>BSYO01000016.1:18095296-18633394 GCA_033239525.1 Nepenthes gracilis | reverse complement strand
AAACCCTAAACCCTAAACCCTAAACCCTAAACCCTAAACCCTAAACCCTAAACCCTAAACCCAAACCCTAAACCCTAACCCCTAACCCCTAACCCCTAAACCCTAAAACCCTAACCCCTAAACCCTAACCCCTAACCCCAACCCCTAAACCCTAAACCCTAAACCCTAAACCCTAAACCCTAACCCCAAACCCTAAACCCTAACCCCCAAACCCTAACCCCTAACCCCTAACCCCCAACCCCAAACCCTAAACCCAAACCCCTAAACCCTAAACCCTAAACCCTAAACCCTAACCCCTAACCCCAACCCTAACCCTAAACCCTAACCCCTAAACCCTAAACCCCTAAACCCTAACCCCCAAACCCTAAACCCTAACCCCAAACCCTAACCCCTAACCCCTAACCCCTAAACCCTAAACCCTAACCCCTAACCCCTAACCCTAACCCCTAACCCCAAACCCTAAACCCTAAACCCCTAACCCCTAACCCCTAACCCTAACCCCTAAACCCTAAACCCTAAACCCTAAACCCTAAACCCTAAACCCTAACCCCTAACCCCTAACCCCCTAACCCTAAACCCTAACCCCTAACCCCTAACCCCTAACCCCTAACCCTAACCCCTAACCCCTAAACCCCAAACCCTAAACCTCAGACCCGACCCTAATCCCCGAACTCTAACCCCTAACCCCGAACCCCGAACCCCGAAACCCTAACCCCTAACCCTAAAACCCCTAAACCCTAAACCCAAACCCTAAACCCTAACCCCTAACCCTAACCCCAACCCCTAACCCCTAACCCAAACCCTAAACCCTAACCCCTAACCCCCAAACCCTAAACCCTAAACCCTAAACCCTAAACCCTAAACCCCAAACCCCAAACCCTAAACCCTAAACCCTAAACCCTAAACCCTAAACCCTAAACCCTAAACCCTAAACCCTAAACCCTAAACCCTAAACCCTAAACCCCAAACCCCCTAACCCCTAACCCCAAACCCCAAACCCTAAACTCGAAACCCTAAACCCTAAACCCCAAACCCCAAACCCCAAACCCCAAACCCCCCTAAACCCTAAACCCTAAACCCTAAACCCTAAACCCTAAACCCTAAACCCTAAACCCTAAACCCTAAACCCTAAACCCTAAACCCTAAACCCTAAACCCTAAACCCTAAACCCTAAACCCTAAACCCTAAACCCTAAACCCAAAACCCTAAACCCTAAACCCTAAACCCTAAACCCCAAACCCCAAACCCTAAACCCCAAACCCCAAACCCCCAACCCCTAAACCCTAAACCCTAAACCCTAAACCCTAAACCCTAAACCCTAAACCCTAAACCCTAAACCCTAAACCCAAACCCTAAACCCTAAACCCTAAACCCCAAACCCTAAACCCCAAACCCTAAACCCTAAACCCTAAACCCCAAAAACCCTAAACCCTAAACCCTAAACCCTAAACCCTATACCCTAAACCCCTAAACCCTAAACCCCAAACCCCAAACCCCAAACCCTAAACCTAACCCCTAACCCCTAAACCCTAAACCCTAAACCCTAAACCCTAAACCCTAAACCCTAAACCCCAATCCCTAAACCCTAAACCCTAAACCCTAAACCCTAAACCCTAAACCCTAAACCCTAAACCCTAAACCCTAAACCCTAAACCCTAAACCCTAAACCCTAAACCCAAAACCCTAAACCCTAAACCCTTAACCCTAACCCTAAACCCTAAACCCTAAACCCCTAAACCCCAAACCCCAAACCCTAAACCCTAAACCCCAAACCCTAAACCCTAAACACTAAAAACCCTAAACCCTAAATGCTAAACCCCAAAATCATAAAACCCAAACCCTTGACCCCAAGCCCCAAGCTCCAAACCCTAATCCCTAAGCCCCAAACCCCAAACACTAAACCCCAATTCCCAAATAAATTCCAAACCCCAAAGCCCTAAAAACCCAAACCCCCAAACCCAAATCCCCAAACCCTAAACTCTAACCCTAATCCTAACCCTAAATCCTAAACCCTAAACCCAAGCTCCAAACCCCAAACCCTAAATTCTAACCCCTAACTCCTAACCCCTAACCCCTAAACCCTAACCCCTAAACCCTAACCCCCACACATCACACCCCAAACCCTGAACCCTAAACCCTGTAATCCGAACCCCAAACCCCAGAACCCAACCCCCAAACCCCAAATCCCATACCCCTCAACCATTAACCCTCAACACTAAACCCTAATCCCAAATCCCTAGCCCCCAAAATCCCAAACCCTTAAGCTCTAAGCCCTAACTCCTAAACCCTAAATCCTACACCCCAAACCTCAAACCCCTAAGCCTAAGCCCTAACCCTGAACCCCAAACCCGTAATTCAAAATCCTAAATCCAGAACCCCAAACCAAGGACCCCAAACCCTAGATCTTGGATCCCAAAGCCCGAAGCACGAAGCCCCAAGACCTAGGCCCCTAACCCCCAACCCTTGAACCTCCAACCCCTAAAATATAAATCTTAAACCCAAACCCCAAACCCCAAACCCTAACCACTAAACCCTAAACCCTAACCACTAAACCCTAAACACAAACCCTAACCCCTAACCCCTAAACCCTAAACCTCTAACCCCAAGCACCAAGCCCCACCCCAAACCCCAAATTCTAACCCCTAGCCCCTAGCCCCAAGCCCCAAACCCCAAAGTCCTACACCCTAAGCCCCAGCCCAAACCCCAAACCCTAACCCCTAACCCTCAACACCAAGCCCCAAACCCCAAGCCCTAATCTTTATCCCAAACCCTCAACCCTAATCCCTAAACCTCAAGTCTCAGGCCCCAAACCCTGGGACCCATGCCCCGAGCCTGAGCCCTGGCTCTAACCCCTAACCTCTAAACTCTAAACCCTAACCCCTAAGCCCCTAGCCCTAGTCCTAGCCTAAGGTCTAAGCTGTAAACCCTAAATCATAAACCCTAAATCCTAAATTATAAACCCTAAATCCTACACCTACACCCTGAACCCACCCAGAATATTGAACCCTACACCCTTCATCCTATGTAATATCCTGAATTTTATTTGATTTATTTTAATATTAATTATGATTTTGGATAATTTGGATATTAAAAAAATTTATTAAATATTATAAAAGTTTATGAAATGATCAGAATTGTAGAGTGACACTCAGAGTGTACCAGTGCTGTTAACCAAACATTGATTTGGATTTTGGAGAAAAGAAAAGTAAATAGAAAATATAATAATAATAATAATAATAATAATATAAAAAAGAAAGAGCGAAAGGGGATCGGGGAGAGAGAAAAGGAAAGAGGAAAGGAGAGTGGGAGGAGAGAAGAGAAAGTAGACTGTGATGACGTCATCGGCAAGGAGCCCCACTCGCGCATGGCCTGTGGCGGCAGTTCGAGGCAATAGTAGTGGCAGCAGTGGTGTTCGGTGAGGAGGTCGTTGACAACAACTATTCATAGTGTCAGTGATGGCGGCGTGCGGAGGAGACAATGTGCTAGTGCTTAGCAACGGCCATGGAAGAATCGATGGCAGTGGAGTGCGGAAGATGGTCGTACACAGAGAAAGAAAGGGGAAGGTTTGTACAAGGATAGAGAAAGAGGGCAATGGCAGTGCACAGTGAAGAGAGCATGTCGAGAAGGACGGTGGCCGTGAGAGAAGGCAGAGGCAGCAGCGACTCACAGGTGAGGTAACGGTGGTCACAAGTAAGGCGGCACGGCGGAGAAACGCATGGCAGAGGGCGCTGCAAATGAGAGAGAAAGGGTGTGTGGGGTGAGAGAGGCAAAGGTCTGATTCGGGTATTTCAAAACATCCTTTCTTCAGATTTACAAGTATGAGATTAAGACAAGTATCTTCTAATTCTATCCTTGGTCTGATTTCGTGTCTAATAATGTTTGACCACTATTCAAAGATTTTACTAACATATATATTATTTTTATATACTATATCTGTTTAATCTGTACATGCATGTATGTTTTATCGATTATTCGGTGGTTTTACACTAGTATTCATGATTTGGAGGATTTTTGGACACTCGGACAATATATATATTTTTGTAACCGCATATTGTGAAATCATGAACCAGACTGTGCATCAGTCCATATGTATGCTGCCGGGGGTAGAGTCACTACGGGACCATAGCAATCTAATACCCAGGGGGTCGTTATATGTGATCTGAGGTATGAGATATTTGGTATTACTCCTGGTGGAGAAGCTTAGACTTGATAGGGACATATGTGATATGTGATCTCCCTTCCACTTGTAGAAATGTGAACTTTATTTTAGTTGATATGTCCCACTGTATATTTAAATAAGAACCATTGTAAGAAATTAATTGAATAAAATATTCGAATATCCTAATATATATAACTAAACTTGATGTTACACTCAAATCCACGGGTAGTAAATTATAGTGAATAAGTTTCTAATCTATGGCAAACAAAGTACATTGATGGCCTTGAGCTGCTGGCCTAAACTATAGTTGGGCCTTGAGCTGCTTACTTAAGTTGCAACCGATATAGCCGTGGTTACCGAACAAGTGAAACCCTTCCTCAAGTTAGTATTATTAATATTTGGTTTTTTAATATCGTGTATACTTTGTATTTCTACATGTATTATGTGGGCTATAATTTAAGATATGTGATTTGGCCCACAGATGGGCGATAGGAATATCTCGTATGTATTAATGTATTAAGCCCGGAATATATTTTATATTTATATATTTTCGTTTCAATATTTCCTTTGATTCAACATATGAGATATGAGATTTGGATCTGGATAATGGTATGTGTCCTATACGGATGTGGTGTGGTCACAATTATGCGATGTGACTTCGGATCATATGATATGATATCATCTATGAGATTTTATTGGATTATTATTTGTTATGATTATGTCCCGGATGGACTATTTGATGGGGATGATGATTTAGTATGACACATTTCCTTGGTTTTTCAGGAATTTTATGGATATTATGTTTTGTTTTACGTAGTTATTATATAATATTTCTTACTCTGATTTATGTGTACTGTTTTATATGATAATAGTATTTGCTAATCTCTCGGCCACATTTTAATATTTTATCCCTTCAAACTAGTAGTATGGATACACTTGTAGGAGTTCATTTGTAATTTGACATAGTATATCTCTATCAGTGAATGGAGATGCTTATATTGATTATATTTATGATTTCGGTGGTGTATTATCGTTGTTGTTTATGGCTGAATGAGGGCCATAATCTTTGTATGGAAAATATTAGATTTGTTGCTTTACGATGATGAATTATTATATATTTGGATATCTCCCTTGTGATATTTTGATAGTATGTTATATATTATATTTATTTGGATTTATATCCGATGAGATCTTGTGCGAATTTTATTATGTTGGATCCTATACATGTATGGATTGTCACCCTAGGGTTGGGTTTGTCATTATTAATGTAATGATTTTATATTATTAGGGATTAATATTATTATCAATTAATATTTGAGATCTTGGATCGTGACAGAAGTAGTATCAAAGAAGGTCATAAGGACAGATATTTTTGGGTCATCTTAGGGAAGAAATTGATTGAATTTTGGCACGATAAGTGCAACCTATAATGAGGAATGGAAGTTTGGGTCATAAATGTTTGAATTCGAATTGAAAAATTGATTAATTGGCTGTGTTGAGCCATGTGAGGGTATAATGGGTGATTTGATCCAACAGTTAGATGAAAGTTTGACCACTATGTGAAGGATGGTCCGTTAGGAAAAAGATAGAGCTCCTTTCGAATGATTAAGAGTGAGCCAACTTGGAAATTTTTAGGATGTTTATTCTAATTAATGCTTAAATTGGGATTCAGAAAGTGGAGGATATATATAAAATTTTTGGTTGTTCAAACGAAGCTCGGTCTACTGCCCATAAGTTGGAGAGTAAGGTAAGCCCATGGTGGGCTTCTCAATGCTGTATTCCACTTCTTATGATACTTTTGTAGAGGCAATTTTTGAAAGAGTTCCTCTCTATTTGGTATTTAGGATAGTAAGGAAGGTGAATTCTAGTTGAGGTAAGGGAATAAAACTGTGGCCTCTAAAATTATGTGTAAATTTTATATGTTTTTCCAATTTTTAGAAGAAGTTTTAATAATGTCTATCCCTGATGGGTAAACCTTGGTCTGCTTAAAATTATTGACTCGGTGTCCAATCGGGATTTGTAGATGTAATGATTGATTGATCTAATTTTATTTGAGGTGTTAGATTTTGAAATGATATTAGGAGTGATTTGGTTGGCAAGTCACCATATTAATGTAGATAATTTCGATAAGAATATTCTGATTTATAATTCAGGCTATGAATTTTGAATATAAAGAACAGATGATCGAGAGACGATGAAATTGATATTGTTTTACCTGCAAGTATTGGATGAAAATGTGTGTCGAGTTTCGTTGGCATATGTGGCTATATTTGGGAGTTGTTCTATGGTTATTAAGGATTTTCTGATCATATAGTAATTAGAGAATGTTTCTTAGAGGAATAATTAGCCCGTATTATCTTCTAATCGTTAAATTAAAGTTGATATTGAGATTGTGCCTAAATCGGCACCAATTTTGAGGATCCTGCATAGAGTTGATGAGGCATCGGCCGAGTGTTTGGCCATGGGGTGCTTTAGTTTTTTGGGGTGAGCAAGATGAATTAATGATGTTATGTATGGGCTATCAAAAAATTTAATTGATTTAGGAGATGACTTATTTGATAAGAAAGGAATAGGAGTGGATAGGTGATTTGTTTAATCTATTGCAAAGGTTCGATGTTTTTGGAAGCCGATTTGCATTTAGAGTATTGTCAATTAATGATGATCAGGATATTGTGTCAGAGATAGCCTTCAAGATAAATGTATGACTATTGTTAGTTTCGGTGATACTTTTTGTTAGGATCACTTATGTGTTGGCATATTTTATGACCATAATTGGTCGTGTGTCAATGTCGGGTTGTATTAGTTGAATAGTTACATCAACTTATCTCCATGGTGGGTTGTGTTAGTTGAAGAGTTGCATCAATTTATCTCCATGGCTGTCCATTCCCGACGTCCTGTGCCTACTACGCGCCTACTATGCGCTTGAACCCCAATTCCAATACCATATCATCCACTACATGCCTGCCATGTGCTTAAGCCCAGTTTTTAGTGGTCATGCGCCTGATATTCACTTGCCATGAGCTCGAGCACCAATTCTAATACCTTCCACTCGATACTCGCTCGCCCTGCGCTTGAACTCCAAAACTAGTAGTCTTGCGCCTGAAGCTTACCTCCCTCTCGCTCGAGCGCCTATGGGTTTCTCTCTTGAAACCCTAGGCGCCACCACCGCGTGGTCGATCCACACTCGAGCACTGCAGCAATGGTCATTTTTTAAATGAGTTTTTTAAACCTCTCTATATATTTCTTCCTTCTTTCAATTGCTCTAACTCTTACTTATGCTTTTTGGAATGCCCATTTTGAGAGCAAACCAATTCTCATACTTTAATCTTGCTCTAATTGAGAAAACCTCAACTACATTCTCATGCTCTTGTGTCAAGGATTTTCTCACCACTCTCACTTTACCATTGTAACACTTCCTACCCATTTACCTTCATTGGCGATGTTGATAGTATGCAAAAGGGGTTCCGGTGGTGTTTGGTATTTCAAGCGGTTCGTAAGAAAAAATTGACGAGATGACCAAAAGGCGTCTGGTTTCGTTGCCGTTGGCAAATCCAAGGAGTTTATTAGTAGAGATCACATGATAAAAGAAAGTCATCTAAGTTAGCACATTATTACCACCTGATCTGTAAGTTGATTTTTATATCGTATATCTTCTCTGACCGTTAAAGCCCGAGAGATTTTATTTGATAATTGTTGTTATTGAGGTTTCACATCATCATCAAAAAATTATCTCATTATTATTATATATTTCTTTGCTCTTTTGGGGTGAGGCAGTGAGCACAACTTGTCATATAATCAACCAGTCTATTTAAGACTCCGGGATAAAAAAAAAACTCCAAATGAACTTTAGAGAGGCAAGAAACCCAATGTTAAGAATTTTCATATCTTCAGTAGTCAATATTTTATTTTACATAATAGAGAAATTTTGGGCAAGTTTAACTCCAAAAGTGATGAAGGGATGTTCTTGGGATATTTCCTAACCAGTAGAGCCTATCGCGCCTATAATTTTTATACTCAAACTATTATGGAATCCATTATGTTATTGTGAATGATGTTCCTAATGAGTATCTGAAAACCCATAATTGTTCTGATAAAGAGGATGATCAAGTTGAGTCTTTACTTGATTCAGCATTTCTTGATATTTCGCAAGAGACTCCAAATGTCATTCCTATTAAGGAACCTTCTACCAGAGTAAAATTAAATCATCCAAAAGACCTTATGTTAGGCGACTTGAGTGAAGGTATAAGGCTATATCACTGTGTTCTAAACCTACTCAACTATACCTGTTATGTGTCTTACATCGAACCCAAAAAGGTAGAAGATGCATTGTCCGATGAGTGCTAGACAAATGCCATGTATGAGGAATTAAATCAATTTGTGAGGAATGACGTATGGTCCTTAGTTCTCCAACCTAAACATACAAATGTCTTCGAGACTAAATGGATCTTTAAAAATAAAACTAACAAAAATAGAAATATTATTCACAATAAAGCTCACCTTGTTACTCAAGAATATGTACAAGGGAGGGTATCAATTATGATGAGACTTTTGCTCCTGTGACTCGTCTTGAATCTATCTGTATCCTTCTGTCTATCACTTGTACCATGAGATTTAGACTCTATCAAATGGATGTGAAAAGTATCTTCCTGAACAGTATCATTCAAGAGGAAGTCTATATTGAGCAATCAAAGAGATTTGTGAATGCTGCATTTTTGGACCATGTGTACAAACTCAAAAAGGTTCTATACGGTCTTAAGCAAGCTCCTAGAGCTTGGTACGAGCGTCTCACCTCGAACCTTATTGACCATGGGTTTATTTGGGACAATATCAATAAGACCTTATTTGTAAAAATGACCGAAAAATGTATACTGATAGCCCAAGTTTATATTGATGATATTATCTTTGGTGCTACCATTGACTCCCATACTCATTCATTTGTTAACCGTATGACCTCAAAATTTGAAATGAGTATAGTAGGAGAACTTACATACTTTCTCAGCTTGTAAATTCGACAACTCTCTCATGGTAATTTTATCTCTCAAGCCAAGTATGTTAAGGACCTTGCAAAATGTTTCAATCTTGATAACTCTAAATATACTCGATCACCCATGAGCACTTTATCAAAATTAGATCGTGATCTTGTAGGAAAGAGTATCGATGCAACTCTCTATAGAAGTAAGATCAGTAGTCTTCTGTACTTAACCGCTAGCCGACCTGACATTGCATTTAGTGTCGGTGTCTGCGCCCGCTATTAATCTGATCTAAAAGAATCTCATTTAAATGCAGTTAAGCATATAATTCACGATATCAATGGAACTTCCGATTATGGGATTTTTTCCTAAAGACTCCAATTTTGCCTTTGCTGAATATTCTGATACTGAATGAGCAGGCAATGTTGATGATTGAAGAAGTACCTCTGATGGATGTTTCTATGTCGGCTCTAATCTAGTGGCTTAAATGAGTAAGAAATAAAATTCCATCTTATTGTCTACTGCGAAAGCCGAATATATTACTGCGGGCAGCTACTATATGTAACACTTGTGGATGAAACAAATACTTCTTGATTACGGTATTGTTCATACACCATGTCCATTTACTGTGACAATACTAGTGCTATCAATATTTTTAAAAATATTGTTCAGTACTCCCGAACAAAACATATTGATATTCGGTATCATTTCATTCATGAGCTGTGAAAACTCGAGTCATCTCTCTTGAACATACTCCGACTGACAATCAACTGACCAACATCCTCACTGAACCTTTGGATAGTGTGCGTTTTAAATTTTTGAGAACGGACATTGGTGTTTGTTCGCATCCCGAAAATTGACTTCTCTTAAACTAAAAAAAAATATAAGAAGAAGTGAGCACCAACTACGTGTGCCCACCTTCCACACGCTCGAGCACCACTGACTGTCCGCTTTATCTTCCAGCAAGAAGTGTGTGTCTCGCCCAAACCCTCATCAGCCACTCTCTCTCCCTCCTATCTCTGTCATCAGCCTCCAAATCTGCCTCTCTTCCTCTCTATTGTGACCATCTCTCAAGATAATCTTCTCCTTCCTTTTCGTATTTTAGTTTCTGTGCCTTCTTTTGCCATCAATGGTGGCACCGTCTCTCCAACCTTGGTTTTTGCTGGAACTCTTCATGGATTCCTCCCATTTCGGTCGACCTAACCAATTTCCTTCCTTTTTGTTCCAGATCCACCGGTTTGTGGGTGGATCTTGAGGGATGGTCTCTGGTTCCAGACCATCCCTTGTTTCTAGTGAATCTCGACACCAATGGCGCCTCTCCTAGCCTATGAACCCTTGCCATCCTCACGATGGTTGGGTGCTGCTCGCCGTGGATCCAACTTGTCTTATTTCGCAAGCCATGAGGCTCGCATGCTGCACATGGCATGCACTACCGGAGCCACCCTATTTCTAGCGCTGCTCTCGTGCCTCTCGTGTGGATGCCCTACGCCTGCCAAGTGTCATCCTTCCTCTCGCGTTTCTCACCCTCACACACACACCCCACACACATCACACACTACAGCGAAAAAAAAAACTAAGGAGGCTACTGTGCAATGAGTTTTTTAGCTATTCTTAAAATTTCTATTATGTGTGCATTTCAAATGTCGAGCCCGTGCACATTCCTTGCTCGCAAATTGATCATCAAGCATCATTGGCCAAGTGGGCTCTCCGCCCCTAATCATTTCATTAGTCCTAAGGTTGAGACCCTATTCACCACCCACATGTCTAAACAGCAACTTTCCTTTGAATGGGAAGTCAGTTTTTCCTCCCTCAATCCCTCCATCTCTTCCATTTTCACTAACTAGTATTGTGAGCCGGTCCTTACAAATTTGATTGCTCCTTCTATAATTATCATTCAGGAATTCTACTCAAATATTCATGAGTCTTCTCTTACTTCATTTTCAACCTTCTTGCGGGGCGATACCTTTGGATTACCCTGGATGTGATTGCACGAGTTCTCAATCTTTCTATCGTGGAAAATCTCGACTACCCCTACACTCCGCTCTCCATGCCACACCTCAATAAGATCACCATATTTCTTCATGGCTCACCCATGGAGTGGAATGGGTAGTCTTTTAAAACTTTGCCTTTTTCCCCTCGGCGATTGGTCGTTAGTCAAATTATGTTCACAAATATTTTTTCTGTCACTCACTTCTCCTCCATCCCTCTTAACAAAACCCTTTTTCTTTATACTCTCTTAAGTGGGTAGCCTATTCATTTGCCGTCCCACTTCTACTCTCACATCCTCACCCATTTTAACACCCAAAAGGATGGCAACATTTCCCATGGTTGTCTCATTCAGTGGCTGCTTAAGGGATTAGGTCTCCCATTTTTCAATCTTCCTCGTCTACTGCTTGTGCACCCTATCATCTCCACCACCTTTGCCCAAAGCCGATCACACACTCACTGCTTCATCGTGAATCCTAGTAAGACTATAGATGAGCCTATTCTTGAGGTGCCTTCCTATTGATTTGCCGTCCTACTTCTACTCTCACATCCTCACCCATTTTAACACCCGAAAGGATGGCAACCTCTCCCATGGTTGTCTCATTCAATGGCTGCTTATGGGATTAGGTCTCCCCTTTTCCAATCTTCCTTGTCTACCGCTTGTGCACCTATCATCTCCACACCTTTGCCCAAAGCCGATCACACACTCACCGCTTCGTCATGAATCCCAGTGAGCCTATAGATGAGCCTATATAGGTGCCTTCCTTTCAACTCGTGAGTGGACCGTCTTGCTCTGCCTAGTCCTACCCTGACCCCTCGAATCTTGGACCGTCCGCACCTCCCCAACACTCCACCTCTTCCTCCGCAATCCTGATGGGCGAGATGTCTCACCTTGTCGATCGCTTTGAGCACCTGTATTCCTCTCAGGAGCGTATATATGCTTCTCAGTCTTAACTACGTTCAAATCTACTTATCGATTTTGAGCATCTTGACTCCCACTTGGCTACTCAGGAGGTTGAGCCTATACGGTTATGGCGTCAGTATGCTCAATAGCCTTCCAGCAATTCTTTTGGATCCAAGTGATCCCATTTCTTTGGCTCTTCGTGACAAAAAGAGGAGACATATTTTTGATATTTACATTAGGCGAAGACATACTTGTGTGCTAAAATGTGTACTATTTAGGGGGAGTTTTTCTTGTGTTATTCAGGGAGTGTTTTGATGACTTCATTAATTTTAATAACTTCATTAGTTTTGCTGACTTCATTGGCTTTATTATCTACTAATGTTCCTGTTCTTTCAAGTCATTTGTGTTGCTATATGCAGTATATGATTGTCTTATTTTTGTTGTCTCTATTATCTCTACTTGTATTATGTCCATTTGTACTAACTATGGTTATCCAGACACCACAGTTATAGTATCGGCATAACAGTTTTTGTATCCTTAGTCATTTACTCTTTGTATTATTTTTGTTACTCATTAGGTGTCAATTTTTATGTACATGGGTTTTATCTTGGTGGTGTCTAAACCCCTACTTCTCTTGTATTTTTTTCTTCATGTGATTTTATCACGGAATTATCAAAGGGGGAGATTGTTAGAGTCATTTATATGTTAACATATTTCGTGACCATATTTAATCGTATGTCAATGTCGGGTTGTGTTAGTTGAAAAGTCGCATCGACTTATCTCTGTGGCGGGTTGTGTTAGTTGAAGAGTTGCATCAACTTATCTCCGTAGCTGTCCATTCCCGTGTCCAGTGCTTGCTACACACCTGCTATGCACTCGAGCCCCAATTCAAGTACTATGCCGCCAGCTACACACCTACCATGCACTCGAACCCAGTTTTAGTGGACATACACCTGGTGTTCTCTCGCCATACACTCAAGGCCAATTCCAATAGCCTCCCACTCGATACTCGCTCATCGTGCATTCGAGCACCAAAACTAGTAGCCTTCCACCCGAAGCTCGCCTCCCTCTCACTCAAGCGCCTATGGGTTTCTCTCATGAAACCCTAGGTGTCTCGCCACACTCAAGCACCGCAGTAATAGTCATTTTTTTAAACAAGTTTTTTGAGCCTCTCTATATATTTTTCTCTTTTTCAGTTGCCCTAGCTTTTACTTATGCATTTTGAAACGTCCATTTTGAGAGCAAATAAATTCTCATACTTTAATCGTGTTTTAATTGAGAAAACCTCAACTACATTCTTGTGCTTTTATGTCAAGGTTTTTCTCACCACTCTTATTTTACCATTGCAACACTTCCTACCCATTTACCTTCGTTGGCAATGCTGGCAGTATGCAAAAGGGGTTCTGATGGTATTTGGTACTTCAAACTGTTCATGAGAAAAGATTGACATGAAGACCACAAAGCATCCGGTTTCGTTGCCGTAGATAAATTTAAGGAGTTTCTTGGTAGTGATCATGTGACGGAAATAAGTCAACAAAATTAACACGTCTTTATTACCCGATCTATAAGTTAATTTTTATAGTGCATATCTTCCTTAACCATTGAAGTCCAGAAGGTTTTACTCGATAGCCATGGTTATCGAGATTTTTTTTCGTCACCAAAAAATTATCTTTTTTTTATTATTGCTTATTATCATTTATTATTGCTTTTTATACTTATTATCATTTATATTATTTAGATTAAAATATTCTTTACATATATTAAATATTTATTTTCGTACTAGTTTTACTAATCTATCAATGGGTAAAAACTTTTGTATGATTTAGGACAAAAAGTTCCATTCACCTTTTGGGATAGCAATTTCATTGGCATTTTTTGTAAATATTAGGATTCGGATCTTTTGGCCTTATTTTGGTAAATTTTGTAATGGCTTCATTCATGGTATTTTGATTTGTTTGAAGAATTATGAGGGGCATGAGATCCATTAAGGACTGCATTATAAATTGTGAAGGGTAGTCAATTGTTTGCCCATTTGAGGAGATGTGAGTTTGATTGGAGGAAGTATTATTTTTGGATGTGTTGTTTCTTCAGTGGCCAATTGGGAAAGGTTGGCGAATATCACAAAGTACACAGTTTCTTGGGTCCAGCTGAATTTTATAAGTAATTTGTTGAGGATTCTTCGAGAATTACAGCGTCTGTGGACCATTCGGCTCAAAAGTGATTGGTGTTCGTCGAAATTGTGAGGAGAGCCTTCAAAAATAAAAATGAAAGGTGGATTGTCTACAATGTCAATTTGGTCGATCCCTAAAGGATCAAGTTAATCTGTGGTAGATTGTGATGCTTCCAAGGAAGATTTGAGATTATGTTCTGATGTAGCGTATTCAGGTGGTTACCTATGGGTTAAGTTGGTTGAAAGTTTATAATCATAATTACTCTACCCATGGTTTGGAATTAGCAGTGGAGATCTTTACTTTGAAGATTTAGAGATGTTATTTGTATGAAGATAGTTATAGTTCAATTTGATCATAAAAGTTTGAGAAAATTATTTCGTAAAAAGGGAGTTGATCATACTACAGTGTAAGCGGGTGGATTCACTTAAGGACTATAATGGTGAGTTTCGGTATCGTTCAGGAGAAGTTGATCAAGTGGTAGCATAGGTTTGTGATGTAGTTAAATGATCATGCTTATGAGATATATCATCAACCAAGAAGATAAATATTATTGCTGATATTTTGGATTGAAAGTCTTTAAATTTGATGTGTCTTTGATATTTCATGGAAGATGTCGAATAGAATAAAGAGTTGCTCTATGTGATTACTCTCAAGAGGATTGAGAATAGGGTTGCTATGTCCCCAAGTGCAACCTGTGATTTCGAAGGAAATGCATTTGGGTGGTGAGTTATAGTTGATGGGCGTTTCGTGTATGAGAATGTTGTCGAAGTTTTGGGTAGTAAGCCTCTGGCGGATCTTAATGTCAAAATAGATGGGGTGGTGTTTTACTTTGAGGAAAGGATTTGTATTCCGAATATGGAATAGCTAAAAGAGTGAATTATAAATCGAGACCCATTGATGTAATAGGTTATAGGAAGCGATTTTCGGATGGCAAAAATTGAGAAGGGTAAATGCAACTGATGTGGAAAAGTGTGTCTTATGTCTATTAGAGATATTGGAGCATGAGAAGTCTCAATGGATTTTGTTTCGGGGTTACCGAAGATCATGAGAGATATTGGTATTTGTAAATTGGCTAATAAGGTTATCCCATTTCTCACCAATTCAAATAATGTATTTGAGGAATATATTGGTTGGTCGGTATGCCAATGAGATGATGAGATTGTAAAGTATTTTGGTTTTGAGGTTTTGAAGGTGATTTGAGGTTTGTGTCGAAATCTTAGACATTTGCATGAGCCATTGGGCTCCAAGTTAAATTTGATATAGTGATAATTTTCAATCAAATAAGTCAGACGATCGATTAGAGTGGCACAACAAAAGCTTGTGGGTTTATAGCCCTGGGTTATAAGATATGATTTGGATTTTGAAGTAGGGGATCTGATTTGAAATCCAATTTGAGGACCTTGGTTTTGGGAGATGAGAGGCAATTAGGATGATTAAATTACTGCTATCTAAGTTCGCTTGTAATAATAGCTATCAGTTGAGTAATAGGGTAGCCCTTTTTAGGCTTTATATGGTCGAAGATGTAGGTCTCCTGTTAATTAGGATGAATTGGTGATCATCGATTGTTGGGCCCTGTATCATTTCGATTTCGTTAGAGAATATTAAGTTTAGTAGAGATCAGCTAATCAAAGTTTAGAGTCGTTAGAAAAATTATGCTGGTAAGAGGAGATCAAGTTTGAGGTTGATGTGGAAAATTATATGTCTCTAAAGGTGTCTCCAAGGAAAAAAATTTCAAATTTTAAGGGCAAATGAGATATTGAGGTTGAGGTTCATTAGGCCATTCGAGGTTTTTAGTGAATCGGAGAGATGACCTATGGATTTGCGTTGCCCCAAGTTTGATGGATCATTATGGTGTGTTTTATGTATGTATGTTAAGAAGATATGTAAGAAATCCTTCGTATGTGATCAAGTGTGAATTGTTGCTAATTTTAAGGAGCTATTTTATATTGGGATTTCGGCTCAAATTTTGAAATAGAAAAGATTAGTTGTTGAGGATCATATTTTCGGAGGAATCATTTGGTTGAGGTTAAATACGAAAGAATACTCATTATCTGTTTGAATATTAAGATACGTAAATTTTGAGGATGAAATTTTTGTAAATATGGGAGAATGTAATATCCTGGATCCCATTTAGATTATTTTAATATTAATTATAATTTTAGATAATTTAGGCGTTGTAAAAATTTATTAAATATTGTAAAAATTTGAGGAATGAATGGAATTATGGAGTGGCACCTGAGTGTACCCATGCGTTATCCAAACATCGATTTGGATTTTGGATAAAAAAAAGTAAATAGAAAATATATAATAATAATAATATAATAATAATATATAAAAAGAAAGAAGAAAAGGGTATCGGGGAGAGAGAAAAGAATAGAAGAAAGGGGAGAGGGAGGAGAGGAGAGAGAAGAGAAAGGGGAGGAGAGTTTCGGTGGGTGAGGTGGCAATTGGCGAAGTAGAGAAGAGGAGGTAGTCTGTGACAACGTCATTATCAAGGAGTCCCGCTCGCATGTGGTCGGCGGCGGCTGTTTGAGGTAATAGCAGCGGCAGTGGTGGTGCTCGATGAGCAGGTTGATGGTAGCTGTTAGTAGTGTTAGCGGCGGTGGTGTGCAGAGGAGACAGTGCACCAGAGGTCGGTGACGGCTATGGGAGAATTGACAGCGGTGGTGTGCGATAGAGGGTCACACACAGAGAGAGAAAGGGGAGAGTTTGCGTGAGAAGAGAGAGGGCAGCAGTGGTACACGGCGAAGAGAGCACACCGAGAACGACAATGATCGCAAGAGGAGGCAGAGGCAGCAGCGACTCACGGGTAAGGCAGTGGTAGTCGCGGGCAAGGCGAGACAATGGTGGCACACGCGGTAGAAGGCGACACAAATGAGAGAGAAAGGGGCGTGCGTGTGGGAGAGAGGGAAAGGCCCGATTCAAGTACTTTAAAATATTGTTTCTTCAGATCTACAAAGTATAAGGTTGAGGCAAGTATGCTCTAACGCTATCCTTGACTTGATTTCATGTCTAATAATGTTTGACTACTATTCGGAGATTTTACTAACATGCATGTTATTTTTATACACCCCATCTGTTTAATCTGTATATGCATATATGTTTTACCAATTATTCAGTGGTTTTACACTGGAATTCATGATTTAGAGGGTTTTCGAACACCCAAACAGTATATATGTATATTTTTGTATCCGTATGCTGTGGAATCATAAATCAGGCCGTGCATCAATCCACATGTATGCTACCAGGAGCGGGGTCACTATAAGACCAAAGCGATCTGTGACCCAAGCGGTCATTATGTGTGATCCAAGGCATGAGATATTTGATACTGCTTCCAATGGGGAGGCTTAATCCCGATAGGGATATATGTGATATGCGATCTCCCTTCCACCGGCAGAAAGGTAAGCTTTGTTCTAGTTGACCTATTCCACTGTGTATTTAAATAAGAACTATTGTAAGGAATTAATGGAAAACTATATTCAGATATTCTGATATATATAACTAAACTTAAGGTTGTATTCAAAGTTGTAGGTGGTAAAATATAGTAGTAAGTCCTTAGTCTATGGGAGACAAAATATATGGATGGTCTTAAACTACTGGCCTAAACCGTAGCTGGGTCTTGAGTTATTGGCTTAAATCGTAGCCGATATAGCCGTGGTTATTGGACGATAGTAACCCTTCCTCAAATTGGTATTATTAATCTTTGGTTCTCCAATTTCGTACATGCTGTGTATTTCTGCATGTATTAGTAGACTATGATTTGAGATACATGATTTGGCCCACAGATAGGTGATAAGTATGTCTTGTACATATTAATGTATTAAGCCTCAAAACATGTTTTATATTTATATGTTTTAATTTCGATATTTCCTTTGATTTCAACATATAAGATATGAGATTTGATACGGACGATAGTATATGTCCCACACGAATGTGGTGGCGATCGTAATTATGTGATGTGACATTGAATCATATGATATGATATCGTCTATGAGATTTTATCGGATCATTATTTGTTATGATTATGTTTCGGATGGATTGTTTGATACGGACAATGATTTAATACGAGACATCTCCTTAGTTTTTTAGGGATTTCACGGACATTGTGTTTTATTTTATATGATTGTTATCTGATATCCCTTCCTCTGATTTATGCGTATTGTTTTATACGATGATAGTACTTACTAAGCCCTTGGCTCATGTTTTCATGTTTTATCCTTCAGACTAGTAGTATAGATACGTTTGTAGGAGTTTGTTCATAATTTGACACGACATATCTCTATTGGTAAGTGAAGATGCTTATATTGATTATGTTTTTTATCTTGGTAGTGCATTATGGTTCTTGTTTATGATGGGATGAGGGCCCAATCTTTATATGGGAAATATTGGAATTGTTACTTTATAATGATGAGCTATAGTATGTTTGGATACAACACCCTACATCCTTAATTATAAACCCTATATCCTAAACCCTAAACATTAAACCATAAACCCAAACCCTATACTCTCCATTCTAAACCCAACACCCTACACCCTACATCGTACATCCCACGCCCTAAATCCTGCACCCAACATCCTAAACCCTATACCCTACACCCCACATCCTAAACCTTACACCATAAACCCTAAACTATACACCCTACATCCTAAACCCTACACCCTACATCTTACACCCTAAATCATAAACCTTAAACCCTAAACCAAAAGCTCAAAGCCCGAAATTTGAAATCCAAAAAACCCTAAACCCAAAATGCTAACCCTAACCCTAACCCTAACCCTAACCCAGTCCTAAAACCCTGAACCCTAAACTCCCAGTCCCAAGCCCTAAACCTCAATCCCAAACCCCTAACCTCAAACCCCCAACTCCAAACCTCAAGCCCAAAACCCAAACCCTAAACCCCAAATTCTAAATCCCAAACCCTAAACCCCAAACTCTAAACCCTAAACCATAACTCTAAACCCTAATCCCTAACCCCTAGCCCCTAAACCCTAAACCCTCATCTCTCTAGGAACTTCAATGATGCTATGGAGAGAGGTAAAGTATAAAAATCATCTGCTCAAACCTACAATAGTCGCCCAGGTCACCTCAAGCACAAACATAAAGTCAAGGACTTTATTACAGAGATAAAAGGTTTAGCTTTGGCAAGAATGTAAAAGAGAAAAACTAAGATAGTTTTTCATAAAAAAGTGAGTAACCAAGATAGTTTTCAAGGACTTTCGTGAACCCTGACTTCAAAGTTTAAAAAGGTACATCCACTGAATTAGGTAACTGCTACTCATGATAGTGAATACAACATGATAATTTAGAGTAGACATGCTACCAAATAAAGCAAAAAGAGCTCCTCAATTTATAATTTGGAGGAGGGCTCAGTACACATTTAACTCAAAAAGATATCAAATCATGGTAATTGATGGCAAGAAATAAAATCTTACCAAATAAGATTTTGAATCAGCAGAATATTTGAAAAAGGGGCACGCATTAAAGAAGTTATAATTGGTGTATCATTGATGGCATGCTGAAAGGTTTGAATTCAAACCCCTAGCATGAGAGGCTAATGATGGGTACGATTGAAAATAAACTGGTTCAATACTCAATTGGATTGCATCCCAATGCTCAACTGGATAAGAAGTCTAAATGCCAAATAGCCTAATAAAAACTACCATAGAGCCTATCAGGTAATAGCACTCAAACATCAAAATTAAAGAGGCAAAGTGTAAATATTTAGATATTTAAGGACCATAATGAGCGGTCAAAATGACACTAAACCTGAAAATTAGGCGGTCCCATTATTAAATAAAGATCGTCGTTCCACATTACTGATAACACCTCTTACCACTAATTCGAAATAGTATCATACCCACGCATCAATCTCATGTGCTAATTAACCAAATCAGTGTCTCCATCTATAAATCAAACTTCTTCCCTAAAGAAGGGGACAAGAAAAGAGATAAAAAAGCTACTCAATCATACGAGTACGCTAAAAGAGTATAGCTATCCAAACAAATACTCATCCTTATCCTCTTTTATTCTCTAATTTTTTTTTCCTTCAACATCTTTCTATATCTTTTAAAAAGATCACTAATTTAAGCGTCAAATGATATACCGATGAGCAAGTCTTGTATATTTCTTATCTTCAATTTATTTTGTTATGGTATGCAGAATTCAGATTTATAATTACAAAAACTTGACCCATTTATATTTGGATATCTAAGCGAAGTAGTCGGCTATCTAATTTGTAAGACAATCCATATTTTTGAAATACATCTTTAATCCTAAACTCTAGATCATATATCCTAAACCCTAAATTCTAAACCCTTAACTTCAAATTCCAAGCTCTCAACCATTAACCCTCAACCCTAACCCCTAAACTCTATTGCATATTGTCAAGTATTTTATGATAAAATCTCAAATTGGGTACCAGTGGGAAAGTTTCAGTTCATGCTCATTTCCACCTAGAAGTGGAAGCATCTTCCCATGGTGTTTGTATCAAGAATTTCAAGGATAGCTCAATGGCGTGATTCTAGTTGGGTGATTAATTGACAGACTGACAAATTTGATGCACTACTTGACCACGAGGGACACATTTTTACTCGATCGACAGGCCAAACTATATATTAAGGAGATCATGACTTTCATGGGATACTAGTCACCATTATATCAAATAAAGATCCACAATTCATATTATGATTCCAGCAGAGCTTGCATTAGGAGTTGGGGATGGTTGAGATTTTGTACAACATTCCATCCACATATTAGTGGGTAGTTTAAAAGGACTATTTATATTTTTGAGAACATATTGCATCTATTAGTATTAAATCTTGCAGGAAATTAAGATACACATCTACCATTAGTTGAGTTTGCTTGCAACAACAACCACTATGCAAATACTGGCATGGCTCCATTCAAGAACCTCTACAATGGGAAGTATAGGTCAGCAGTCAGTTGGAAGGTCCTCAAAGATCGAAGGATTATAGGACTCAACATAGTATACTAGACTATAGACAAGATTAGTTTGATTTAGAACTAATTACGGGCTGTCAGAGTAGATAAAAGAGTCATACTAATTAGATGAGACGATATCACACCTTGTCGGACATTTCGAGATCTTAAAGGGTACTAGAGGTAATTTACAGATTGGTACTACTACTAGCCTTGTCAACAATATACAACATGTTTCACATTTTCATACTGTGGAAGTATATGCACACCTCGACCCATGTGATTAGCTGTGCACTATTGCTAGTTCGTAAGGACTTATCATTTGAAGGTTAGCTGTTTTGAATGTTAGGTCGTAAGCAAAAAAATCCTTTGAAACAAAGTGATTTTGATGGTAATGATTTTGTGGAGACATCATTAATTTAAAAAAATTATTGTTTAGATAAAATTTTTTAGAATTGGCAATTTACAAGTCAGGCTTATATTTGGGTAATTAAGAAATCTTGAGCGCCACCTCATACCCACTTCTTTATTAACGTAATTCTTTTCTATTTAAGTGCACTCTTAGCCGCCCCCTCATTGTCATTGATATACCTCATTTGGTTTCTGCTGCTCACCGAGAGGATCGAAGGAGTGTAGCAGTTAGGGGAAATAAGCAATTCAGTTTTAGAGGGAGGAGGGAGAGAAGCTGTAATTCCTTGTCCATGCCTTATTAACCTTGATACCTCCTTCAGATTCTTGAGTTGTGGCATTGCTTGATGGAGGTAGAGTTAAGAGCCGCATGATGAAGCAGCTGGAAAATTGTTGGTTATGCTGAAGCTCTCTGGGAGCACGCAAACCGAGGCTAGTGAAAATTTAACTTCTTATAAATGGTTGAACATTTTATTGTTAGATATAATTCTCAATTGATTTCCTAAGATCTGATTCCCATTATTTCGAAAGAACAGAGCACGGTTCATTTGAGGAGAAATCAATTTGTAGATGCCTTATTAATCATATGACATTTGAATGTTAGATGAAGTCAGTCTATATATTTGATGAATTAAACCACTATGGAATGGAGCACACGAAGAACACAGGTTTGAAAGACGATCAATATTAACAACGAAAAAAATCAGTTTTCCTGACTATACTAGGACCAATCATTCGTGTATTAAATTTAATATTTACAAGTATATCGGTAAATTTGCCATTCTAACTGTTTGATACTCTAAATTTAATATTTTGTTGTCAAAACGTGGTTTGGATTACCGAGGATGTAGCGTTTGATTGAAGGGGCCATGTTAAGCATTGGAAATTTGGAAAAATGGGAACAGCCAAGGTTGAATCGAGAGACCATAGATTTAGTCATATGCCAAATCTGCAAGTATCAGTTACCTCATGGTAATTATTCAATCGTCGAGAGTTTAAATACATGGCCTTTGATTCATAATGATAGAATATGATTTGATGAGATTATTGTGATATCTCATTATTATCGTGACCTCTATTGATATAGGTTAGGTTGAACCTATGTTATCATTGAGATCAAAATTCTGTGAAATCTTTATTACATTCATGATGTTTGGGTTCGGTGGAACCTTGCAATTGGTGATCCTCGTAGTTGCTATTGAGTTGTGGTTACGATAAATTTTAAAGTCTCGGACAGAGTTTGTTGTTGTACTTTTATCGTTATTATTTTTGCATACCTTGATATTGTTCATTCAATATGGTATTGATTATGATATATTGTTGAATATTTCACTTGTTTGGCGCTGACTCACCATTGCATTTTTATTGGCTCCAGATTAGAGTGAAGATTGTAGTGCTAATGAAGGATTGTATATTTGTTGCAATGTTGTCTAGTAGGGAGGATCGTGGATCTGAGTTGCTTTTCAGTTGAGTGTTGGAGTGGTTTTACTTTATAGAAAGCATAGGTAGATATTATTTTTCGGGATATACCCCTAGAGTTTTATTAGATGTACTTGGATTGTTTATTTTCTCGGTGTTCATGAGAAGTAGAACTTTTATTATGGATGTTTATTGTTGAGGTACTTTTATTAATGATTGATTTATGATGATTTTTATGGTTTGAGATTCTACATGTGCGATCTAGGCTGAGTCAGACAAATTAGGTTCAGGTTTCCACATCTCCGTTTTTGGGTTTGTCTTTGATTGTCTTGATTTCTTGGGTTGGATTGTTCTCTCTTCATCTACCTGCTTTATTTGTTGGGTAGACTTGAAGTTTGTACATATATTTTCTAATGGAATATACGTATTACTTCCTTACCAAAAAAATTGGGAAGAAAAGGGACTTGTACTTGGTTGGATGAGTGAGGAATTCATCATATTCTAAAATTGTCTTTCAATTTCATCCTTTTTGATGGGATTGAATAGATAAGGTCTTAAATTCCCAGATTGTGCATGTTGTTAAAGTGAAATGTGATTGTCATACGATCCAGTGGTAATACTTAAGAAGGGATTGCAAGAACATCATCATGTTTAGCAAGAAGTAATTTGATAGCAGGGGAAATCGATACATATGTTTCTGATGTGCTAACCATGAAAAATTGAGCTAAAAATCCTTGAAAAATTAAATCCTTTTGTGCAATATCTTGCCTGAGATGCTTTCCAAGCAAGCTTGCTCGATAGTACATTGTAAATCAACCCTTTTTTCCTTGGTGTGTGGATGAAATTGCAATAGAGAAATTAGAAAGAACGGGGCTAATTGGCTGAGCCAATCAACAACCATATCATATTGGCCTAATTGTAGAATTCCAAAGTCTGCCTCAAATGACGAGTCTTTTATTTTTCAAGGAAAGAAAAATCATTGGGAATCATTAATCATTCAATTTTTATGGGCTCTAATCACCTTTAAATGTGTGGTTTTAAGGACAGCGATTTTGGGTGATGCACTAGTATTGGGCCCAAGAAACTGAATTCGGCCAAGGTCCATTAGAATGAGAGTAATATTGACAAGGCCTTTAATCTTAATGATATTATTGGAAGGTTGGATGGATAGAGCATGGATAGAAATTTCTATAGTTTCTTGACCATGATACAGGGTTTCATCTAAATGAATGTTGGTTGAAGAACTGTCACTAAAGTGCAAATTCTGTCAGGATTACATTATATTGCCTATATGGGGCATCTGTGTTTGAATGAAAAATTTTCATTTTCACACTTCTAGTATTTGTTGATTGAAGGAGGGAGAATGCTTCTTGTCGATGATAGCTGCTAGTCCATTTGTAACAGAAATCCTAAGGCACGTTTCTGTTCAAGGGTTAATTATGGAGGATGCAAATTGTCTGACTTTGGTAAGGCAGGTTAGGTGACTGCAAGAGGGAGATCAACAGTGTAGGGTGTTCTGCAATTGTTTTTATAGGGGATTGTGCTTCTTGTTAAGAGCTTCAATGGACTTTTCTTGTAGTGCTGCCAACTAAAATGCTTGAGGTAGTGAAAGAGGGTTCAAAAGTTTTATCATGTCCCAATTGGTCTTTTCAGCACCTCAGGAAACTGGAAATAAAGTATGAATCTGATAAACCTTAATTGTTGCAGTATTTAGGTTCTGAGTTCCTCAAATCTTTCCTGGCAATCTTCTAATGATCCATGTTGGTATTGCTTATTGAATTCTTCAACTATGTCCACAAAGGCTCAGTTACCAAATCTGTTACAAACATTAATACATAATATTTCTCTCAAGGACTGTTGCTCAGGTTGATGGTAATAAAGAAACCAGGACCCTCCAAGTAAACAGATGCTAATTCCATTTTTAGATGTGAATGAATATGGTAAATCCTGATAATAATTCTAGCATTTGAAGAGCCATGATCTAATATTTTGGCCATCAAAGGTGGGAAAATCAAGTTTAGGTTGATGGAAACAAGGTTGAGGCCAATTAGTGATGTCCAATGTTGGCATAGGTAGGGAGTTAGCAGGTCAACATGCAAGAGAAGAGGTCAGAAGATTTTGCGGAGTTTGTTAAGGAGGTTGATTGGTGGAATTGGATGGCAAATGGTTCTGTAAAACTTATCTGCTTTAAGTCATGAAGCATCATCATCCTGTCATCTCATTTACTGATGACGTCATCAATAGACTGCCTGTTGACATTTTGTTTCTTGGTAGCCATGTGAATGGAAAACAAGAAAATGGCTTGGAAGGTAATTGAAGAATAAGAAAACAGGAGATCAAATTGAACTGAAAAAAACTAAGGTACAGGAAACAGAAAATACAGTAAACTAGAGTTTCAGGGGAAAAAGGATTACTTGACTCTGATACCAATTGATGATGAAAAGGGGTTGAATCTTTTCAAACACATTCACAACTAAAAGAATAAAGAAGGCAAATTATTAAGGAAAAGGGGAAGTAAAAGAGAAAGAGACAAGCAAACTAATTATGATTCCAATTAGACAGTCAAGCTAGCATTTTATGCTTTGTATCTTTACTATAGCATTTATACAATTCTTTTGTATCCACTAGAATGCATTCCTGCCATGCATATGTAACTACTTTATATTCATTATTTAATAACAACAGATAACATTAAATTTCTTAATAACTTGAATTGGCTGCTGTTACATCTGATTTGCATAACTTGAATTCTATTTTCCTCAACCAATAGCTGATCTAGGTATGGCTTGTATCTATTTCCGTTTTGCTAACCAATTGCTTGTGTTTTTAGTTTTGCATCAGATTACATGTTAAGTAGTTTCATAAAATATTTATATTATGGGTTTTAGAGATATTTCTTATGACTTTTTGGATTATCAATTAAAGTAAGTACAAAAATGAAATTTGCTTTTGTAAAAGTCACAAAATGGATTAAATTAAGCCAGCCAACCCTTTTTTTTTTTTTTTGGTTGCCAGAATGACTTGAGTTAAACCCACCTACTTTTGAGTTTTAACTTCTCTTCTTCCTGGGGAAATGCAAGCCTGCTATATAACCGGTCAATTGCCGGCAACTCCAGTCCAGTTTCAACTACCAGCAAGAATACCTATCATCTCCAGAATCAAAAGGTCAATGTTTTGTGCCCGTGCTGAATCATCTATAAATTTAGGACCTGAGCTGGACGTGTCAACACTGGATTGTAGTAATCGGATGTTCATACTGGGTATGGGGTATGTTGGACAGTTCTTTGCTAAAGATTTACTGAGACAAGGATGGTATATCTTCTCTGTATTCTTATATTTAAATTGCACTTTGAGTTGTTTCCTTGTTTGATAATATCAAAGTTATTGATAACCAAGCAACTTTCATTTCCTCATAACCAACATAGTTGTGGTTACACCTATTCACCTCTGTTAAGTCAACTGTTGTGTTTTAGATCATTATTTGTGTTAGTAGGACTACTTGAAAAGTCGGTTGGGTGCATAGCAGATTTAAGTTAGGGCTGAAGCTGATACAGAAGACAGTTCATATCATTTTTTGTCACATAAGATTTCCAATACCACACACTGGCACATTAGAAGGACAATTTATTCCAAGAGGTGGAAGACTTTGTGGAAGTACTTTATCTGGCCTTCCAACTTAAAGCACTTTTTCCATTGCTGAAATCTGTTGAATTAGGAATCACAGCATCTAGTTATCCATTTTCTATGTCTAGTCAATGTGGGAATGTAGTTTGGATGTGAAGAAGTTTGGCTTGTTCAATGAAATTTTGATGGGGAAGCAGCTTTGGAGATTTTTAGGGGAAAAGTACGTCTCATGGAGATTTGTCGTTCAGTCAAAAATATGTGGATCATCATTTTGAATGGTTTCCAAAGCAATCTTTTGGAAGCTATGTGATGTAGGGAGGAGGGTGAAAGTAGAGAGAAGAAAAATAGAGGGATAGAGATAAGAAATTATACTAGAGGGATAGAGACAAGAAAGGAATCAAATCAAGGGGGAGAGAGGAAGGGAAGTCACAATTGCTCAATTATAATCAATTTCTCTAGTATTCATTCATCAATCAATGATTCTAAACAATAGAAATGACGGTCTTATATAAAGAACCCGCTGCCTAAGAAAATTGGAAACAAATAACTTCCTAAAATTGGAATCAAATCATAATTAAATAACTTCCTAAAATAATAGGCCTACGATAATTTGGTAACAAATTATCTATTACTAAAAATAAGAAATCGCAATAAAATAATATCATAATAAAATAAAACACAATAAAATCAAATTAGAATCTTGTCCAATAAGTGAAGCAAATAAAAGCCAATAAAATTATAATATCTTCTAAAATCTTCTTGGAATATTTAATATGATGTCCGCATCAATTCTCCCCGGGTAATTGGGACTCGACCCTGTCCAGTAAACCAGGGAATCAATCCCCCAACCACAAGCTGAGCGGCTGGACAACCCTTCGGTGACGATGGTAGACTCGTATAAGGGGCAGCCGAAAGCTGATGGAGCGATCAATATCTGCAGAAGGAAGTGAGTTTGGGCTTGGAAAAGTGCATTCCTGCTGGATCTGATAGAACTCCAAAAGGTCTGGGTCAAACTATTGTAGTACATCTCAAGAGATCCAAGTATTTTCAAACTCTGGTCGGCTAACCCAACGAACAAGAAAGCGATGAATAGCTCCATCCCTGGTAAATATAACCTGCTCATCTAAAATAATATCAATTTTATCATGGTGTGCCAGGAGGGGGAAAGTGGCGCAGGGGAGGGCGAAAGGTCAATAGGGGGTGTACGCGGGGGGATGGCAAAGGGATCCACAGGTGGGAAAATGTTATCTTTATATACAATTAAATCTTTCATATTGAAAGTATGATGAAAACCAAAATGAGATGGAATTTCAAGAACATCTGCATTTGATCCAATCCGCTGTAAAATTTTAAATGGACCAGAACTACGACCCTGCAATTTAGAAACGTGCCCAGGTAGGTGCCGTTCAAATCTGATACGAACCATAACATAATCTCCTACATTGAATTCAACGTGTCTTTTATGGGAATCAGCGTGAAGTTTGTATGAAGCATTGCTTACCTCTAGTTGTTTATTGATCTCGATGTGTAAATCATAAAAGTGTTGTGCAAAAGCTTCAGCCCTCGTGGACACACTAACATGTGGAGACATCAGGATAAGGTCCAATGGTTTTCGGGGTTTGTAACCATGCACAACTTCAAATGGACTCATATCGAGGGATCTATTGAAAGAATTATTATATGAAGTTGGGCAGTGGGTAGGATCAAGTCCCAATTCCTAAGATGCTCTTGGACCAAAGACCGTAATAGATTACCTAAACTTTAATTGACGACTTCAGTTTGACCATCTATTTGATGGTAGTATGCAGTGAAAAATTTCAATTTGGTACCGATCATGTGCCACATGGTTCTCCAAAAATGGCTAGTAAAACGAACATCCTGATCATAGACAATGATCTTAGGAAGACCATACAGCTTGACAATTTCAACGAAATAAAGGCGAGCGACTTAAAAAGTATCACCAGTTTTAGTACAAGGAATGAAGTGGGCCATTTTAGAAAAATGATCCACAATGACAAAAATGGAATCATGCTTCTTCGGGGTACGTGGAAGCCCTAACACAAAGTCCATACTTATGTCCTGCCATGGACCATTAAGTACAGGGAGAGGGGTGTAGAGGCCAGTGTTTTGCTTTGTGTGTTTGGCAAGTTGGCATGTTCAACAAGTATTGACGATCTTAACCACATCTTTCTTCAAACTAGGCCAATAAAATTGTCGCTCAATCTCCTCAATTGTCTTATCACGTCCTAAATTGGCCAAATAGTCCTCCGGTATGAACTTCCCAAATGATGAAGTCTCGGATAGACATTTTCGGGATGCAAAGTTTATTAACTCGAAATAAGTATCCATCCTAAAGACGAAATCCGTCCATGGTGTCCAAGTGCCCACACTGTAAAGCGAGGAAGATTTTGCTAAAATTAGGACATAACTCGTATTCATCTCTAAGCCTTTCAAAGTCAACAATTTTAACTTGAACAATAGATAGTAAGGTCAAGAGACGGCTCAAGGCATCAGCCACTTGATTCTCAACTCCTTTCTTGTGCTTTAAGATAAAAGAATAGGCTTGTAGATACTCAATCCACTGATCGTGCCTATAATTTAATTTCTTCTGAGAGTTGAGAAATCAAAGAGCTTCATGATCCAAATAGAGGACAAACTCTTGAGGTAGCAAGTAATGGCGCTGGTAGCGTAAAGCCTGTACGATAGCATACAACTCCTTATTATAAGTAGAGTATCGTCGCTTGGCATCATTCAACTTTTCACTAAAGTGGGTAATTGGATGGCGTTCTTGACTAAAAACTCTTCCTATGCCTACACCTGACACATCACACTCTACTTCAACTACTTTGGAGAAATCAGGAAGCTGCATAACGGGAGCTGTTGTCATCCTTTCTTTGATGAGTTTGAAAGCTTTGGCAGTATTAGGAGACCAAGTGAAGTCACCATTCTTCATGCACTTAGTGAGGGGAGCCATGATTGTGCTAAAGCGCTTGATGAACTGACGATAAAACGTGGCCAAACAGTAAAACTTCAAACTTCATTAATGGATTTGGGTTCCGGCTAATTTATGATTGCCTGGATCTTTGCAGGGTCGGCAAAAACCCCATTAGAAGAAACAATAAAGCCCAAGAAAGTCACTTTGTCTGAGAAGAAGGAACATTTCTTAAGGTTGGCAAACAAGCTTTCTTTTTGAAGAGTAAGGCAAACTTATGTGAGATGTTCCACATGTTGCTCTTTGGTCTTACTGTAAATGAGAATATTATCAAAATAGACCACTAAAAACTGTCCCATGAAAAGCCGTAAAGTCTAGATCATGACTCTCATGAAAGTGCTTGGTGCATTAGAGAGCCCAAAAGGCATGACCAATCATTCATAGAGGCCATCCTTTGTCTTGAAAGCTGCTTTCCACTCATCCCCTGAACGAATTCTGATTTGGTGGTAACTACTCTTTAAATCTATTTTGAAAAAGATTGTTCTAACATGTCATCAAGCCTAGGAATGGAAAAACGATATTTCACGGTGATTTTATTGATTACTCTACTATCAACACACATCCTCCAAGACCCATCATTCTTAGGTGTTAAGAGAGCGAGTATCGCACAACGACTCATACTTTCTCGAACGAATCCCTTGCGAAGGAGTTCTTCTACTTGTCTCTGAAGTTCAGCATGTTCAATAGGATTCATCCTATAATGAGGAGGTTCGGGGAGTGACGCACCTAGAGCAAAATCAATGGCATGTTGAATTTTCCGTAAATGTGGTAAGTGATTGGGGAGGTCCCCAAGGAAGACATCTTGAAAGTTTTAGAAAATTTGATAGACCTCATTAGAAATTGGTATGGAAGAGTTCAGAAGGGTTTCGAGGACGATAATGGCGAACACAACTAACTCGCTGATAGCGGCTCATTCAAATGCTGTGGGACTAATAATATATAATCATTTAGTTGCTACCACAGTCCTCTCTTTGTTGGGAGTTGTCGGTTTTGGGGGTAGGGGTAGAGGCGAATCTTCTTTCCCTTGTGAACAAAGGAGCAGGAATTAAAACGATCTTGGAGTGTCACATCCAAGTCATAGAGCCAAGGGCACCCGAGAATGACATGACCCACGTCCATTGAGATAACGTCACACCAAATGTGGTTTTTGTATTCTAAAAATTGAACGGATACAAGACAACGTTATTTAACGGATATAGAAGATGTGTCAATCCAAGAGATGCTATATAGACTAAGGTGTGGAACCGCCCCAAATGAGAGATAGTGTTAGCGGAAACCGCATTGATACAACTATCGCTATCCACGATTACCTTATAAGCCTTTTCGTTCACTTTGATGTAATTGTGAAAGATAGCGTGACGACGCCAATCATCAGTCCCTTTGGATTGTATCAAGGTGTATCGCACAATGCCTAGAAATGATGTATCGAGGAAGGAAGAACGAGAGTCTAGACTGGATGGAGTAGGTCAAATGCAGCTTACAAATGTGTCAATGTCATTGTCATTTAAGTCATCAAACTCCTCTAATTTGGGTTCATAGACTTGTTCTTCAAAGGGTTCCTCATTGATTTCATTTTTTCCGTCAATTAATAAAACTTTATTCGGACATTTGGAAGAAATATGCCCAAAACATTTACAGTTAAAGCACTGTAATTGAGAATTTCCTTTCGAGACTTCAACATTCTTTCCTCGGGCTTCCCTTGTAGGGACATCGGTGGAAGAAAGAGTTTTTAAGACAGACTTAGAATTGGTGGCAGGAGTGTGTACTATGGGTTGACAGTGAGGTGTGTCCTGGTGACTAATTCAAAGTCTTGGACAATATTATATGCATGGTTCAAAGTAGTGACTCCACGGAGGACAAGTTCTCTCCTAAGTTCCTCGTGCAGACCTTGTCGAAATCTACTCAATGTCATGGCCTCGTCCTCAATGATATGACATCTCATTTTAAAATCATCGAATTGAGTCACATACTCAGTGACGGACTGATTACCCTATCGAAGGGCATTCCACTGATCAAGTTGCTACAGTAGGAACGAGGTAAATACTTCTCTTGAAGGTAGCGTTTCATCTCAGCCCAACTCCGAACAGGGACGGCTTGACGCCGAATCAAGAGGTCCTCAATACTTTTCCAATACAATTGGGCGTTGCTGGTCAATTTAAGGTTGGCAAATTGAACTCTCTTATCTTTTGACATGCCATACCAGTCAAAGAAACGATCCATATTGCGGACCCATTGAGTGAAAACTCGAGGGTCCAAGCTGCCATCAAAAGTAGGGGCATCCAGTTTGATATTTTTGAAGGTTGGTCATTCGGATCCTAATCTTGATCATAGTATCTAGGCCTGCAATCGTGTCTACGAGGGGTGCGTCTATTGTGCCTTCATCGGAGAGCCTTGTCATGTGATGCATCAGAGTTTTCAGCATCTGATGAGTGAGACCCTAGTTCTAAAGTAGCAACTCGATTTGCAAGATCCAAATTGGTTTGATGAGTTGTAGTCAGGTCAGTTTGAATAGCCCTCAGGTGGTCTTGCAATTGGGCTAATTGTTGACTCAGAGTTTCAAATTGGTTAGAGTCCATGATTAGGTCAGGAATATTATGGGAGATAATCCGACCGCTTCGTAAGTGCATACAACACCAATACAACTAACGAGGTTAAGATCAATAAGCAATTGAGATGATCCGAATCAATCAATTTTTTTTTGTGAGATTTGTATGGTTCAGATCATGCAAACTACTATTGCTAATCTATTAAAATGATAAAGCAAGAATCAATTGCCATAAAGGTATATCAAAAGTAATGAGAGGACCTTTTTTTTAACAATAAAATGGCGCACACAGATAAAACTAAATACTATTAAAGATAAACAAAATATGCTACTCAAAAGAACATGGAACAAGCACACCTGGAGATGATTTGACCAGTTTGTTGAGATTGCCTGAGAGATGAGCTAACCCACTTGTTTGAGATTGGATGAAAATCTGCTACTGCTTGAATTTTTTTTCCCTTTTTTTTTTTTGCTCTCTCTTTTTTTTCTTTCCTTTTTTTTTCTCCTTTTTTTCTCTCTCTCTTTTTTTGTCCCTTGTTTTTTTTTCCTCTTTTTTTTTCCCTTGTTTTTTTTTCCTCTCTTTTTTTTTTTTTTTTTTTCATGCTACTGTTTTCCCTCTGTGTTTTTTTTCACTATTACACGCCTTTTTTTGCTGTTTTCATGACCTTTTCACTCGGCCGCAAAGCACAGACGCAAAGAGAAAGAAGAGAGAAGAGAGTCGTAGCTGCTCAGTGCGCGACGGCCCTCTCAGGCGGCAGCTGTGACGGTTATGAAGGCGACAACGACGGTGATGGTGATGACGAAGAAGACGAATGCAGACGAAGAAGATGATGTGGAGAACGAATCTGATGAAGCAACGAAGACGAAGAAGAACGAGGGCAAAGACAAAGACAGAGAATGAAAACGAATATTCGGGACACCCAATTTGTGACTTCTCTTTTGACTCCCTTTCTTTGTTTTTTTTCTTTCCCTTCTCTGGAAGACGGTGGAGGCTAGGGTTTATCCGGTGGTGGTAGGATTTGGGTGAGGGTTAATGTTGGTTGTTGGTGGTGGAATGTGGGCTTTGGTTTGCGGTCAATTAGGGTTCTTTGGCGGTTTAGATGGTTGTTTTGGGTGGGGTTTGGCATGGTGGCTATCGGAGTGGTGGTGCTCAGCGGCGACGTGGAGGATGGCTTGGGGCAGCGGCTTGTTTTGCCTCCTACTATGGTAGTGGTGCCGGCTTAGTCAGCGGGGAGTGGTGCGTCGTGTGTTTCTGCCTCATCGGTTGCTCTGTTGCTTCGCTTCTTCTGCTTTTTTTTTCAAACAGAGCACGGGTGCTAAACAAAAGCGGTGCTCAACAAAACTTACTTTTTTTTTTTCTGAGACGAAAACAAGAGTTGTTTTTTTTTTTAGACAATATAAGAGGAGGCAGTGGTGGCGGAGATGGACCTGCCGGAAGATGCACAGAAGAACTTTGTATGGTGGCGGGACAGTGGTGGTGGTGGTAGGGTGGGTGGCTGATGGCGGGAAGTTGTGTGGCTAGTTATTGGATGCGAGAAGGTGTTGGTGGTAAAAAGATAGAATTTTTATCTCTGATACCAATTTGATATAGGAAAGATGGTGAAAGTAGAGAGAAGAAGAATAGAAGGGTAGAGATAAGAAATTAGACTAGAGGGATAGAGACAAGAAAGGGATCAAATCAAGGGGGAGAGAGGAAGGAAAGTCACAATTGCTCAATTGAAATCAAATTTTCAAGTATTCATTTATCAATCAATGATTCTAAACAATAGAAACGGCGGTCTTATATAAAGAACCCGCTGCCTAAGAAAATTGGAAACAAATAACTTCCTAAAATTGGAAACAAATCATAATCAAATAACTTCCTAAAATAATAGGTCTACGATAATTTGATAACAAATTTTCTATTACTAAATATAAGAAATGACAATAAAATAAAATTACAATAAAATAAAACACAATGAAATTAAATTAGAATCTTGTCTAATAAGGGAAGCAAATAAAGGCCAATAAAATTATAATATCTTCTAAAATCTTATTGTAATATTTGATATGATGTCCACATCACTATGCTGTTCCCCTGTTTTATCATGGAGACACATTGAAAGGTTAGGAGAATTTCTATAAGTTCATGTACGTTGAGCTGGGGATAGGAGTTCAATCTTTTTCCTAGTCTGTCAGATACGTTTTTGCTCTGCTGGAGAAATTTCCTAGTCTATTAGGTTAGCAGGAGATGTTGAAGCTACTGTGGTGAATTAATCATATGGACTGGACTGAAAATTCTCGGCCAGAAACTTGTCCTTTTGCGGATTGATCATGAGGCTGAGGATTTCTCTGAGAAACAGCTGCAGTTTAGTCTTCTTAATTGTGGGCAGGGGTCTGGCTTATGATCACATGAGTTGGAGACTGGATAATAGCGGCCATTTCTCTGTTGTCTTCTATACAGCTCTCAGAAGTATTGGTGATCCTGGAAGATCATTTGGAAGGCTTGTGCAACATCTGGGCTATCATTTTAGCATTGTAGGAATCTTCAAAATGTAAGCTGAATATAGTCAATGTGAAGAAGAGAAGCCTTACGCTTCTCAAGTAGGAGTCGATGAATCAGATGTTTATGGATTCTAATCTTACCAGATCCTGCTTCGAGTTTAATGACAATTTTCGGGTTCATACACTAAAAGTTAAAGATGAATTTGGCAGCACAGAATCATTGAATCTCATAACGGTAAGCACCATTCCATAATTTCTTTTGCTATATTGTGTCTTTTATGTGATGCTGGGGATGATATATATTTTTTTTCCCTGGAGAAAGAGCTGAACCATTCCAGCTTTCAAATGTGTTAGCTCAATCTGTATATTTATTGAACCAAAGCTTCTTTCACTTTATCAGATGAACAAATTGCTATCCAACTTGAGGCATTAAACTTGGGAAGCCAGGTTGTTAATTTTTTGTGCTAGTTTAGCACCTTCTATAAAATCCTGTTTTGTTTACTCCAGAAAAGGCCCTCACCTAGCCTTCACTGCCTTAAACCTACTAGACACAAACAAAAGCATGCTAATGTCAAATATATGCAATGCACATGTTGGGCACAAGTCCCAGAATTTATTTAGTATTTTTCTTTATTTCTTAGTGAATGAAGCCCATCCCAACATGCGATAACCATTTGTCGTATATGTGACATCAATTGAAAAGTGCCACCATCCTTTAGAGGAGATGTTGCTTTGTAATGAAATTTAACGATTGGATTTGCAGGGTTGTGTCTGGAACTTGCACAAACAGTATAAAGAAAAAGGAGCTCGAACAAAAGGGATTTAATATTCACCTTCTTGATGCATATAATCTAGAGTAAGTTTTCTTCCATATGCTATTCATATCATATGTAGGGCCTTAAATGAGCCAAATCAAGTAGAGTATTGAATTGTTTAGATGAGGCTTATTCACGTAGTGTGCTCAAAATTGAGATGTGTTTTCTTTGGTGAGATGCAGAATTGAGTTTCACTAAGCCTCTAACAAAACAAAAACAGATCTCTTTAAATAGCTTTATTTATTGTTATATTAGTATAAGCTGAGTCATGCAAAGTATTCTTGTTTGGCTTCAAAATTAAAATGCTCAACAAGAGAGGAAAGACCAGAGAAAAATAAGGATTGGCTAGTCCTCTTACCTTCCTGTTTCACACACACTCACCCCCTCTCACTAAACCTCTGTTCCTTTTTCTACTAGCTCCTCTGTGTCTCCTTCTCTGATCGTTAACCCGCCCTCTTAAAGATTTCTATTCATAGTACCTCTTTGGTTGGTCACATTTGGGTCATCTATGCTCAAGGAGTGGTAGACATATATTCCTAATTGCATCATTCTAACCTTCCCTAATTACATACCCATTATAATATGTCAAATTTCATAATTACATAATTATAATTTAACAAAATATGCTACTAGGGAAACTAAATATTATGTGTTGGTATATACAATTTATTGACGGCTAACAGTTGAAGTGGTCCTTGATTTCTTCATGCTCAGAAAACTTTGAAAATAAGTGAATATTACAATTATCAGCCTCATTCCAAAGGTAGTCTCCCCTTCGAAGATCTCGTATTTCCAACCCATTTTGTGATGTAATGTTATCTATAAAATTGTCTCAAAGATTATTTTGAATTGCATCAGAAAGAATTTACTGTTTTTGTTTGATCAATGCCAAATGGCCTTTGTCATGGGGAGACATATTGGTGGCAACATCTTCACTCCCCTAAGAGCTTTTGCATGGTAGATGGAAAATTGTCCTTTTTGTCTTTCGGTGCCATTTTGCTGATATTAACATTTTCTACGGTTTGTCTTTCTGTCATTGTAGTCAATTTGTCACACTGCCGTTTTCCAGTTTTTGTAACACTTCTCCATTCAACATTTTATTCTCTCTCCCATGTCTCAACATTTTATTCAACATTTAACACTATGTCTCACCCATTCTTGATATTTTCTCACCGTTATGTTTTAATGTGGACTATTTTTATAAATTTTTAGGGAATGATAACAACAGAAACATGAATAAGGAGAAATAAAATAGACCCTAGCTGAAGTATAATTATTTGAATGATCTTGAAGACCATAATCCTGTGACTTGTTTGTTATGCAATGAGGCCACTAGAGGAATATTTCAGGCAAAACAATATCAAGTGGAAAAGTATAAAAATGTAGTACAGTATAAAAAGTGCTATTTGGAGGTTAAAATAGAACTAGAAAATTTTAGGAACGAGAAAAAATTACAATGGACTAAATTATATGGTTTATTACCAGAGTGCAATGATGGAGAAAGAGGAATTGATGATGATGATGTTGAAGATGATGTGAAGACAGTGAATATGTATGGCAAAAGAGTAAATGGGAAATTAAGAAATAAAGTAGATCTCATAAGAATGCAAATCTGAATGCATCATATCTAAAAGATCTCATGGATTTGTATATGACTCAAAAACCAAATAGAGGGGGCAAATTGAGGAAAACAAATATAAATGTTACATGTGATAAAGAAGTAAGAGTTATAACAATTTAGTAGATTGCTCATTTATTTTATCAAGTTGGAATAGCATATAATGCTGCTCAATTGGAAATTTTTAAGTGGATGATTGAATCTATTAAAAGATATAGTCTAAATTTAAAGCCTCCTAGCTATCATGAGTTGACAGTTCCTCTTCTTAAAAAGAAGGTAGAGTACACAAATGATTTACTAAAGGGCTATAAAGAAGCATGGGTAAAGCATGGTTGCTCCATTATGTCTAATTCCTAGAGAGATAGGAGACAGCGAAGCTTGATTAACTTCTTGGTGAATTGTCCTTTTGGGAATAATGCTTTGCAATCCATTGATACTTCTGAATATATAAAAATTCGGGAGAAGATATTTAAGCTACTTGATAAATTTGTGGAACGAATTGAAAAGAAAAATATTGTTCTAATTATTACCGACAATGGAAGCAATTATATATTAGTTGGCGAGTTTTTCTTGTATGTATTTTTTATTTCTTTTTGTTTAGGTTGTCATATGAATTTTTATTTCTATATTATAAATTATATAACCTGAACTTGTTTCTTTTGTTTCTTTCCTTTTGGGCTTCATGATAGCTTTTATAGGCAAAATGCACTTATATTGGACTTTATATACAGCACATTGTGTTTACCACATTTTAGAGGATATTGGTGAGATTTTACATTTTAAAAGGACTTTAGAGAAAGTCATCTCTCTCATTGGCTTCGTCTGCAACTGTACTAGGGCATTGAACATGATGACAGATTTCACAAAAAAGAGTGAATTGATTAGACATGGAATCACTTGATTTGTGGCAATTTTTTAACTTTAGAATGGGTTTGCAAGCAAAAGTTCAATCTTAGAAACATGTTTACATTAGAGTAATGGGTGAAGAGTAATTGGTCTAAGGAGGTGAAAGGTAAAAGAGAGGTTAAAACTATTTTGTGGCTTCAATTTGGAGCAATGTATTATATATTCTTAAGGCCATAGGTCCTCTTGTTCAAATTCTCCAACTTGTTAATGATGAAAACTAACTAGACTTGAGATATATATAAGCAATGGACAAATCTAAAGAAACCATAAAAAAGGCTTTTAATGAGAATGAAGGGAAGTATAGAGATATTTTTAAAATCATTAACAGATGGGGATGCCAACTTCATCATCCATGAATACAGCTGTCCACTTCTCAAATCCTAATTTCTTCTATAGTGATTCAGGTATTGAACTTAATAAAGAAACCATCAATAGTTTGTATCAGTGCATACAAAGACTCATTCCAAGCATTAACATGTAGGACAATATTTTAACTAAGTTGTCAATGTATAAGGAAGGTGAAGGTCTCTTTGGCATCCCAATGGCAATTGTATAAAGGAAAACAAAAGCTCTAGGTACCCATATCTTCTATTCTTGTTCATTTTAATAATCTAAACTTATTTATCTTAACTATTTACAATTTCCAATGATTTTATAGCGGAATGATGGAGTCTATTTGGAAATTCGATCCCAAATTTTCAATAATTGGCTATCAAAATAGAAAAAGACCATGGGAACCCCTAATTTCAAAACGTTTAGACCCTTCTAAATCTCGGAAGCAAAATATGTTAGAATATACATTGCACATAAAGTTTGTTTAGATTTAGATTAAAATAATATAGACAGCAAATAGTTGCACTAATAAAGATCCAATAAAGATATAAACAATAAAAAATCTGGACGCAAATTTTTTGTGTTGAAGGCAACCTTGATAATCAACAATTATCAAGTAAAACTCCCTGAAAATCTATAGCCAGTGCGAGCAATGTACTAAGAAAGTCAGCTTACAATCTAAGTAGTACAAACACATTAAACCTTAGCCCTCCTGACTTGTAACTACTACCAATGAACTTCTTAGATATGTTTATAGTAGCAAACTGGGCACCTTCCAATTTTTGTGTTGATCTTGCTTCACTTGCCGTAGAATCTTCGTACACTATTGGGTCCTAATGTTCATACCACCAATGTCCCGATGAAGGTTTACAAGTTAGAACTAGTGTATAATACAATGGAGAAATGCAGGAAGAGAAAACTTTGGTTATTAATCTCAAGAGTAAAGATTTGGTTTCCTTAAATAAAGGCTATTCACATTTATTAAGGAGAGCTTCTAGAGATGGCTACCATTATTTGCAATTTTCATATTTGCAAAAATATTTGGAAGGGTTATATTTATACAGAAGGTTCAAAATTAGTTCAAAAATATGTGTCCATCTAAAAACCAGTGCCCCAGTGCATATGCTCTATATAGGCACGCTTTAGGCGCGGAAGCTTTAACAGGATGTCCACGCTATAGCATGCAAGCGTCTTTTAAGCGCACATCAGGTACAGACAATATGGATAAATAGCGGTCATGCACAACTTGGGCTCATGTCTAGCATGGGTATTTTGGTTAAACGATGCTTATGCATGTCTTAAGCACACATCAAATATGGATATTTTAGACAAACAATACTCGTGCACGTCTAAGGCATACCTTAGGCGTCGGTATATTTGACAAGATATGCACATGTGCTTGGTAGGCACAGGTTAGACATGGATATTAAGAGATGGCACATTTGCGAGCAATTGATGTATATCAAGTGCTGGTCTTTACCAATGCTAGAGAATGCTTCAAAATACTTATTTTATTCAGTTATAAAATATTTTAATACAAAAAGTATTCTTAACAATTTCCCTCTATGGCAATTCAGCGACAAAACTCCTTATATACAAAAAGAAACTAAAACCACATAAATAACTGGTTTAGACACCACTGAGATAAAATCTATGTGCATAAAAATCTACTACTAGATAAAAGACAAACTACACTTGAACATTGAACTAGAGAGGACAATAGATCTTGCTATTCTTGATCAGCCATGGTTAGTGCATTTACAGAATATCTATGTAGAAATAAACAACAATAGATTTACAATGCAATACATCGGACAAGAAGTGCATATTTGAATTGCAATGGATTGAACAATAAGTACATTGCAATACATAGACTAAAAAAGGAAACTCTAAAATTCAGCACTACATTTGCATGAAAAGTGAAAGCAAATTCTACTCGCTCCCCATTTCCTGTTATAGATACTCCCAGTAGGTCTCTATTCATTTTACTCTCCTATGTTTTTACAGTGGACTTCCCCTTTTTGTTACGAATGGCCAGGAAAGGGTATTAATTAGGGTTAGAGTGGTAACTGCCCCGCCTTGAGTGCAGCTTATCATAGAGTCGGTCCATGTGCTCACTTATGTATGCCTTTTGGGCATCCAGTCGGACGTCAATCCGCCAAAAACCCTCAATGGCATAGGACTCTAGCCAATCTTGATTTGAAGAAGGCTAAGATAGCCGAGCAAACATCCAAAAAAATTGACTCATGATAATAGAGGAGGAAGAAGTGGAGGACAAAGGTGGTGCAGAAGGGCTAGGAGCAGATAGATAAGTGTTAACATCCTAATAGGGTGCATCCATCAAGTTGGGATGCTTAGGGGAGTGGTGGCGGGTGTGTGTCTAGCTTTGTTCGTACGTGGTTCTATCAGTGGGTTTACCTAGAGGTACATGAGAGAGATCCGGAAAGGATAACCCAAGACCTAGTATAAGCCGTTGAATGAAACAATCATGGGGAAAGTTTTCGTCCTTCTTAATCATAAAGATAGAAATCATATATGAGTATAGGTGAGAAGGGAGATCGATTAACCTCCCGAGAAGGAGAACATATAATAATAATGTCTTGTCGAGCTAGAGGGAGGTGCAGTTGTCACGGGAAATATGTTGGTGAACATAATCTGACGCACTACAAGCCGTTGATGAGTGAGATACTTCGTTTTAAATGATTTTTAATGCCAAGTCATGGGAGCATCATGGAGAAAGGAGGCAATTTCATCTTATAATGGCATGTCGTGGAATGAGTAAGGATAATTAGGATAGGGCATTAGTGGAAGATGAAGAATGCTCGTTGTCACTTCTAGAGTGATCCAAAGGGTGCTCCCCTTTAACAAAGTGGAAAACAAACTTAACTCTTTGTTAATATCATGAATATTTGAATAAAATTCTTAGACAATGAGGACGGATAGAAAGATGAGATTGGTGAGGATCAATTTCCTATGCTGGACAACAAAGATAGATAAAATGGTTCAATTTAGGGAGAGGTGGTTCACTTCTTGTTCCTGGTTGAGCTGTCGATAGTTCATCCATTAATGGAAGAGATCTTTTGCAGGGGCATTGATAAAACGATTCAATTCTTAGGAGGCTCCACTTCATGGATGTTTACCGGTAGCTTTCTTAGAAGCCTTATGAAAGCAAAACATGGTGATATGCTCGTAAGAGATAAAGATATGACACTACGTAAAAAAGTTGAAAACCCAAATCCAAACCCAACACGGTAAGGGTGCAAGGAAGAAACTCTTACAGATCCAAGGAAGAGATGCACAGATCTAAACTTTGATTATGATCGTTCCAAAACTTAGTTGCAAACAATGGGGTGAATATAACTGATTTTTCCTCACCCTGGCATGTAGGAAAAAGGTTAGGAAAGAAGCAAAATCTATTAAATTGCCTCCTAGTTTGGTTAGTGTTTGATTTGACCCAGGCTTGGGGTATATTTCTCATTTCCAAGTATTGTGACCCTGATTTGATGGGTCTAGATGCAATGATATTCCTTTTAGGAACAGAGATGGTTGAAACGAAGGCAATTTTTGATTTACTCTTTGTTTTTGATGCATTTCAATAAAATCTGAGGCCCTTTTTATTTCTAGTTGCCTTTCCTAGACGTAACATTTGATCAAGTTATTTGATTCCAAACGAGAATTATTTTAGATCATTTTTTGTATTTTTAAGATCTGTCTCAAGGGTCTTGATTTATTTTGTTTAATGACTTATTAAAATTCTTAAGTTCTTGATACTTAAGGTCTAATTTGGGTCTAACAACAACTTTCTCTTTTTCGGCTTCAACTAATTTCTAATTTAACTTGTTTGTTCTCTTAACCTTTAGGCACTCCCTAAATAGTTTGTCATAAGCCTCCCGAAGATCAAAAAACTCATTTTTTGACTCATTTTCAGAGCCATCATCTTGATATAATTTTTTTTCTAGATTCTCGTCTTGTCTACTCATAGAGATCATGAAAGCCATGTAATTGACTTTGCTTTCTTTTGTCCATCTCTTGTTTTCCTCCTCATCATCATTGCTCTAAGTAGTACTCATAACTTGTCCTTATTGACGTTTAAAATTCACACATTCGGTTCAAATATGCCTAAAACTTTGACATTTATGGCATTACACTCCTTGAGGTTTCTTGGTTTTTATCTATTTGATTTCTCATTTATCCTTCTTATCACTCTTGGGGGTATTGAATTTTCTTTTTTTATATATATATATTAGAAGGATTTTTGTTGTTCATCAAAAACTTTTTAAATTTTTTTTACAAAAAGGGCAAAATCTTCATGGTTGGGGATTCTTTATTGGATTCATTTTTTATTTCCTCCTTGATAGACTTAGGGCAATGGATTTATTTTTCTTTGCTTGTGGGAGTGTATGTTCATAGGTTTGTAATGGTCCAATAAGTTCTTCGATTTTTATTTTGTCAAGATCCTTACTTTCGTCAATGGTAGTGACCTTTGGTCTAAATCGCTTAGGAAGCAATCTCATGATTTTACAGATATCTAACTTTTATGAATTCTTTCATTAAGGTTAAATGGGAAATTTACAATGTCATTTAGCTTGTTGTAGAATTCATCGAAGGTTTCATCTCCTTTTATTCTAATTTTTTAAAATCTGGTAGTAAACATTTGCAATTTCAAGTTCTTAAGCATTTTAGTTCTTTCATAGGTGATTTCAAATATCTCCCAGACATTAGGGTTTTACATATTGAGATATGTTTGAATTCCTATTAGAAAATAGCTAGGAACATAGCGTGTAACCCCTTTCTATTCCAATTGTGCGCATCTAGTTCTTCTTTAGTTCATAAAGACAAGACTTTAGTTTTGTCATTGGTTGTATTCTGTCTAGTGTCCACCCCGATTATGTACTACCCACACCCGTTTATCCATGGATTTTAGGAACTCTCTTATGTGAATATTCTAATGTGTAGTTGCTCTTGTCAAAATAGAAGGTTCGGACAATGACTAACTAGTATGTATATAGATAAGTTGAGGACCGAGGTAAGTCTCTGATACTAATTAAAAAAGATCACAGGGGTCCCAAATATTAAAACATTTAGATCCTTTTAAATTACGGAAGCAAAATATACTAGAATATATAATATACGTAAAGTTTACTCTAATTTAGGTGTAAATAAAAATAATATGCATAGCACATAGCAGCACTAAAAAAGATCCAATAAAGATATGGATAATAAGAAAATCAATACACATTTTTAGTGACGAAGGCAACCTTGATAGCCAACAGTTATCAAGTAAAACATTTTAGGCTTCTACAGCCAGTGAAATTAATGCACTAAGAAAGTCAACTAATTGCTTGAGTAGTATAGATGTACTAAATCTTAATCGACTTATTTCCGACTTATGACCTCTACCAAGGAACTCCTTGAATTTGCTTATAGTAACGGACGGAGACACTTTCCAATTTTGGTGTCAATTTTGCTTCACTTGCCATAGATCTCTGCACACTGCTATATCTTAATGTCCACATCACCAACGTGCCAATGAAGGCTTACACGCTATAACTAGTGTGTAATACAATTGAGAAATATAGGAAGAGAAAACATTGGATATTAATCTCAAGAGTAAAGGGTTTGGTTTTCAAAAATAGAGGGTATTCACATTTATTAAGGAGAGTTTTTAGAGATGGCTGTTGTTATTCACAATTTTCGTATTTGCATAAGTGTTCAAAAGGGAGATATTTATAGAAAATATTGAAAATAAGGTTAAAAATTTGTGACTATTTAGAAAGTAGGGTCCCAACGCACGTCCATCACATAGGCCCGCACTAGGCATAGAAGCCTTAGCAAGAGGTTTGTGCCCCGAGGTACTTGTGTCTCTCAGGCACACATCAAGTACGGGCAATTTGGGTAAATGGTGCTAATGCGCGGCTCGGATGCACATTAGGTGTGAGTATTCTGGCTAAACAATGCTCATATGCATCTCATGGACATCTCAAGTATGGATATTTTGGACAAACGATACTCATGCACATCTCAGGTATTCCTCAGGCCCGGGCATTCTAGATAAAATACGCACATGTATTTATTAGGTGCAAGTTAAGCATGAATATTTAGAGATGGTATATTTGCAAGAAATTGGCATGTATTAGGCACTAGTCTTCACTAATTCCTGAAAATGTTTCAAAATACCGATTTTATCCAATTATGAAATATGTCAATGCAAAAATTTTTCTAACAAAAATATTGATTTTAATTGCTAATGCAGCTAATTGTGAACATAATTGGAGTGTATTTGAGCATGTAAATACATTTTAAGATACCTCACCATAAGTTCATAACTAGTAAATTTTATTATCTGTCATAATATTATAGTGATATTGATTTAACTTTGATTTCATTGAACGGATTCACAATAAAAAGAAAAACAAGCTTGTACATTAAAGATTACACAATTTGGTTTACATCAAGTATAATCAAGCTCTTAAGGCTCGCTATGATATGTAACATGTCATTAATCTTATCAAATTAGATGACATTGATGATAGTAACGAATGGCTAATTGGAGATATGGGAGCTAATACATCAAACACTGAGGATGACTTGGTTTATGAACATGATAACATGATGTGGGGTGACATGGCAAAGTACTTGGTGCCAAGGAGGTGATGACATAAACTAGGCAACATGATCAAGAGCATATGTAAATGTGTCAAGTTTTAGATCAATAAGAGTATAGAAGTGTTGCGTCCTCGGATCCCTATTCTGAATAGAACAAGGATCCAACAATAATGCCAAATAATGCACGAGTGGGAGAGAGTGTGTGTACGCAGATTAACACAGAGAGTTTTTACATGGAAAACCTTCTCATGAATGTGAAGGAAAAACTACGAAACTTTTGTCCGAGAATTTCTTTACTATCTTGTGTTTGGTTACAGGATATGCTTAAGTACAAGGAGTCAGTCAAGGACTAAGTGTATGGAAACTCTTGGGAATCACTCTTACAACACGAGTCCTCTCTTTTTCTCTCTTCTCTTTCTCTCTTACAGTTAACAAAAGTAAATATTAGATTCTTTCTTTGATAGACAGTTAGTGTATTTATAGTAGTTGAGCTTCCCAATAAGAGGAGTCCACGTGGGGTTGGCGTATGCAGAGGGTCCTACTGCCAACTCAACAAATCCCCTTTGCCATGTTAGGAAGGTTGTGTGCACGCCCGTCTGGTGTGACATTTCCTTTACAGGGCCGCGTGTTGTGCTGGCCATCATTCCTTTTACAGTGTGACATGATCAGCTATCGAATCTTTGCCACGCCATTTTTACAAGCGGGACAGTGTGCGAGGCTCATTTTAAGTCCACAGGCCACAATGGACTTTGAGCCCACTATGCTACACTAGCCAATTCTGGCACCTGGACCTCCTGGGTCTCGGTGGCATCAGGGCCTAACTCCAGAGAAATGGATCCTTAATGTGGGCCTTGAGTATCAGTACTCATCACTAGCCCCCATACCAAGGGTTCGAAGATTTCAACCTATGGCATATTTGCTATCCGCGGGGGTGCTCCTAGCATCAAGTGGAGGCGTTCTTTGCTGAAATTTGTTTGGTCTTTTTTACCTTTGCAAATGTCCGCGGAAATTGTTGGAACCAAAAGTCCAGGGACATGTGACTAAAACATCTGAGAACTCGTTAAAGCTTGTACTTTGTCTGGAACATCTGGGGAATTTCTAGGTCTACTATATGACCATGACGTTCGAGGACCTTTTGGGTTTTTAGGCATGGCCAGGCATTCACAAATGATCGCCATCTTCGCATATGTGCCCGAGATCCAAAGATGTCCTCGAATTAGCCTTGACGCAGGGACGTCCGAGTACGTTAAAGCAAGTTTGTGTCTGAGAACTCTCTCGTAGTCTGAGAGCTTAGCTTGCGCTGCCATTTTTGCTATTAAAGCGCAATAAAAATGCAATTAATGAGATTGACGTTGCCTTGGAAATGAAAAGCCCACGATCTCTAGCAGCGTATGGGTGACTGACGCGTGACAAGAGCAATGATGAGCGCACCTTTTTTATTTTCGAAGCCCTTTTAGCCGTTTCAAATACGGTTTCCATCCTTCATTTTCATCACACAACCCTTAGAGTTTTCTCTCGAACTTCTTTGCTGCCATTTTTCTCAAGCGTATTTCCTTCTCATTTTGTCGCGCTTCTCCATTGATTTCCATGGCTCCTGGTGTTAGAGACATTGCATCTTCCCTTTCTCTGGATAGCCTCGATGCCATTCGCACTAAGTACGATATTCCGGATACGTGGCGATGGTGGTTCCTAAGCCCACTGATAGGGCGTGTAGTCCACCTGACGATTTTATCATCGTATACGAAGTCCACCTCAAGGGTGGGTTTCGCTTCCCTGCCCCACTGAAGTTGTATCATATCATGATAGAGCTGGGCGTTCCACTTGCGAGATTACAATCTAATGCCATCAAGTATCTTGTTTCGCTTTGTATTTTTGCTTGTTGCTACTAGAAGGTACTTGAGGTGGCCATGGTGAAGGTTATGTTTTGCTTCACTCATAACCTGGATTGGATTGTGATGACCCCACGTTCTGAGTTTGCTGTCATGAGTGGTGGAAATCCTGATTCCACCAAGAGGTGGAAAGATAAGTTTTTCTTTTTGGGTGTCCGAGAGAACTAGGCTCTCTCCCTTCTCTAAGGAAATGTGGCGAGCAAGCATCGCTAGGATCCCTCCAAGGAGGAAAGGGAGGTTACCAAGGAGATTAGGGACTTGGTGACGGCCAACCTTGGCACCTTTAATAAGAATAAGAAAAATATTTGGTTGAGGCCCAAATACTTGGAGAAAGCCAAGTGGGGGACTCAGTCCAAGGCCTTTGGCATTGCTGCTGCTGCTCAGAAGAAGAAGAAGAAGAAATTAAGGAAAGGGGGGTGACTCTGAGGATCTAAGAGCCAACCGAACGCCTAAAGAAGAATCGCCGGACTCAGGATTTGGAGAGCCCAGCGGCCATTGTTGAGTACTCCTCATCTGATTACGACGACACCGTAATAGCACCTCTCTTCAGGAGGTCGAGACCTCCGAAGGCCGCCGCCATCCAAGATGTTGCAGGTGTCGGACCTTTAGCCTCTACTGAGTCATCCGGGTGGCCTTTTGAGCCTGCAGACTTGCCCGTCGCCTAGCTTGCCCTTGATGAGCGTATTCCCGACATCCCTTCTAGATTTTCTGGTGCGGTCTCGAACTGGATGGATACTCTATCTGAGGACATTGTTGCAGAGCAGGCCGCAAGGGGGGTTGAGATGACTCAAATTGGGGAAGTAGCGATGACGACAACGACGATTACTACTGATGTTGCTGAGGTCGTAGAGAGTCAGGCTGTCGAGTTGCCTGTTCCGGAGCCTGCAGTAGAGTCCTCTGATCCCCCTTACCTCGAGATCCAAATTTACAGTCCAGTGATGATGCTGACAGTGGCCTCTGAGGATCCTCTGGTCAAGGACGGTGCAAGGACTTCACCTGTTGCTGGAGTTAATGTTGGGCCTAAGATTTCTGTGGTGCAGAAGGCCGTAGCCACAGAATTCGGGGAGCCTGAACCCCCAAGTGGGGAGAGCTCTTCTGGGAGTTCTTTTGTAATTAAGGTATTCCCTTGTCCTCGCCCTAACTTTGTCCTCTTTTCTTCATGTTTCACTAACTGATTTTTCCTTTACGGCTTCAGGATATGGCCGGCGACCTTGGCGCGATTATCATTGAGGCTGCTCAGGCTTGCGCAGGGTTGGAGGCTTCCAGGTCCTTGGGGGGATGCATCCAAAGCTTAGAGCTCAAGCTTGCCAAAGCCAAGAGCTGCATTTCTATCCTGGAGGACCAGCTTAAGGAGCAAGAGGGGTTACATGTCGTACTTCGAAGGAGGAATCTCTTGCTAGAGTAGGAACTCAGGGCCTCATTGAAGCCTGAAGACATCGCACCAGCTCTTGAGCGCAAGTATTGGGGCACCATTCATATGTGCCGCCGAGTTCTGAAGCTTTTGGTTCCTAGGTTCCCAATTGCTCTTTTTAACCTGAGGAATTCCAGCACTCAGCGCAAGGGCGATCTGGTTAGCCTCTCGGACCATTGGAGAAATTTTGGTCCTTCGCTGGCAGGGCTGTCCAGCCAACCAAAGTCTTCTGGATAGCCAAGATCCTCGGAGCAAGTGGGACCCTCAGCCCCTTAGTGTGTTTTGTTGTACACACACATTTTTTTTTTGCGTACTATTGTGCACGTGTAATGATTTCATGAATAAAATCCAAATGGTTTAATGTGAAAACGTGTTGTTTGTCTTCGTTGTTCTCTCTTAGATTTAGGCTCTTAGGAAACTGCGTCCCTTTTGAGCAAAGAGTCCAAGCCCTTCGACCATTGTTGACTAAAGGTGCAACCTTTAAGGTCTTTACAAACTTGCCATTTCTAAACCCCCTAAGTTTTAGCTCAACCTCTCAAGGGTTGCTTGGCACCGCCAAGTTTTTGGTTCGACCTCTGGGGTCGCTCGTCCTTATGTGAGTTTTAATTCAACCTCTTGGGCCACTTAGACGTAGCCGAGTTTTCATACGACCTCTTGGGCCGCTCGGATATACCCGAGTTTTTGTACGACCTCTTGGGCCGCTTAGATATAGCCAAGTTTTTGTACGACCTCTTGGGCCACTCGGACATAGTCAAGTTTTTGTATGACCTTTTGGGCCACTTGAACATAGCCGAATTTTAGGGCAAGTGAAAGGGGTTCTATCCACTTGACTTAGGGGCAGCCTAGGTCTTATTGCTTTATGAGATGGTGTGCGACCACTCAGTGGAATGCAAAATGATAATTTCAACGAAAACTGTCATTTTATTAGTGAAGCGTGATACAAGCATGTAATGTACACGATATGCCTGTGTATTTTACAAGCTTATTGATAATATTTCTTGAGGTGAGCAGCGTTCCATGTTCGTGGGACGAGCCTTCCTTCTTGGGTATGTAGCTTGTATGTCCCATTTCATAGGATAGTCGAGACTAGGAACGGCCCTTTCCAATTTAGAGAGAGCTTGTTCCGACCCGCATTTTTTCTGATAGCCTCAATGCTTCTCAGCACCAAATCCCCTACTTCAAATTGGCACGCTTTCACCTTCTTATTGTAATATCGGGCGACCCTTTGTTGATAAGCCGCTATCCGCAATCTTGCTGCATCTCGGACTTCTTCAAGAAGGTTAAGGCTCTCCTAGAATCTCTGTACGTTATTGAGTGGATTGAAGTTTTCAACGTGGAGGCTTGGCAGCCCGACTTCCACTAGAATAACCGCCTCGACCCCGTAACATTGGCTGAAAGGAGTCTCTCGCGTTTGCTCCCTCGGAGTTGTCTTGTAGGACCATAGCACTGATGGTAGCTCTTCGACCCAGGAGCCCCCAGTGTGCTCCAGCTCCGTTTTGAGTCCATGTAATATCATGCGGTTCATGACCTCCACTTAGCCGTTGCATTGCAAGTAAGCAACTAACGTATGCAACAACCTTATTCTCAGGTTGGTGCAATACTTAGTGAACTTTTTCCTAGAGAATTAGGTCCCATTATCAGTCACAATGCATTCTAGGATCCCAAACTTGCACACAATGCTCTGCCGAACGAAGTCTATAGCATTCCACTCGGTTATACGAGCCAATGGCATGACCTCAACCCACTTCGTGAAATAGTCGATTCCGAAAATCAAGAACTTTCTCTGTCTGAATGCTATCGACAGTGGCCCAAGTATGTCTAGCCCTCATTGCGCGAAGGGCTAAGGTGACTGTAGAGCTCTGAGTCCCGTGTGCGGCTGGTGGGAGAGATTGCCGTGGACTTCACAATTCTCGCATTTTCGTACGAAGTCCATGGCGTCGTACTTCATGGTTGACTAGTAGTACCCCTGTCTCATTAGTTTGAACACAAGGTTCTTGCTCCTAATGTGGGATCCACAAACTCCAATGTGCACCTCTCCAAGGGCATAATTAGCCTCTTCTAGGGTAAGGCACCTCAAGTACGGGGCAGAGAATCCTCGACGATACAGTCGGCCGTCCATAATAGTATACCATCCGGCCGTCTTCTTCACCTTCTTGGCATCTTCTACATCCTCTGGTAATGTCCCATCAGTTAAATACCTGAGGCAGGGAGTCATCCAGTTGTTTACCTTGGATACCTACATCACTCCTGTCTCGGAATCTTCCACATTGGGTTTGTTAAGGACCTCGCGCATTCTTCGGGCATATTGCTCTGGGTCTTCGGAAGCCGCCGCCTTCGTAGGCTGGTTGGCCTTTACGGTTTTTTTCCTGCGGGATGTGGACCATCTCTTCCTTCTCGAAGACTAGCATGAGCCCGCAGACTTTTGAGAGGTATTTGGACAGTTGTGGGCTGTTGGCTTCAAAGTTTCCGCGGATTTGATTAACGACCAGCTCAGAATCACTGTAGGCAATCAAGTCCTTGGCAGAGCATTCCTTTGCCAATCGTAGTCCCGCAAGCAGGGTTTCGTACTCCGCAGCGTTGTTGGTCGCTGAGAATCCAATGATCATTGAATATTTTATCTCTGACTCTTCTGGTGTCCTCAGCACAACGCCAGCTCTGTAACCATCATTCATTGATAAGCCGTCCACATACGAAGTCCATATCGTTGGGCTATGTAAGTCCTCGGCGTCACAGGTATCTGAGGAGTCCTGAGTTGCTATCGTGGTTTCGAGGATAAAGTCTATCAAGGCCTGGCCTTTTAATGTAAGCCATGGACGGAACTCTATGTCGAACTCACTCAACTCCATTGCCGACTTAACCAACTGTCCCGACGTTTCTGGCTTTTGTAAAATCGCTCTCAAGGGTTGGTCGGTCAAGACGACTATCTTATGCGCCTGGAAGTATGATCTTGATTTTCGAGCGAAATACACAAGCGCCAGAGCTATCTTTTCTGCATGGGAATACCTTGTCTCAGCATTAGCCAAGATCTTGCTGATATAGTACACGGGCTGCTGCCTAGCATTCTACTGACTTACCAAGGCTGAGCTCAAGGCTTTGTCTAAAATTGAAAGGTACAGGTACAACTCCTTGCCTGTTTGGGGAGAAGTCAATAGAGGTGGATTAGATAAGTACCCTTTAAATCCTTGGAAGGCTTTTTCGCAGTTGGCCATCCACTGGAAGCCGTTGTTCTTTATCTCTCTCAAGGCTTTGAAGAACGACAAATACTTTTCGGCCAACTTGGCCAGGAAGCGTGACAATGCTGTTAGCCTTTTGGTGAGCTTCTGGACCTCCTTTACAGTCTGAAAGGATTTCATATCAAGGATGGTTTTGATCTTTTCTGGATTCGCTTCAATTCCTTGGCACAAAACAATATAGCCTAAGAATTTTCCAATCGTCACTCCAAATGTATACTTTGCTGGATTGAGTTTCATCTGGTACGTTCTTAAAACATTGAAGGTCTTGTCCAGGTCTTGGATGTGGTGGTCGGTTATCTTGCTTTTGAGAGCCTGGTCATCCATATAGACCTCCACGTTTCTTCCAACCTAGCTTTCAAACATTTTATTCATGAGTCTCTAGTAAGTAGCATCTCCGTTGTTGAGGTCGAAAGGCATGGCTTTGTAACAGTATGTCCTCTGGTCCATCATGAATGACGTGTTCTCCTTGTTTTCGAGACTCGTCTTTATTTGATTGTAGCCTGAGTATGCGTCCAGGAAGCTTAGGAGCTCGTGACCGGATGTCGAGTCTACAAGCGAATCAATCCTCAGCAGAGGGAAGGTGTTCTTTGGGGATGCCTTATTCACATCCGTGAAGTTCACGCACATCCTCCTCTTCCCGTTATTCTTTTTTACCATCACAACGTTGGACAACTAATCTGGATAGTGCACCTTCCTCATGAATCCCGCATCCAAAAGCTTCTTTACCTTCTCCCGAATTGCCACCAACTTTTTCACTGAAGAATTCCTTCTCTTTTACCTGGCGGGCTTAGATTGGGATATAGGCCCAATTAATGGACCATTACTTAAGTCGATATTCCTGGCATGTCACTTGGAGTCCAAGCAAAGACGTCCGAGTTCTTCCACAAGAAACTGATAAGCTGATCTCAGAATGCTTGAGGTAGATAATTTCCTATCTGGACGGCCTTTTCTGGATCTCTAAGATCCAGAAGGACTCGGTCGATGGCTTCTCCAGACTCAGCTTATTGCAATGTCATTTCATCACGAAAATCCAAGTCTTCCATGGGCTGAGGGAAGGGAGTCTGTGTGACCTAGGACAGGTAGCATGTTCATCCTGTAACTTGGTCCCCGAAGACTTTTCCAATCTCGTATGGTGTCGGGAACTTCATCTTCAAGTGCGGGATTGAGGTCACAGCCCTGAAGGCAGCCAAACAAGGACATCGGAGGATCGCGTTATAGATCGAGGGCAGGTCTATGATTAGGAAAGAAAGGGTCTTTGACGACGTACTCAGATAGGTCCCTAACATGACCTCAAGCCGGATGACGCCCTGCACTAGCACTGGCTCATTGTCCAGCCCATAGAGGGGTCCTTTAGTTACGGCCAATTGGCTTCTTTTGAACCCTAATTTAAAGAAAATATCAAGATAAATAACATTACGTGAGCTTCCATTATCAATGAATACTTATTTTATTTGGTAGTCTAAGCTACCATCAGAAACAATGGCCGTTACAACGAGGGGGTTAGAGTGGGGGGATGTTACATGGGTTATATCTTCGTTACAAAAACTAATGACATCATTCCTAGATTCTACCCTATGTTTCTTATTCCTTGCCAATGAATCCTCCTGAGCGCCATCTCTGGCAGGGCGGGTGGAAATCATATTGACCACTCCCGCAGCCGCTCTGCCTCTTGGCTGGTCAGCCTCACCTGGCTCTGCTGTCCCAGATGACTGCCTGGGTCTTTGCAGGAAGCGTTTGAGGTGACCTCTCTTGATGAACTCCTCGATCTCCTTCTGTAATGTCTTACAATCCTCGGTACCATGGCCTCCACAACAATAATAGTGACAGTATTTGGATTGGTCACTACCTTTCGGATTCTTCAGTGCCTTAGGCCATTTCAGAAGCTTTTCATCCCAAATTTGCATGTGGATGTTGGTACGCAAGTCTTTCAAGGGAGTAAGGTTGATGGGCTTGTACTCCCTATAGATATTCTGCTCGGACTTCTGGTGCTTCTTAGGCACTCGGGAGCCTTGTCGATCTTCAAGTCTTCTTTTTCCGTCCGCTGTTCTCAGAGGGAAGCTTTCCACCTGCGCTGGCCTCTTCGTATTGTTCGCTTCTTCGATCGCAATGTAAGCTCTGGCTATGCTCTCAGCCTCCCTGAACATCTGCGGTCCCTTGTGCATGAGGTGCTTGAAGAAGCTACCTCCCTCTAGGGCGGGACAGAACGCGGTCAGCTTGACCCCATTAGTCAGCATTGGGATCTGTCTAGCTTCGGATATGAAGCGGGACAGAAAACTCTTCAAACTCTCCCTGGCTCCTTGCTTTACGTAGGCGAGGTGCCATGGTTGTTTCTCGATCCTCCGACTGGAGGCTAATTGGGAGAAAAAGGTTCTACCAACTCGCTGAATGAGTGGATGAAGTCCGCAGGCAGCCCGTAGAGCCAGATCCTCCCGTCTCCCTTCAGTGTCAAAGGGAAGTACTGGCACATCGTCAACTCAACCAGGCCTTGATGGTTCAGATGCTCACAGAAGTGATCCAAGTGGTCCATTGGATCTACACTCCCGTTGTGAGCATCGAGGTTTGGCATTTTGAATTTTGGGGGGAGTGGCCTTGTCCTAATCTCCGTTGTGAATGGAGATCTGCGGAGTTCAGCAACTCCTCCCTCCTCGTCGCCAAAGAGCCAGCAAAATACCCTGTTGAGCTTAGCCTCCACCTGAGGAGATGCCATCATCTTCTTCTCATTGAGGTAAGCCCTCAACTCGAAAGGGTCTTGTGCAGCTTGCTGCCCTTGGCAACTTCTAGTCCTCGATGGGACTTCTTCGATCAGGGTCCCGTCCTGAGCGGCATGCTACTAGCTTTCGTGAACACAGCGAGGGTTTTTCCTCTATGGGCTTTCCTCCTGTATTGGAGGGCCTAGGCGCCCTTGGAGACGCAACGGAGCCCGGCTACTCGAGGCAACCTATGTCTGAGGGGCCTCGTGCTGAGCAGCTTGTTTGGTGGGGTGTTTCTTCCCCTTTTCCCTCTTTTGGGACATCACGGTTTGGGAGGCCTTAGAACGACGCCTCCTCATCCGCGCGTCCATTCTAGAGTAAGGCCCTGGACAGCCTTGAACATGTCGTCCATTCTCAGTGCCAACACCCGCACATAAGGATCACAATGATCCTCTGCTCTAACACATGGTGCAGGGCCGTTGGCTCCTGAGCATACCTCTCTGGCAAGAGCACTGGTCTGTTCTCGAGTGTTCACCATTTTTGAGTTTCTTGGGAAATGCGCTGAGTTGACTTTTCATTGCGACTTCCCACAAACGGCTTTAAATGTTACATCCTCGGATCCCTGTTCTGAATAGGACGAGGATCCGACAGCAACACCAAATAATGCACAAGTGTGAGAGAGAGAGAGTACGCAGATTAACGCTGAGAATCTTTACGTGGAAAACCTTCTCATGAATGTGAAGGGAAAACCACGGGATTTTTGTCCGATGACTTCTTTACTATCTTGTGTTTGGTTACAGGATACGCTCAAGTACAAGAGGTCAAGGACTAAGTATATGGAAACTCTTCGGAGTCACTCTTACAACACGAGTTCTCTCTTTTTCTCTCTTCTCTTTCTCTCTTACGGTTAGCAAAAGTAAATGCTGGATTCTTTGTTTGGTAGACAGTGAGTATACTTATAATGGTTGAACTTTCCAGTGAGAGGAGTCCACATGGGATTGGTGTGTGCAGGGATCCTTCCGCCAATTCTGCAAATCCCCTTTGGCGTGTCAGGAAGGTTGCGTGCACGCCTGCCTGGTGTGACGTTTCTTTTGCAGTGCCACGTGCTCTACTGGCCATCATTCCTTTTACAGTCTGACATAATCAGTTACCAAATCTCTTCCACGCCATTTTTACAGGCAGGACAGCGTCCAAGACCCATCTTGAGTCCACGGGCCACAATGGACTTTAAACCCACTGTGCTGCGTGGGCTAGTTCTGGCGCCTAAACCTCCTGGGCCTCGGTGGCATCAGGGCCCAACTCCAAGAAAATGGATCCTTGATGTGGACCTTGGGTATCAATACCCATCAATAAGAAAGAAGATAATTCAGATGAAATGGAGGAGGAGATTGATAGCTACAAATCTAGTGATGTTATGTTAGGGCTTATTTAATGACGATAATGATATTGGTGATGATAATGTGGCAGATATTGGTGATGATTAGATTTAGAGCATCTCATGATCATAATATTATATACAAAGTGCTTTTGATGACAATATTGTGCAATGATATAGTGCTTATTTTATATGTGTATATTTATTACTACTTTTAATTGTTTAAACCTTGATTAATATTTTTTTACACATCATATTGGAATACCTATTTATATTTCAATCCGAGTCTCACTTGAATTAGCACCTAGCATCTCAGATAATATGGAGTCCTAGTACCTTAGCTAACCTTGTGCTTTTGATGACACTTTTCACAAATCCCAATTGAATTGAGATCTCAACACAGCAAAAACAAAGCAATGAACAACGCCAAATCTCATAGATAAACATGACCAAGGAAATATCAAGATTAACCATCAAATCTGTAATTGAAAGAAGAAGAAAAGACTATGAAATGAGAATGTCCCACATACCTAAAATACCTCAGCAGACCACATCTTCCTAACATTACCAAATAAAATATCCAATCATCTATTATGTTTCGTCAACACAACATCATAACGTTTCCCAGATTATAACCTTAAATGTAAACCCACAATCTGAGACCTTCAAATATCATTGACATGGAATTTCTATAAAATATTCAAGCAATATTCACAATTATGCTATTGATAAGCATACAAAACTCTCTCCAAACCCTTATCACAAATTCAACCTTATTGTATATTTCTTATTCTATCATAAAATTCATATAAATTTCTGTCATGGTCCTTTAGCCTACCAACTGTGAAACATATATTTTCTCCTCCAGTTCCATTGTGCAGTAGATTATATCAATATCTATCTCTAATTTATATAACTCATCATTTAACCTTTTGACTATTTCACAATAAATTATCATCAATTCTAGTCAAGGCCAATTCATAAAATCTTAACTTGCATCACTTACACAAGTCTCAACCAACTCATTAAAGCCACCCTATAAAGCACCCAGGATTATTGCTTCAATTCCATACCACTACACAACAATTCCAATAGGCACCATGTAATTCTATTTCACCAATTTATGCATCAACAATTTGCTCTATTTTTTTCTATACAATTTAATCATAACATATAACATCATTTTTTTTGCTCCCTAAATTGTACCTACTCTTTTATATTCCACAGTCACTTCCTCCCTGCCACATTAAAATAGTTCTCCCAACATGTCACTTTAAGTATAATTAATTTATGCACAGTTATTATTTTCATTAGATACAAGAGGAACCTCATAATTTTTCTTTATGCCTTTCAACATGGAATTACGTGACTTCCTCATGTATTTTCTATAAGTTTCCAAACTACTATGCAACATATCCCAATAAAATACTCTTACATAAGTTATCATCATATTTACTCATGTATGTTATCACCCAACTTGGTTACTCCTTTCTCTCTCGTCTTCGCAGACTTAACTCAATTTATAATTGAAGGTTACACAATTTTTCAAGTGTCATTGCCTTAATCCCCTTACCATCAAAAGAAGATATTCTTCCAACATACTAAATATTAACATGTAATATATCAAAAGTCCTAGCATTTGTCGATCATACCAATGATGATTTCCAATATCTAAATATGGCTCATCTACTATATTTCATCCTCTATCATGGACCTTCGTTATAAACACACCAACTGATTACAGGCATAAATTATATCCGTAAGGTATGGTCCCTGTCATCCAAAGTCATATCTAGATTTTTCATTATCCCCTATTTTAAGGAGTTTTAATCTCACTTGTGCACATTTATTGGAATGACTCCAGATTTAAATTATACTCCTAAAATTGGTACAATTAAGTTCTTCAATATGTCAATCCTCAACCAAAAGACAACGCTGACTGAATTAGTCCCCAAAAATGAAACCAAAATCCTCTAAATGCTCTACTATAATGCCTTTCTCAACTAAATCTTGAAATCATGCTTTTCTTAACTATATTCCAAAATCATGCTTTTCTCATGTTCCAAATTATGCTCTGATACCTTTAGTGCCACAATTTAGATACCACCACCAACATTCCTGGATAATAACAATGTAAAAAAAAAAAAATAGAAAAGAAAAACCTTAAACTAATCATCACATCAATTAAAAGCAAGCTCCGTTGCCTGAAACATTAATCAATAGTCCCAAAGGTAAACAATATGCTTCTGCTAATCTATGCTACCCTTTTAATAGCACAACTCCAATCATTAAAAATCTTCTCATAATTATACATCATTATCATATTACTGGAATTTCTCAAAATAGCAAGATATCAGCCTTTTTACAGAATGTAAAGGTCTTCAAGTAGTCCATCTTCAATCTTTAATGTGACAATTTATTGTACCTGCCACTAATTTCAAAATAAAGGGATGCAAGAGTGAGTCAAATGCTTGACAAAATACATATACAATGAATGATGCCTGATAAAATAGGTCATGGCACAATGAGATCAATTAAATAATCCAAGGAACTCATGTATCATACAACTTACAGGCATGATATGCCAAATACATCATATGAAAAGAAATGTAAACATTACCACCATTTTTGAATTTTTGATATGCTCATACCACAATTAACATCACAACACAAACATCTACAGGAATGATATTTCTCATCGCCATGGTATTTCTTATCACTGTGAACTTAAAGGCTAATGAATTAACCCTCCATTAGTTGGATACAATCCTCAAGACTACTCTCCATCACCCCATTGGACAATGCCAAGAGTCCATCTAGTCTTTATCAATCACTAGATATCTGGAATATAGCATACAACAATGTGTAGGTTTTATAGGGAAAATACATCATGTAAATACACATCTTTGAGACTATTAGAATGACTTCAGTATCACATAATGTGCATTATACTAAGGTAACCGGACTCCTATACATGTGGAATGGTATTTTCATACATCTCGTTTACCTTATCCATGAAACGTAGAACGGAATATCATATTTTGTAGATTATAACACATAATATCCAGGATCTAAACACCAGCAATTTATATGTTCTTTCATGTGTAATCCTCAATCATATCTTATCAAGAATGGCTATATTAATAAATCATTACAGGAATATATAATGATATAAGAAATATCAATTCAATTTTTGAAAGCTAGAAAATAACATAACTGAATGAGAAGATGAACAATGTCAATAAAATGGAGCTAGATAGACCTCCCAAACCAATCCATGTCAATAATTATTCAATTAATACAACAAGAGATTCATGGAATATAATTGTGGTACAAAAAGTAATGTTATAAAGTATATCTGCAATATAAAAGAAAGGTTATGAAGTATCTACAAAGGAAGGTTATACTTGCAATGCTGAAGAAAGGGTATAAAGCATACTTACAATATAAAAGAAAGGTTATGAAGTATACTTGTAACACAAAGGATGGTTATACTTGCAATATGAAACAAAGATTGTAGGGTACACTTGCAATACAAAAGAAAAGGATTATGGAGTATACTTTATTGCATCCCACTAATCTAAACAATCCTCGACATATAGGCCTAGCATTTTACTCCATATACAAACCTATCTCCTGCAATATCCAATATTGCTGTAAATTGAAATATAATCAAAATATCCAAAAGTTGAATTAAGAAAGTGTAAATAATAATTTTCCTATAAAAATATACAAAATTGTCAACTTACTATGTTCTATTTTCTTCTCCATTCTCCTCCTCCTCCTCTTCTTTCTCTCTCCTCTCTCTTCCTTTCTCTCTCCTCTTCCTCCTCCTCTTTGACTGCCGTGCTATGCCCTCCCATCACAAAATGAAGCCAAGCTTATGATAGGGATGTGGATAAATTATAGAGCATATGCCCAGATGTAAGCCTAACCATTTGTGGGTAGATACTTGGGTTTGGACCCTATTCATAAATTATGGGTAGTGGCAAATTTTGATTCATTTGGTTTGGAATGCCCTTTTGTGGTGTGGCCACAAGTTCAATGTGCTGGCTTGACTTGGGAACTAAAACATTATATTTCTCATGTGTTCGTCCTTTGGCTTATTATTATTGAAAGATTTAACACGATTGATCGAATCATACATTTTTGTCAACGGTTCTCCATTATGTGTTTTGTGTCATCATGGGTCAGAATCTCATGGGCACCTTTTCTTCAAATGTCACTATGTATGTCAAGTGTGGAGGAACTTATGCTAGAGAGCAGGTCGTATGAAAAATAGAGCAGAAGCATCAAATGGGCCTCTGATATGTAGAAGGGTGGAAATGTTAAAGCCACTTCTCTTAGGGTTACTTTAGGTACAACGGTTTATGGAGTATGGAAAGAGTGTAACCAAAGAAGGCTCAAGCCACCATTTCAAATAAGCTAGCTTCATTGGCATTTGGTAGGGATCAACATTGCAAGAGCACTATTAGAGTTTGGAGCCTTCCATTGTTATGTATTCAGCCACGTTGATGTTGGGGAGATGCTTGAGCTGAGAGCCTTAATGTTTTATCATACTCCTACGGATTGCCATGGTAGAGTTTCTTTTTTTTTCTTTTTTTTTTTATGTTTTTGTGATTTCATTTGCTTGTTGTAGGGGATCGTTTTGTTTAGTTGCTTTTTGTTTGGAGGTTGTCCCAATATTAGCTCTCTCTTTTAGTCATTGGTATGCTTGTGTCTGAGATTGTGTGAGCTTTCTTTTGTATATTCATTTTCCTTTATTTAGGATATTAATTGATCACTCAAAAAAACCAAAAAAAGAAGATGTGGGGTGAGAAGGAAGAGGAGGAGTAGAGGATAAATCAAAGGAAAGTGGAAGAAACAGACAGAAGTAGAGGAAGACACGGACCAAGAGTAGAGAGGAAACACAAAATTCTCATTTCTCATTCATAAATTAATTCTTCAATAACCGCGTAAAACTTAGCACTATGGTGTGTTTATATCAGCTACAGATTACTAAATCAACTGAAAATCAGGTCCATTCAAAATAACCTTCTACACTATTACCTCCTAATATAACCTAGAGTAATATAACGCAGAGGATAACTATTTAAAACCTGAAAATGCTAAAAATAGGAAATTGCTACAATTCTTTAGAAAATAATAAATAATAGAATACTTGCAATCTTAATCTTTGTGCCTGGATGTCTTTCCTACATAATTCTATCTCCTTCTTGAAAAAATCCGTCCTTGAATTTCGTAGGAGGGAAGAATGAAGAAAAGCAAGTGAAGTAGTAGGAACTATATTCCATGGCATTAGAGAGTAAATTGAAGCCATATGAACTTCTCTAATTCAACCCTTGAAAGTAGCAGTTAGATATATGAGTATCTGTGGAGAAATTGGATTAACAAGGTGTACTATTTGAGTGTTGAAACCCCTCTTTGCATATGTACAAGCCATTCTCTGCACAGTTTTAGCAATTTATAATTCCTATTATCTCAGCACGTGCACTATTTCATTCAGATGGAAAATCACACAAATTTTGAAACATTATACACACCTCCTGGTTTGCATTCCTCCTGTCGTGGGCATTGGTGATCTGGTAAGATATAAGGCCTTGTTTTATGTCTAACGTCTACAGCTTCCTTAGATAGTTATATATCTCAATCTTCACTCTTTATGCCCTATGCAGATGCTTCAGCAGGAAGAATTTCTTAAATCTAGACTGGTGGATGGAAACCTTCAGTGGCTTTGTTATTTATCATCCACAAGTGTGTTATCTCCTGTTCGTTTTGCTTGTTACTATGACTAATTTTTTGTACAGTATATTAGTTATCATGTTACTGTTCATTAGGACAAGTTGTTTTGTACTGTGTATTAGTCTTGAAATGCCGAGGTAGCATAAATTGAAGTCGTATGGCTTGTGAACAAGTCTCATAATCATGTGTTAAGTAGTGCATTGATTGTGTTTGATAGGATTCTGGCTTTATAAGTTGAGATATGGTACTTTTGAGTGGTTTTAAATTTTTTCTAATAATTACTAAGTAGCCACCATACTTAATTTTCTTGAAAATATAGCATGTCCTAAGTGCATCTGCAGCATGTCCTTAATGTGTCCAAATTAACACATACAAAAATTCTGACATGTCTTGAATAGTGTCCGAGCATGTCGGTTTCCCATACGCCACCTTGGGGAGGTGTGTATGATTCTTAGCCCATGAGAATATTTCACGTGAGCATGTTACAGATTTTCTAGGTTAACTACTGCCATAAAAAACTGCTACTGAATGTTACAAATTCTTTCAAACATATGTTTCTGCGGATTCCTGGAAGTAGGAAACTATAATGCTTCCTTAATATCTTACTTGTGTTCCATCCCCTTGTTTGGGCCTCTGATATAATCATACGTTTAGCAAAGAACTATAGTGCATCTTTACTATCTTAAGCCGTAGTCCATCTTCCTTTTCCCGGATTGTTGCCAATGTAATGATAACTTATTCCAAGACAGCATTTATATTTATCGATAGTATTCGTACACAGGTGTCTATGGAGATTGTAAAGGTGCGTGGGTAAATGAGGAGTAAGCAATTATATCTTTGCTAATTACCGCTGCATGTTGGCTATTCTTTATTCTGTTAAATGCATACATTTCTAATATGTGATGCTTGACCCACCATGTTAGTTATCCACCAAACCCTTCTGGCAAGTTGGCTGAATTGAGATTGGACGCCGAAGAAGGATGGTTAAGATTGGGTGCCGATCTTGGAATATCAGCACACGTATTTCGACTTGGTGGTATCTACGGCCCTGGTAGAAGGTTGTGATGTAGAGTTGCTTCATCTTTTATTAGTAGCGAAATTGCAATTATACAATAATTTCATCTTTGATTTTGCCTGTGGCTAAAAGTTTCCACTACATGGATTGTCATGGGAACTATGTCCATATGCAGTGCTATTGATACCATACTCAAACAGGAACCTCTATCTGAAGGCCAAAAAAGGAGAACATCTAAGAATTACACATCCCGAGTTCATATTGCTGATATTTGTCAAGCTCTCAAAGCCAGTATTTTCATGCCCACCTCCAGGTTTGGTTTGGTCCTTAGCATTTATATTTTATTCATTTTTGTTCATCAGAAATAATTATTCTTCCTCCTACCATTTCTATGTACCAAGCAAAACTCGCTCTTCTGGTAAATACATTTCTGCAACAGTTTGAAAGCATTGTGTTTAAGTGGAAAATTGGATTTCATAATAACTTTGGACCACCCAAAACCCTAGTTGAAGGTCTACTGCTGTGGTTTTTTCGCTCTTTCATTGGCACCATCTTGTGCCGAACGTAAGAGTTGCTAAAACTAAAGTTCTACACACGGATTGAATTCCCTATTCACTTAATAAGAGGGAACGGGTAGTTTAGGAACTTAGCTAGTGTTGGCTTTATTTCACGTTGTTCATGATTTTAAGGAGTTTGTAACTTGAATCAAATTACCATCAAATTCCTTATTTGTTGGGCGAAATTGAATGATATTCGATTTGGAATCAAAGGGGTAATATTTCTTAGGAAACTACTCCGTCCTTTTTCAATCCACTGGTTTTGCTTATATGGTAACAGTCATGCGTGGGTCACTTTAATGCCTAGGTTTAATTTTAACCTCCATAAGAGCTCATTCTCTCCATGACTGGCGGTAACTCTTTGCCACAGGAAAATTTATAATATAGTAGATGATGACCCTGCCTCTAGGGAAGAAGTGTTTGAATTTGCGCAGCAATTGATCCAGAAGAGGTGGGATGCTCTGACTGAACGAACGGATCTCTCCAACGGTGCAGATGTTCCTGAGGCTGAGCGTATTCCAGTAGGTGAAAAAAGAGTCTCCAATGCTCTTATGAAGGAGGAACTAGGTGTAAGACTATTACACCCGACATATAGATCAGGACTGCAAACCATTCTTGATCATATGAACGGCCACCCATTTTGCTACGCGATATAGCATCAGCCAGATCTGCTTCCTATTCCTTTAAGAGGGGGGAGGGGGGGAAGCATTTGATTTCGGTATGAGATGCCAGCTGTGATTGTGCCTTGATTTCATGTACTATATAATAAAGGCAATAAATCTTTTTTTTTAATTTTTTGAAATGTATATATCAAGGCAATAAATCTCACTCGAATATCAAGCCTTCACTGTTGTTAGGTGAGGATTTATGTACTATTGCAATGAATAGATAAAGATATGACAAATTGAATAATAAGACTATCTATTTCAAAATGAAATCATAAGATATCATAAAATAGAAATATGGTAAAGTCAATGCTTTTATCCAGTAGTGCAAAAAATATTCTTCCTCGAATGCTGGCATTCAAGTTTTGTTTCGTAAGTATTTAAAAAAATTTTAATTTTTTTTGGACTTTTGAAAAATGAAAGAAAGCATTCAATGAGTATGTATAAAAATATATTCTCGCCCCACCAAAACCGAATGGCGTCCTCAATATAAATATATCAAGCTAAAGTATATGAAATAAGGTACCTGAATGCCCCATATATTTAAAAATACTACTAGATGCAATCAAAAATAATGTTTGTGCATAAGACAAAAAATAAAATTTACAAATAAGTAGTTGGTTTACTATATTTACAAATAAGTAGTGGGTTCACTAATTAGAAAGACTCTATGCTAGATATATAATACTCATGAAAGTGTTTTAATCTATATATTTTTCGTGTTGGCACAACAATTTTATTAATTATTTATCTCAATTAGGGGTGAGGATGGATAAATCTATAATAAAATAAGCCTTATCATATGGTGACTCAAACCCGATTAATAATTGTGGATTGAGCTATCATGTTATAACTCAAAATCTCATGCTCAATACTGTCCATGGTGCCCTTGAACCTGGCCTACTTTACGGCTTGGTTCGCCTATACTATAATTAAAAGTCAATATCACTGTATCAAAAAAATAAATAGCTATCATAAATAATATCTCCTGAACAGAGGTGATAAACCAATGTATCAATATATCATCATCAAAGAAATGAAGCCCCTAATCTCATAGTAGTTAGTGTCTAAACATAAATAAAATTCCAACTCAAGATAAAACATTTAGGCTTCGGGGTCCTTAACCTATAAGCAACTCTGCTAAATCAATCATTAGCTAACTTTATCCATTCTGTGCTAATCTCTGATATTCTCCCGATTAATTGGTAATCTACACTTTTTCTCGTACAATGTCGCAAAAGGGTTATTTGTATTATTTGCCTGGAAATTATTATTGCACGTAAATTTTGGCAATCGCAAGTATAAGTCCCAGCTATCTCCTAAGTTGAGTAATAATAGTCATAGCATTTCTTCTAATATTTAAATGTCATATTGGATTGCCCATCTATCTATAGATAAAATAGTGTGCTAAATTTCAACTGAGTTCTCAACTCTTGCTACAAGTTCTGCTGAAATCTCAGCACAAATCGGGGACAATGATCCAATACAATAGAAATAGGAATCTCATGGAGTCATATAATTTCCTCAATGTAAAGCCTAGCAAGTTGGTTCAACAAAAATGTAACCCTCATGGCCAAAAAATGCACCAACTTTGTTAGATTATCAAGAATCATCCAAACTATATCATATCCTCATGTTATCCTCTTAATTCCCGCCACAAAATCCATGATGATATGGTCCTACTTTAAACTTGAAATAGGTGTAGAATGAATATTTCTAGCTAGTAGTTAACATTTTTCCTTAACCTGCTGGCAAATCAAACACTTAGGACACATGGTTTGTAATGTCTTTATTGAGTTCACCCCCCTAGAATACTTTTTTCAAGTTTTGATACATTTTCAAATGAGGTACAATTATTTTGATGTTCAGTGATGCCTTTTAGATTTGATAAATTGGGTATTTTGACCCTACCTCGATAAATTTGTGGTGGTTTTCATATATGATATATTGATCTATTTGAGGAGTTATAAAGAATATGTGATTCATTTGGGAATTACCTTAAAAATATTTTGGGAGAGAAGAATTTATGCCAAGTTTAAAAAAAAAATGTGAATTTTGGCTCAATAAAATAATTTTTCCAGGCTGCATAATTTCAAGAAGAGGCATTTTGGTTGATACAGAGAAAATTAAGGCAGTGCTAATTGAAGTCGACCGATAACTGTTATGGAAGTACAAAATTTTCTTAAAATGGTCAGATATTATGAAAAATATGTGGAGAATTGTTTAGGAATTACAATACCTTTGACTCACCGGATGTAGAAGAAAGCAGAGTTTCATTGGGACGAGAATTACAAAAGAAGCTTTCCAAAGTTGAATGACCATCCATTGATTGCCCTAATCTTACTATTTGAAAGAATCTTGTGGATGTGTTATACTGTAATGTGTCTAAGAATGAATTTGGGTGTGTTTTAATGTAGCCTAAGAAGGTAATTACTGTTGATCGACGTAACTAAAGGCTTATAAAAATAATTACTCAACCAAGGATTTAAAACTAGTAGCAATTATTTTTGCACTGAAAATTTAGAGACACTATTCGTATGGAAAGAGATTTTTTGTGTATTTGAATCATAAAAATTTAAAATATTTATTATCCTAAAAGGAACTGAACATAGAAATGGAAGATAGACGGATAGATTAAAGTACTATAATTATAAAATACAATATCAATCGGAAAAGGCTAACATAATAAATAATGCCTTGAGTCACAAGACAATGAATTTGATGGCTCATCTAAAAATTAAAGAAATAGATCTGCTTGATAGTATAAAGGAATGTAGCATCAAAAGACGTTATCAAGGTACGAGTATAATCTTAGCATGTATTCTGATGCAACCAAAGATAATTGATAAATTAAAAGAATGCAAATGAATGATATACTCTTGACAAACATAACTGGAGACTTGAATAGGGAGTCGATAACTAATTTTAATATTTAGGCAGATAGAGTTTCAAGGCTTTGGAATCATATGTGTTCCTAAATTTGAAGAATTGAAGGAAAAAATTTTAAATGAAGTTAATCGACCCATATGTACTATTCACTTGGAAATTAATAAAATGCACCAAGATTTGTGAAAAATTATTTGGTGGTGAAACATGAAAAGAAAGATTATAACTTTTGTAAGACAGCGCATGATTTTTCAACAAATGAATGTTGAGAGTAGGAAACCACCAAGTTTTTTGCAATTTATGCTAACCTTTAGTTCTAAATGAGAATACACCACGATAGATTTTATCATGGATTTGCCGAGAACGTTAAGGATTCGTGATTCAGTATGAGTGGTCATTGATCTGCTAACAAAATTAGCCCATTCTATCCCATTTTATTATTATTTGGATGACATTTTTAAGGAATTATATATTGAGATTATATATAAATGGGATAGTTAGATTTCATGTTATCTCAACTTCAATCGTATTAGACTAAGATCCAAGTTTTATATATGAATTTCAGAAGAGCTTGCATCGAAAGTTGGGCATCAACTTATTTAGTTTTGATTTAAAAAGAACTATTGTAAAGAATTGACGGAATATATTTGAATATATTCTAATATATTCTTCACAATTAAAGATCGAACCTACCATCCAAGATCAAAAAGTGGCACTTAACCTAAACTATAGGAATAATATATAGTTGACTCACTCACAATTTGTGAATTGTAGCATATAGTCATTGGCTACATGAAAAATAATTGTAGTCTAAACTTTAATATTCGATTATTTTTAGCGAGGTTATTACTGATCCTTAAATCTTCTATATTTGGAAGGTTTTGCATATTTCATATTTTTGTATGTTTGAATAAAAATTCAATATTTTATGTTGTTACAAGTTTAAGTATTTTTGCATATTATACAAATACGTCCATGAATGTGGATTATTGTACGGATTAAAGAGCTGCTTGATCTTTTTCGATGGGTCAAACTGAAACGAGTCCAATTTTCATCACTTCGAACCTGGATCCTGCACATCACAGCTAATAAATGAGAGGCCAGGAGATGTCAAAAATTTACTTTCCCAGTATATTATCTGATACTCAAGATAGAAATCTTTCTCAAATTGATAGAAAGATAGAAATAAATGAATGATGCGTAGATACGTATAGTAGGGATTGAGGATAAGAGTGCGCTAGGCTAGGAAATTGCTTACAGACAAAGGTCTGGGCTTCAAAGAGTGCGAATGACTAGGGAGTGTCTTTGAGAGATGGTGGACCGAGCTCATGCGGATGCGCCCTACTAGGGGATAGTTTTGAGAGATAGATGACTAAGCTCTTGTGGGTGTAACATGTTAGGGGCAGTTTTAAGAGATGAAGGATTTGGCTTTGATGAGTGGGCCCAACTAGAGAGGACTTTGAGAGATGAAGGATTGGATTTCGACGAGTAGGCCTAACCAAGGGTGGCTTTGAGAGATAAAGGATTACGTTCCTACGGGTGCACCCTACTAGGGGACGGCTTTGAGAGATGGAAGGTTGAGTTCCACTGAGTATGTCCGATTAGGGAGCAACTTTAAGAAATAGAGGATCGAGCTCCAGCGGATGCGTCCTACTAGGGGCGGCTTTGAGAGATGAAGGACTGAGCTCCTACAGATGTACCCTACTAGGAGCGGCTTTGAGAGATAGAAGATTGAGCTCATGCGGGTGCACTCAATTGAGGGGTTTCTTACTAGAGGGATAGGGTTCTGCACTCGTCGAGGAGTGGTTGGCTAATGAATGTACTCGCAAGTAGGTGGCTAACTGGATGAAGAAAAGATTCCTAGGTGCTGATGATGAGGAGAGAGATACTCATCGGTTTTCTCTCTTGTTACAGATGGAGAGGCTCTCCATGCCATACTCTACGAGTCACATTTGCTGGTCTTACAATGCGTGGACTCAGAGCCAGCTGGATGCCTGCACAACTATCGGCCAAAGTAGGAGAATGAGGCCTCCTTGGAAACGAGAATGGAGTGGGCATGCCTTCCAAGCCTTCTTCCTGTGTGTTCCTTTTTTTTCTCCTTCTTTTCTTCTATTTTTCTCTCCTGTTTCTATCTTATTGTTACAAGTAGAGATAAATGGGTATTTATAGTATTGGAATTAGTTTAGCCTTCATTGGGCACCAAAGCCAACTGTTCGTTGCCCTAACGGTCTATTAAGCTGTCTCAACGATTGTGTACGAGATAAATATGGTAACCCCGACTGCTTGGAAATATTCCTTTCTTTGTTGGGGCAATCATGAAGATCACCACATGACGGCTACCATTTTGGGGACGATTTGTAAAATCGGGACTATCATCTTGGGGGGTGCGTGATATTGGGCAAAATCTGAGTTGCCCATATAATTTTAGTAAGTGTCACCTGCGTGGCAGTAATCTTCCACTGTTACGTCTTCCATAGCCGCTAGGAACCACACACTGGCAGCAACATATGGGCTCACCCACTAGGATAGTGTCGCTAAGCCATCTCTGGGCCGAGTTGCGCGAGCTGTTAGTTGGGCCTGCCATAGTGCCTTATGGGCTCTAGACTTTACGAAATTTTGATGGGCTTCTACTTTCTAAGTGCATTTATAGGTGGGTTGGACTCTGGGTCGACCCATAAAATTATCGGACCCATCACTAACCCCCATGCTGAGAGGCTAAACTTCATCAACTCCCGGCATGTCTACTGATGGGATGTCTCCTAAAGCGGTTGGCTCACTCGTTCCTTTCTCTAGGTATTCTACAACCTTTCTATACAAGAGAGTAGTCATTCTGTGCTCTGTTCGGCAAGATTTGGGGGAGATTCACTAAACTCATCAATTTTTTTGCGAATGGCACTCACTGGCGAGATCTTCTATATTAATGACTCGCCGGCCTCCTTTTCTATCTATAAATGGATGGGCTTCCTACACCTCGCTTCCAAGACACTCTTTCACCGGCCAAATGGTATGAGAGTTCGAAGCGAACATAGTGCCTACACTACCATTGGCTGGGATCAAAGGAAGTTTTGAGAGGTTTAATGATATATTTAAAGTTTGCTCTAATTTCCATGCTCTAACCACCCTCATGTTGTAAAGGATGAGGTCCAGGTACAAAGTGGTTGTTATCCTCTTCTCCCAGCTATTATCGTATAGTCCTTGCTGGGACGACTTAAGGAAGTAGTGATTCAGCCCCTGAAGGGAAGAAGGTTTCCTTTTCTCCTTTTTGTTAGGGTGGATGGCCATTCCATTCGTGACCCTCACTGGGCTATTGCTGATCGTTGGGGGAGGAGCTCCTAAGTCCACCTAGAATCTACATCGTCATCACCATTTCGGGTCTGGTACGGACTTAAGGGTCTCGCGACTATAGCCCGTTTGGATGGAAGATCTCTAGGGTTGCGTGCCGAGCAAGGGCCGGCACTTTACTCCTTATTCTCATGAGGAAAGGCCTTTGCATGCGCTTCCTACTTCAGCAGCGTGAGAGTGGCAGTACGCGGGAGCCCTATCTTCTTGATCATCTGGAATGTGTTGCTCTCTTGGCTAAGATTCCTTTCTAGGGTCAAGCACCTGCTTGCCCTTTGGATGTTTATCCAAGTAAAGTAGGGTTTCAGCAGCTGAATTATTATTCCATGTATTTTTATTTCCTTTTCAGGTTGTACGTTCGCTGTTATAAGTTTTGTCCTTTGTAAAAAGAATTAATGAATGGAGCTATCAAGCACTTTTTGTCTTTGTTACATGGTTTCAATATTCTTGCATGTTATGAATAGTTAAAGCGCTTGCTTGCTACTATGCGTTACTTGATGTCTGATAATCTAACGATCCAAACGGCTGGCGGCTCAGTCTTCTGGTGATCCATCTTATGGCTAGGCGTCCCAAACACTTAGTTGGGATACAAACCGAGTGAATCAGCCTTAAACTTTCTAGGGCTACACATTGTCCGTTAGCTGTCTTGGAAAGAGGCATGTCAGGTCATCATTACCTAAGCAACTCTACCGACTCGCTGACCCAAGCGTTAAGGCAACGAGCTATCAGTGCGCTACATGGGGAGACATTGTGTCAATCAACACAACGAGGCTAGAGAATGGACGCGCTGCTGTACCATGTGGTAAGGGCACATTTCGCGGTCATTATGGAGACACGCCTCTCCGATTTCCTAAAATGACGTCGCTGCTGAACTAAGACATTGGCTATTTAAATGTTAGAGCTCAACCATCTCCTCATTTCTTTACTCTATGAATATCTCAACCCTAATTTGCCATCCTTCTTTCTGGCTTGCTCCGAATGGCTGACTGAGATGTCGTCAATATTTTGGCCTTGATTGCTTCATCACTGGAAGCATCGTCTTCCACTCCTCCTATGCCTTTGACAGAGGATGGAGGAGACAACAAGAGAACAATGGCGGGAATCGGAGAAAATGACTCAGTAAGTGCGAGTGCTACCAAGGTGAGGTGTCACCCAGGCGCCTTGACTCTTGGGCCCCGGGGGTTCCGAGGGTGCATCTTGGCCTCAAGTTCATTGGATCTTCTCGCAAGGTCTGTCCGCCTTAGTTGGAGGTAATGTTTCGCAGATTTCTATCCCTTGCAGTTATACTTTTTCGCTGTCGCCTCTGTCTAACCATCCTTTTCCATTTGACAGTCGTGGGGGGAGCCCAGTACAGTAGAGGAGGCTTTGTGCTTGTGGGAGGTTGAGATTGTTCTCTTGACATAGGCGTGCATTGATTGAGTCGGCGAGCAGGTAGAGTGTTGGGTCAATGTTGTTGTTGGCGAGATGCTGTAGAGTCAACAGTGGGCCAACTACCTTGACCGTACTCTATCCGAGTTGGAGGCAAGATCTCAAGAGTTCTCAGAGGCCAATGTTCAAGCTCTGGATCAAATTGCATCTCTCGAGAACAAGCTACGGGAGTCAGGAGAGGCTCATTTGCTAGGTGTGACCGCCCATCTCGAAGGAGATCTGAGGAGCAGGCTTCACCCTACGAGGTGGCCCTGATACTGGATGAATGGTTTCAGGAAGGCGTTCGTTTCTATAGGCAAATAATCCCCTTGGTAGCCCCAAACTTTTTAGTTGGTTTCCTTGACTCGAGGAATACTGGAGCTTCCCACTATTCAGAACAGATTGGTTTCCCGATGAGAAATGGTAGAGGGCCCGCGCCTCGCTCTCCAGAAGGCCCTTAACCATAGGTTAGTCATTCAATTAGGCTACTTTTTATACTTTTGTGGGCATTCAGGTGCCCCGGTTGTATTCTTGGATCATTAATAAATCAAATTGATTGCTTCAATCTTTGTTGCTGATGCCTTTGATTGTGCGCCCACTTGGCTCAACTTTGCCGACAAAGCATTATCGCTATTGTGGTCGGGCTTGAACAAACACATCCGCCTACTTATGCTTGCTCCTATTGGAAGGAGGTTATGACATTGAGAAAATGTGGTTGCCGACTAAACCTTACGGCTATCACCGCTAGCCTTTGGGATAACCTAGGCCGTCGCCCACATGTAACCATCGACGATCGGTTCTATTAAAGGACATTGTAGCTTTCATAAGTCTGATCCTGATCCGCCGGTCATTATCGACTGATGGTGCTCATCCCTGCGGGAGGGAGTTGTTACATGCATACTGAAAAGCTTTGAGGAACCACGTCTCAAATCCGTCACTATACGTAAACATAGCTAATTATCCTTTGATCATCTTTGTTAATCAAAGATAACCCGGATAATCTTTGTTAATCACATAACCCATATATGTGCCACGTCATCAGTGGCTCTGAAACCAATGCACTGCTATACGATGTCAGACCTTTAAAACATAACTGTAGAAATAGAGATCATAATAGAATATAATAATATAAGACATGAATAGAATACTTCTACAAAGCCTTTCCAGATTTCTTATCTTTTTCTTCCTTAGTCTTAGTCATCAAACATGCTTAAAACTTATTTTCTTTAGGGATTGGGGCCAGTATACCTTACTAATTAAATGAGCAATCAATTGAAGTCGGAATTGTGTTCATTTGTCTACATAATCAAAAGTTATAAGCTCCTATTCTTGATCCGGAAGTAGGTCGTCTACATATTTTTTTATAGGCAGGGTCAAATGCCGCTTCTTAACTCGCGATTATATAGATCCTTATTAGATGACGATCTTCCACCATAATATATTAAGGTATGTCAAAATATACTATCTACTGAATCATAATCCTTAGTCTAGTTTCTTTACCCTCTTTACTTAGAAAAAATTCTGCACTTTGTTTCTCAATTTTTAATTTTTACATTTTTAAAAAACAGTTCATATTTTCTTAATATGATTGTAGAATTTCCTTTTCTTTCCTTTTTCTAATGTCATATACATTTTTATTGGAACAATTTCATAAACATAAAATTTGTCAGTAAAATATGCAGAAAAAAATTAAAAATTTTAATACAAATTTAATAAATATGCAGCATATAATTAAATATATATTATATTTTTGACATATTCAAATAGCACGTAATACTTTAAAATTGACAATCTCAAAACACAAACATGTAGGAACTATTATTATACTTCTAAATATGAAGAAAATTTTAAAATAATACATATATTTATAATACAGATAATTAAATATGGTTCATGATCAATTTCATTATAAAATCATGAAAAACCATCAAATAGATTTATTTTTCATATTTTTACTTTAGAATCCTAACTCGGATGAGTATTAAAGCAATAATACTCAAAAATAATGAAATAAAATAACAACAAATGAAAGAGGGAATTTATGGTGCACTAACCTTACCCTGATTTACCCAAATCTTTACTCTGATCGTCCTAACTTGACCTATTGAAAGTCTTCTCTCTCTTTTCTCTTCTCCTCTCCCTTCTCCTCGATGTGCTCCCTCTCTCCCAATCTTTTTCTCTCTCCTGCACTGAGCACCGCTTCAAAAATGGCTTGAACAATCCTCGATGCTATTCATACTAAAGCCCAGCACTCAAATGTTGGTCGAAAATGCATTGAGCGCCACGGTTCGACATTCGGCACTTGAGCACAATTCGAACGCACAAAAACTCTAGAACTCGAGCTTCAGTATGCTTCGAGCGCAATGCCACTATTTTCACCGTTCAAGTGCACATCAGGCCAAGATTCAATCCAGTCTAACTTTTGACTCTTTGACCCAACTTTTTATATCATTGGACCTCAATTTTAATTATATTAATTTAATTAATTATGATTAATATAATTTAGAAACTCGGTCCTACAAAAGCCCCCTAAAGTTTTATGGCTGCCTGATGGGGAGGTCCGACTCTTAGTTTGCAAGCCCCTCGAGCCACAATATTTGACCTTGTTTGGGCCACTCAGTTGGTAGATCCAATGTTCAAGATTCGACCATGTTCAGATTGCTCGATTGCTAGAACTAGGATTTTTTGATCGAATCACAACTGATCGAGGCATGGTAAAAAAGTTCAAGGGTAGTCTAGATCTTTGAATTAATATAAACACACAAGCATTCATTTGATTGGCTTAACAAATAGAACAAGTAATGAATGATGTTCAAACACTCAACATAGAAGAATTTGACTTACCTTTGCTTGGCGGGAAATCGTCAATTGCACCTTCTGGGGTGGAGGGTGTCCTAGGCCCATGAGACCAGCTTTCTAATTTGGGTGCATAGCACATACACCCTGGTTTGGAGAGTTGTCAAGGTTAGAAATAGTTCTTGACAGGAAGACTGCCCACTCCGCCTGACGGCCTCACCCCTGTGGCCTCTACATTCTGAAGGATTGGATTCGCGATGTTGAACTGACTACATGAATGGGAAGTTAGACTTTCATTGCCAACATATGACCAATAGGTACCGAGGCTAGACTTCAGTCGGCATGAAGGAAGCCTCTTCTTGCGAGAAACGTTGCAGGCAAGGGGGCCGAGGGCTCTACCACCTCAAAGGGCATTCCAGCTTGTTGCCCACCTTGTTCGGCATGTTGGCAGCATCTTCTAACATAAAACACCACATGCAAGGGGCTGAGGACTCTACCACCCTTGAAGGCATTCCAGCCTACTTCTGATACTTCATTGGAAACTTATGAGGCCCTAAGAGTCCGGTGAAGCGTAGAAGTGATCTAGGTGGAGTACTAGATCAAAACTTCAATCACGTGATTCAGGTTCAATTCCCAGATGCTACGAGGAGATAAGGTGACCAAATCTTCATCATAAACAGTAACATTGCTAAGTCGGTAAAGTGTCCTCCGACACTACGACGAGTTCCTTCCCTTGCAGGAGGCCTCCTATCATCACTAGAGCAGCGTGGACCACATCACTCTAGGCTTTTATCCCACACCTCATAACTTGGTCGATCCTGTGGCCGCTGCAAGCCCTGTCACCCGTGGCTGCCCGAGCCATGAGGTCGTCTAGCCATCGGATCCTCTACAGATGCTAATTCGCTTCGATTGTCTACGAGTTGGAGGCTGGAGCCCCTAGCATAGCATCTTTGGATTGACGTATACAGTCTAGAAGTTGGAGCTCAGCCGAGCAGTGAGCACCCACACACTTTGGAGCCGGTCATCTATCAACATGGCTACCCAAGGAGGGATCATCGCCATGGGAAACGTCTTTGGTTGGTCCGATGGGTAGTGGACCAAGTATGTCAAGCCTCCCATCATGAGAATTATGATAGCTTCTGTGGGGTCTGCTACTCTGCACAAAAATGATAAGAGGCATTGTCATAGAATCGACCTTACTAAGCCCCTGGGTCAGGCCTCTCGCTCCAGCGAGGCCATTCATGAGTTGAGAGCCAAACACTCTGGAAGTTCTCTCTGGGTCGTGCCTCTCGCTTGAACAAGAGAATGATGGGGCACCTGTCGGGGCTGCAGGAGTTTTCTTTATAGGCAGAAGATTGCCAGTTGTCTTGGGTATAACAAAAGTGCCACCGCTCTGGGCATTTGCCTTGTGCTTTGGGACTGGGTTAAACTCTCTTTCGAGAGTGAGCCCTATCTTTCAAATTCCCCCTGAATACTGAGATTGTCAGGCAGATGAGTTTTTTAATTGGCAGGTGGTCTCATCCCCCGGCTTCTCCTTTTTGGGTGCTAATGCTTATGCATGGGAGGAAGGAGCCCCCAGCTGTCGTCCGTTCAGACGAGCGTGTAATCAGCACTTTTTCAAAGGCGTAATCAACCTTCTCTGGTGTAAGGCACCATAAGTATGCCGTAGAAAACCCATACCGGTATAATTGGCCGTCCATGATGGTATACTATCCTACCATCTTTTTCACTTTCTTGGCCTCATTTGAGTCTTCAGGTAATGTTCTATCAGCATTAACTATCTGCATCACTTTTGGCTCAGGATCATCTATGCTCAGATTTCTGAGGACCTCACTCATTTCTCAGGCATATTACTTAGGGTCTCCAAATGCTGTTGTCCTTGCTAACAGGTTGACTTTTTCATTTTCTTCTCTTGGAATATGGACTATTTCCACCTTCTCAAAGGCAGAACTTAAACTTTAGAGCTTCGAGAGATAATTGGAAAGTTGTGGGTGGCTCACTTTAAAATTTCTTTGGACTTAATTAATAACCAACTCTAAATTGCTGTAGATAATTGGGTTCTTGACTGAACATTCTTTAACCAACCAAAATACCGTGAGTAGTACTTCATAGTCTATGACATTGTTTGTTATTGGAAACCCAAGAATCATTGAGTATTTAATCTTTGATCCCTCAGGTATTCTCAACACAACGCCAACACCATAACCACTCTTCATTGAGGAGTCATCCACATGTAAAAGTCCATACTAAAGGATTAAGTGATCAATCAACCTTACAAAGGTTTGAAGTGTTCAGAGTTAAGATTCATGTTTCGACAATAAAATCTGCCAAGGCTTGGCCTTTCAAGGCTAGCCTTGGATGAAATTCTATGTCAAATTTATCCTACTCAATGGCCCACTTAACCAGTCATCCTAATATATTCAACTTCTGTAATATTACTCTTAAAGGCTGGTCTATCAAAACTATAATTTTGTGCGCTTGGAAATAAGGCTTTAATTTTTTAAAAATATAAAAGTGCTAGAGCTATACTCTCTACATAAGAGTATCTAGTCTCGGCATCGGCCAAAATTTTGTTGACATAATACACAGGTCACTGCCTATCGTACTGTTGTTGAATTAAGCAGAGTTCAAAGTTGTGCCAGACATAGCGATATATAAATACGACTCCTCGCCTTCTTGAGGAGAAGTCAAAAGAGGGAGGTTAGAGAGATACTCTTTAAGATCTCTGAAGGCTACTTCACAATCGGTCGTCTATTGAAAACCGTTAGTCTTAATCCCCCTCAGAGCCTTGAAAATGTGCAAATATTTCTCAGCCAACTTTGATAAGAACCGAGAGAGTACTGCTATCCTTCTGGTCAATTTCTGGACCTCTTTCACTGTCCAAGATAAATTCATATCAATGATGGCTTTGATCTTCTCAAGATTTGCATCAATCTCTCGGTGTGAAATAATATAACCTAAGAATTTGCCAGAAGCCACTCCGAGCGTATATTTTGCCGAATTGAGCTTCATCTGGTGTGCCTTAAGGACATTGAATGTCTCTTCCAGATCTCAAATATGGTGGTCAATCAATTTGCTCTTGATGAGCATATCGTCTACATATACCTCCACATTCCATCCAATTTTGGCCTCAAACATCTTATTGACAAGCCATTAGAAAGTATCACAAGTATTTTTCAGTCCAAAGTGTATAACTTTATAACAGTATGTTCCTTAGTCTGACATGAAGAACGTGTGCTCCTCATCCTCTAGGCTCATCCAGATTAAATTGTAACCTGAGTACGTGCCTATGAAACTTAAAAACTCATGTCTGGACGTTAAGTCTATAAGCAAATCAATTCTCAGTAATGGGAAGCTATCCCTCGGACATACCTTATTGACATCTGTAAAATCAACACACATCCTCTACTTTTTGTCACTCCTTTTGACCATGACCATGTTCAATAGCTAGCATAAACATTGAACTTTTCTGATGAACCCAACATCTAAAAGTTTCTTTACCTCCTCACGAATGGTTATTAGTTTCTCAATCAAATAGTTTCTTTGTTTCTACCGAATGGATTTGTAATTTGAATCTAGTCTCAATTTATAGACCATTACTCCAATTGGTATCCCTGGCATACCACTTGGTGTCCAGATAAAAACATCCGAATTCTGTCAGAGGAAACTAATAAGCTGGTCTCGAAAAGACTTTGATAAAGAACTTTCTAACTAAACATATTTTTTGGGATCATTGAGATCCAGAGAGATTCGATCAGTTGATTCCCCAGACTAAGCTTGCAGCAATATTGTCTCATCATGAAAATCAAGGCCTTCGACAGGTTGAGGAAATGGTGTCTGAGTGACTTGAGACAAATAACATCTTCATCTGACTATTTGATCTCCGAGGACTTCCCTAATTCCAAATGGTGTGGGGGAATTTCATCTTCAAATGTGAAATGAAAGTGACAGCTTCAAAGGCAGTCAAACAAGGACGTCTGAGGATTGTATTATAGACATATGGGAGGTCTACTACCAAGAAAGAGAGAATCTTAAAAGTAATCCTCGGGTAAGCCCCCAAAGTGACTTCAAGTTGGACGACCCCTAAACTAGCACTAGCTCATTGTCCAGTCCATAATTGGGTCATTTAGTCGCCTTCATCTAACTTCTTTTAAATCCTAATTTAAAATAAGTATCAAGGTAGAGTAAATTTTATAAACTTTTATTATCAATAAACAATCGTTTTAATTGATAGTCTATAGTACCATCAAAGACGAGTATTGTTACAACCAAGAGGTCAGAATGTGAAAAAATTATGAGTTATATCTTCAACACTAAAACTAATGACTTCTTTCTTAGCTTCTATCCTTGGCTTTTTTGTGGGCAGTGGCCATTATGGAATTTTTCTTAGTGTCGCCTTGGGCCGGTCGTGTTGATATCATATTCACGACTCCAACTGTCACTCTATTCTTTAGCTAGCCGGCTTCACCATCATCTGATCCACTAAAAGTCTATCCAGGTCTCTACAAGAAGTAGTTAAGGTGGCCTTTCTGTAAGGATTGGGTTACTAGAATAAAGCAACCCCATCTTAATAGAAATCGGCCAAGGTATTGCTAATAGAATTGATAACGTAATGCTCATGGCTGAGATATACTAATGGCCGAGGTACTAATGGCCAAGATATGCTAATGGCCGAGGTGCAAATGGCTGAGGTATGCTAATGGCTGAGTAAGTTATGATGGCCGGGAAAGTTATTATGATAATGGCCAAGAAAGTTATTATGATAATAGCTGAGGGAATTATGATAATGGTCGAGGAAGTATAATGGCCAAAGAGGTAATTGTGACCGAGGAAGTGGTGATAATGGCCGAGGAGGTAATTGTGATAATGACCGAGGAAGTTGTTGAGGAGGTAATTGTGATAATGACCGAGATAATTGATAACGATCGAGATTGTTGTTAGTGATCTAGATAATGACCGAGAACCTTATAGATACCTGCTCCGTTGATCTAGATACTTCTAGATAAGGGTATCCGAGCAAGTACTAGAGTAGGTGATCTATCCCCACCTACTCTCAACTGTTCCATTGCTTATAAATACTGGATAGGAAAGAAAGAAAAGAAAATTGGAAGAAAATAGGGGTACGAAGGAGCAGAGAACGAGAAGAAGAGAAAAAGAAAAAAAAGGTAGGACGCTACGAACAGAAGCAGAGGAGAGAAAGGAAAGGGAAAAAGTGGGAGATAAGGAGTTTCAAATGATTTTTGACCCAATCAAAGTAAGAAAAAGTAGTAAATCAGACTAAGACAAGTGTACTCTAAGCTCTGTCTTTCTTTGTCGCTACTCTTTGCTGTCTCTTTTTGAGTATTATTGCTCTAATACTTTTGCCTAAGATTTATTTTACAATACTACATGTTTTCTTGTCCTTTCATGATTTTATGAAAAGATTACATTTTTAAGCATGGAAATTTTGAATTATGGGTTCACTTTTGCTAATAAACTTAAGCTTCATGTCCAAATTTTGTTTCGAATATTTTTCTTAAGCATGAACTCAAAAGGGAAGGTATGATTTTGAGATTATGGCATGAAAGTATTATACAATGAGTTATTTAAGCTTACCAAACAACTTTATCTGAAGTTCTATTAAAAGATATGCTGTTTGAAATTTGCTAAGAATCCTAAGGCTATCTAAAGGTTTAATCATGTGAAGTTGAAGCTTTCTTTGATTCAGAAGAATTAAGGCTAAGAAACAAGAAGTCAGAACTCCATAAATTAAGTTAAATTCATTAAGAAATTGGACCAAGGATTATTATTCAGTGGGTAATATTCTCTGCCATGCCTTAGGATGTTATAGTGGTAATCAAGGATAACTCCATCTATAGAGTGATATGTGATCTGTCTTCCTCAGGGTATTATGATGGAGGATAAGAACTAAGAATATATGATTATCCTATCGTTGGAATGTAAATAAGGAGGAATTCAAGAACTAAGAATATACGATCATTTTGTCCTCGGGATGTAAATAAGCAAGAATTCATGATTATACTGTCTTTAGACAAGAACCAAAAACTAAGATCTTAGATTGTGTGGAGTGAATACAATCTATCCTCGATTATTCGCTTCCTAAGCTGGTAAGGTCTACTAACCCTGGTCCCTCAGGATAATTAAAAGGATGAGTAAGTTTTGAATTCGTTTTATGACTTTTAGCATTTTTTTTACCAAGATAAGTGAAAGAAATAACTGAAAGAGAAAATAAAATAAATAAAGATACGATAATGTCTATTTGTTCATGTTTCAATAATCGTTACATGATTCTGCATTATCCGTGTTCATATTTGACTTCAAAATCCTTTAATGTATCTATATCTATTATATATATGTGTGGGTGTGTGTGTTTTATATGAAGAACTTGTATGTCCTTATTATTATGGTACCTTGTTGAGCGTTTGTCTCACTTCTTACTGTGCTTTTGTCCACCCTTTTAGATAAAATCAATAAGTTGATGCTTGATGAGAAAAAATGGAGTTGGATGGACCATCCAAAATAGAAGGCCGACCTGGAATCACGTGGCAGTTTATGGATTGACCTTTGATGTATTTTTGGGTATTTTGGAGACATTGTTGTATCAACGAATCCGCTGTGTAAGTTAATGGATATTTGTATGCTTTCGCTTGGCATTATGGTTTGCATATTTTTATTCCTAGTGGTATCTCTCATGGCCTTAGTTTCGCCTCAGTGGCAACCAACCTAATTAAGTGACCAACCTAGATGAGGCCGACTTGATGACCAGCCAATTTTGATCATGTGCATGCGATTGAAATTTTAAGTCTACCCATTTATATGTCTTTTATACAGAGTTTATTATTCAGGTTATATATATGATTATTGATGAAAGTCATTTGTGAAATATAACTCGTTTCGTCATAGGTAGTATTAGAGAAAAGAGATGCCTTAAGGTTGATCGATCTTAAAATGGAAGCTTAGGTTTCATCTTGGTGGAAGTATGATAGGGGTAATTAGGAATAGATGGAATGATAAGGTGATTAACTCTTTTAGGGCCAAGATAGATATTAATGACCGAGGTGTAAAATATATGAAGCTCGGGGGTTTAATCCTTAAATGTATTAAATAGTTATTAACCCCCGCCTCTAATATGAATATGCCGAATAAATTGATGGGTGATAAGACTGGAAGATGGTAGAATTTGAAAGCTTATGGGTCTGTAGCCCTAGGTTATAAGGTTTGATTTGGGTTTTGAAGTAGGAAAATTTGATTTGAAATCCACTTCAAGGTCATTGGTTCTGGGATAATTAAATTGCCACTTGCAGAGTTTGTTTGCGATAATGACTCCCAGTCAAGTAACTGGGTGGTCCCTTTTGTGGCTTTATATGGGTGGATAATGGATTGATTGTCTGGACAGATGGATATGGCGCTAGGAGAAGGATTCTGTTTAGTTCCTGCGGTTATGAAAAAGATGATCGATTTCGGACAAGATATAGAGCGTTCTTCGAATTATAATATGGGAATGTTCGATCAGTTCAATATTATGGTCAATGTTGAAATTGAGCCTGAGACAATAGAGAAAGTGTTTAAGGTTTTTGGTTGCTCAGATGAAGTTTAGTTCGCTGCCCATAAGTTGAGTGTGAGGCAAGCCGATGGTGGGCTTCTTAGTGTCGCACTCCATCTCTTGGGATGTTTTTGGAGGCAATTTTTAGAAGAACTCTTTTCCATGTGACATTCGAGATGGCAAGAAGTTGACATTAGTTGATAAGGACAAAGGAATAAGTTTGTGGCCCCAAAAATTGTGTGCAATTTTGTATGTGCATTCCAAATTTCTAGAATGAGTTCTGATGATATCAACCCCTGATGGATAAATCCTTATTTGATAGAATTATATATTTCGATGTCCGATCTGGGTTTGTCTATGTGAATGGTTAACTGATATGATTTTATTTGAACTATAGGACTTTGACATGATATTAAGAATGATTTAATTGGAAAGTTGTCATATTAGTGTAGATGATTTTAATAAAAGTATTTTGACCTGCCATTAGGGTTGTGAATTTTGAGTATGAGGACGAGTCGGCAAGAGGTGATGGAATTAATAATATTGTGCTTGCAAAATATATGATGAAAATGTGTGCCAAGTTTAGTTGGCATATTTGGCGACACCTAGAAGTCATTTTCTGGTCATTAAGGGTTTCCTAACTATATGAAAATTTGATGATGTTATTAAAAGAGAAGATTAGCCTTTCTTATCTTTTGATTGGAAATCAAGGTTGCTGTCGAGGTTGTGCCAAAATCAATACTAATTTTGAAGACCCCAAATAGAATCAATGAGGCTACCCATGGATTAAATTACATAAGGAATGAATTATTAGATAAACGAATATTGGGATTCGATAGGCAATTTGTTAAGTAACTTGTGAGGCTTAGTGTTTCTTAAAACCAATCTGCATTTGGAGTAATATTGAATTAAGGACGAATCAGGGCATGTATCTAAGGTAGCATTCGGAGATGCAAGTTGGTTGGAGGGAGTGTTATTTTTGGTGTGTTGTCTTTTTTATGGTATAGCTATAGATCTATAGAAGATTAAAGCAATGATTAAATTAGGAATGACCGGATTGATGTCGCGAAGGTGCGTGATTTTCTTAGGTCTGGTTGAATCCAATAAACAATTTGTTGAGGGTATTCGAGGATGGTGGTATCCATAAGAAATTTAATTGGAGGCGATCAATATCTATTAGAATAATAAATGCAAGAAGAGTTTTCAATAGATGAAAGTAAATTATCAACAATATCGATTGAATTGATCCCTGATTGATCAAGTAAATTTGTGGTTGGTTGTGATACTATCAAGAAAATTTTGGGATTATATTAATGAAGTATGTCTAGGTGTTCGCCTTGGGAATTTAGAGGTACTAATTAACTGAAAATAGTTATTGCTTAATTTGATTAGGAAGACTTAAGGAAGTCAATTCGCTGATAGGACTCGATAATAGGCTGTGCAAATGGGTGGTTTCACATAAGAACTATGATGGTAAGTTTTGATATTAGTAAGAAGAAGTTAAGTTCTTGAAATCGAAGTTTTGCAATGACGGCTCTCGGGGAAAACTTTGGTACTTAGTTTGAGTATTATTCTGACATTTGGAGTCTATATTCTGATGAAATTGAAGATTTTAGACTTGGCAGTAATTGTATTAATATCCTTAGGATTTAATTAAATCAATTGATACTATGCTAAGTGGCTAATATAGGCTGATAGATATATATCACAAGTAGATTTTTGTGGTATTAGTAAATTATTGATCAGTGTAGCGCAATCAGAGTATGTGGACCCACAGATCTCAGCATCCAATTTGAGGTTCAAGGTGAATGACCATTTTCAAAATATGGAGAAAAATCAAAGTTAAGGCTTGATAGTTTGTTTGAGATTTCATAATAAGCCGGAGAGGTGACCGATAGATTACTTAGTCTCTGAGTTTAATGGATTATGAAGATGTTTCTCACTCCCATGTATCAATAACTGATAAATTAAGTGTTGGATAAAAAATGAGCTATTGAGGATGAATAAAAAATTTAGCCTTTTCATGAAGTTCTAGTTTAAAATTTTAGGAAAGTGAATCAAGTGTTGAGAATCGGAAAGATTATTTAGAGACATCATTAAGATCAAGGAAGTGATATGAGAATACAAAGAAGAAGTTCAAGAGGAATATCCTTAACTGTTAAACTTTGAGGTTCATCAAATTTTAAGGATGAAATTTCTATAAGTGGGTGAGAGTTATGAGGATTGGGTCACTAGAATAAAGCAACCCCATCTTAACAGAAATCGGCTGAGATATTGCTAATAGAATTGATAACGTGATGCTCATGGCCAAGATATACTAACGGCCAAGGTACTAATGGTTGAGGTATGCTAATAGCTGAGGAAATTATAATGGCCGAGGAAGTTAATATGATAACAGCTGAGAAAGTTATTATGATAATGGCCGAGGAAGTATAATGGCCAAAGAGGTAATTGCGACTGAGAAAGTTGTAATAATGGTCGAGGAGGTAATTATGATAATGACCGAGGAAGTTGTTGATGAGGTAATTGTGATAATGATCGAGATAATTGATAAAGACCAAGATAGTTGTTAGCGACCGAGATAGCTAATAATCGGCCGAAGTAGGAAGTTGACCAGATTTGGTGTATAGTTGACCGGCTTTAATGGGAAATTAGACAAAGTAAAAAGTTAGCCGAATTTGGCATATAGTTGACCACCTTTAATGGAAAATCGGCTGAAGTAGGAAGATGGAAGAATTAGAAAAGTTGACCGGCCGAATAGTTAACCAAAGTTGGCATAAACGGCCAATTTTGGCTGGAATTTGGACTGGCCAAAGTCAAAGTGAGTAATCTTCTCTCACCTACTCCGTTGATCTAGAACCTTCTAGATACCTGCTTTGTTGATCTAGATACTTCTAGATAAGGATATCTGAGTAAGTACCAGAGTAGGTGACCTACCTCTACCCACTTTCAACTACTCCATTGCCTATAAATTCTGGATAGGGAGGAAAGAAAAGAAATTTGGAAGAAAACAGGGGAACGAAGGAGCAAAGAAGGAGAAGGAGAGGAAAAGAAAAAGAAGGTAGGGCGCTACGAACAGAAGCATAAGAGAGAAAGGAAAGGGAAAAAGAGGGAGATAAGGACTTACAAGTGATTTTTGACCCTATTAAAGTAAGGAAAAACAGTAAATCAGGCTAAGGCAAGTGTACCCTAAGCTCTGTCTTTCCTTATCGTTGCTCTTTGCTATCTCCTTTCGAGTATTATTACTCTAATACTTTTGCCTAAAATTTACTATGCGATATTGCATGTTTTCTTGTCCTTTCATGATTTTATGAAAAGATTACATGTTTTAGCATGGAAATTATGAATTATGGGTTCAATTTCGCTAATAAACTTAAGCTTCATGTCCGAATTTCGTTCCGAATATTTTTCTTATGCATGAACTCAAAAAGGAAGGTATGATTTTGAGATTATGGCATGAAAGTATTATACAATGAATTATTTAAACTTACCAAACAACTTTATTCAAAATTCTATTAAAAGATACGTTTGAAATTTGCTGAGAATCCTAAGGCTTTCTAAAGGCTTAATCATGTCAAGTTGAAGCGTTCTCTAATTTACAAGAATTAAGGTTAAGAAACAAGAAGTCAAAACTCCCTAAGTTAAGTAAAATTTAGTAAAAACAATGGTAATCGATGATGACTCCATCGACAAAGTGATATGTGGTCTGCCTTGCTTGGGGCTTTACGATGGAGGACAAGAACTAAGAATATGTGATTGTCCTATTCTCGAAATGTAAATAAGAAGGAATTCAAGAACTAAGAATATATGATTATTCTATTCTCGGGATGTACATAAAGAGGAATTCATGATTATACTGTCTTCAGACAAAGATCAAGAACTAAGGCCTTAGATTGTGTAGAGTGAATACAATCCATCCTCGATTATTCACTCCCTTAACTGGTAAGGCCTATTAGCCCTGGTCCCTCAAGATAATTAAAAGGATGAGTAAGTTTTGAAGTCATTTCATGATTTTCAGCATATTTTTTCAACCAAGATAAATGGAAGAAATAACTAAATGAGAAAATAAAATAAGTAAAGACAATATGTCTGTTTGTTCATGCTTCAAGCATCGTTCCATGATTCTGCATTGTCCATATTCATATTTGACTTTAAATTCCTTCGATGAATATATATATATATATATATATATATGCATGTTTTATATGAAGAACCTATATGTTCTTATTATTATGGTATCTTATTGAGCATTTGGCTCACTCCTTACTGTGCTTTTGTCCACCCTTCCAGATGAAACCAATGAGTTGATGCCTAATGAGAAAAGGTGAAGTCGGGCGGACCATCTATGATGGAAGGGCGACCTGGAATCACGTAGCAATTTATGGATTGACCTTTGATGTATTTTTGGGTATTTTGGAGACATTGTTGTATCAACAAATCCGCTGTGTAAGTTAATGGATATTTATATGCTTCCGCTTGACATTATAGTTTGCATATTTTGGTTCATAGTGACATCTCTCATGGCTTTAATTTTGCCTCAGTGGCGACCGACCTAGTTATGTGGCCGACCTAGATGAGGCCCACTTGATGACCAGCCAGTTTTGATCCTGTGCATGCAATTGAAATTTTAAATCTACCCATTTATATGTCTTTTTTATAGAGTTTGTTATACAGGTTGTATGTATAATTATTAACGGAGATCATTAGTGGATCATGACCCTTTCCGTCACACTTTCCAAATCAGCTCTTCGATTTCCTTGTGTAATGTCCAGCAATCTTCAGTACTGTGACCTTTGTATCGATGGTAGTGACAATAATTTGACTGGTCACTTCCATCAAGGTTCTTCAATACTTTTGGTCACTTGATGAATTTTTTATCTCAAATCTATATCAGAATGTTAGTACATGAATCATTCAAGGGACTCAAGTTTAAAGACTTGAACTCCCTTTGGATAACCTGCTCGGACATCTGCTACTTTCTTGGCCCTCGAGGGCCTTGGTGGTCCCCACTTTTTCTCTTTTCTCCCATAACCCTCAGGTGGGTACACACTTATCGATCGATTTTTTTTGCTTTATTGGTCTCTTTAGCCGCTATATATACTCGAGCTATGGTATCAACCTCTTTAAAAATCTAAGGCTCCTTATGAATGAGTGCTTAAAGAAGCTACCTTCTTCTAAGGCAGATAGAAAAGCCGTAAGTTTAACTCCATTCATAAGATTTGGAATCTGCCTAGCCACTATAATAAACCGATACAAAAAACCTTTTAAGCTCTCCCTAGATCCTTACTTCACACGAGCAAGGTACCTTGGTTGCTTCTCTACCCTCCAACTAGAAGCAATTTGGGAGAAGAAGTTGTCTGCCAACTCACCAAACGATTGGATTGAATTTGTTAGCAGTCCATAAAACCAAATCCTGGCATCACCTTTGAGTGTCAAAGGAAAGCATTGACACATCGTTGTTTCATCTAAGCCTTGGAGGCTTAGGTGGGTCTGAAAGTGATCCATCAGGTCGGTACTTTCATCATAAATATCAAGATTTGGTATTTTAAATTTATAAGGAAACGGTCTCACCCTAATCTCTATTATAAATAGTGAACTACCATAATCTCTATTATGGTAGCTGCTCCTCTAGAGTCTTATCAAAAAACTCACAGCTAAATCTTTTCTACTTCTCTTTCATTTGGGAAGGAGTCATCATCCATTTTTCCTTGAGATAATCTCTCGACTCATAGGGATTCTATAAAGCTAGATGGCTTGGACGCTTTGGTGGAAATTCACTACCAGATTGCCCTACCAGACAAGTGGGCTCCTGCGAATATCAAGGATTTCGCCTCTTTGGGCTATCCTCCTCAACTCTAGAACTTAAGCAACCTTCAAGTCACAATAGGACTTTGTTGCTCAAGATAACCTGAATCTCAGGTTTGTCATGCTAACAAATCTACTTTGAGGAGTGCTTTCTTCCCCTATTCCTTCATTTGGACGTGACAATCTAAGAAGCCAAGGATGGCGTCTCCATCGGCCGCTTATCTAATCATGAGCAAATGGTCTAAATAGCTTTTGAGATGTCATCCATCCTTGTTGCAAGCACTTGTACACACGGATCATAATGGTCCTCCCTCCCACTGCCCACAGGAGGGCAATTGTCACATGAGGTAACATCTCTGACTGGGGTATTAACCTATGCTCGAGTGTTCACCATACTATAATTACTGAAAGTGTGTTAATTAGACTTTTAGTCGATTCCCACAAACGGCATCAATATTGCATTCTTGAATCCGAATTATTGTACAAATTAGAGATCTAAATAATAGTGGGTCCAGCATCCATATGCTCAAATCTAAACCCTATGCAATACAACAACATGATCAAAAGATTGACGGGACTAGCTCCCCGGTTTATCCTCCAACGATCAAGTCAATATCTACCTTTTGAAAGGAAGAAAATAGATTATGTAAATTGAAAATTAAATTAACCGTATGCATGAGAGCTTGCACTTTTCACAAAGAGTCTTAGAGAAAAAGCGAGATGTTCTTTTTTTGACAAAGTCCTCCTTTTCCGTCCTAGAAAGAGGGTTTTTATAATTATTATGGTATAGTTGACTTTTTCTATTAACTGTCCAAGAAACCATCCAGGAAACCGCCCAGGAAACTACTGAATGGATAGAATTTCTATCCATATTATGGTTTCAACTGGCATCTGAGATTGTTGAGATAAGAGAGGAAAAAATTGCTCGGTCATTATCTTCAGTTCATGACTTACCATCGGACGAGTACTTTGATTGGGTCAAATCAGCCTCTTGGGCCTCTTTGATATATAGGCCAAACTTTTTGAAATGGATCTTCTCATTTGGCCATTGATATCAACACCCATTACTAACCCCCCATTTCAAGAGATCTGAAACTCAGCCTTCTGGGATGAATTCCAAAGGCAAGTTCTTAATTGGACCTATACTCTTATACTTAGTAGTAACATTTTTGTCTGAGGGCTAACGACAATTGTCCGAAGGCATGCCCTCTTTTTGAAAGATAAGCTCTCAATTGTCCGAGAACATAACTATAGTCTGAGGACATTACTTGAATCAAGCAACATTACTAAAATTTGTTCGAAGACACGATCCTAGTCCGACGACTGAGGAAAATTGTCTAAGGTCATTTTTCAAATCCGAGATGTTAGCATGCGCCGTCAATTGAGGTATTAAATGCGTTTGTCATTACCTTAAAAATGTAATTGCCATTATTATTTCACGACTTGTGAGAGGCCAACACGTGTTCAGGCCATGATGAGGCGCGTCTATTGAATTCCTTTAATGTTTATAATTAATCCCTTGTATTTGTTGGGATTTATTTCAATTGTTGTGCCCTTCTCCTTCGAACGCACCAACTTCCACTTCAGATTTTGTCTTTCTTCCTTCCCAGATTACCTTGCGATGGCTTTTGGAGTTAAAGACATCTCGTCGACTCTTTCTCACAAAGAAGTTGAAGCCACTTGTGCTAAGTATAGGATTCCGAGTACAACCGCATTTTTTATGCCTGCTGCAAACGATAGAGCATGTTCCCCTCCGGATGGGTTTGTCACTGTGTACAAAACCCATCTAAAAGGAGGCCTTCGCTATCCCATAGCGCTGGAGCTTTACCAAATTATGAAGGCCTAGCAAGTTCCAGTAGTCAGGCTGCAACCAAATGCAATGAGGTATTGTATTTCTCTCTGTACTTTTGCACACTACCATAGTCAAGTTTTTGATAGTACAACTATAAAGGTGATTTTGAGATTTACACATGGGTAAGATTGGATTGTATTTCCCCTCGCTCTAAATTTGGTATTAGTGGTGGGAACCTTGATTCCACCAAACGGTGAAAAAATAGGTATTTTTTCCTTACTATTTCTCCTGAATGGGGAATATCAAATAAATGGGGGAACGTAGCATCAAGTTTTTGTCCTGATGCTATGAAGCAAGAGAAAGAAGCAGTGAAGGAATTCACTGACTTAATTCTGGCTAACCTCGGTTCTTTTAATGAAAATAAAAAGAACTGATGGTTGAAAATTAAAGTATTTAAAAAGGCAAAGTGGGTGCCTTAACCTGACAGTTTAGAAGCTCTCTCCTTCATTAGCTAAGAAAAAGAAGTTAAAGAAGAAACAAAAGCTACTAAAGATTGGAGAGCCATCCAACAGGGCAGAGAGAAGCCATCGGACAAAGACTTCTAAGTGGCCAGAGACCCCAATTGAGACTTCCTCCTCCGATGATGATGAAACCGTCATCGGCCAATTAGTGAAGAAGAAAAGATCCGCTAAAATATTCTCAATCCAAGATGCTGAGGTGGTCGGACCCATAACACTTAGTGAGCCTATTGCTCATCCTTTTCTGACCGAAGGTGTAGATGTGGGCCGCTCGTCATTTCTTCATCTTTTGAGGAGCCCATGCCTAACCTTCCGACCACCTTTTCTGGAGAAGCCTCAAATTTGATTGTTAAAAATCCGACCAAGGATGTAGCAGAAGTGCCGGCCAAGAATGTTGAGGTCGAGGAAGTAATAAGGGTAACTGAGATACCCAATTCTGAGCCTTCTTGTCCTACAATCTAAGTATTTGAAAAAAGAGATATTCTTCTGAGGCCTTTCAGAAAACCATGGCCAAGGACATTATAGGGATGTCAGAGGCTTCATTTGGGGCTCGAATGGAGACTAAGGCCGAGGAACATTTTGAAACACCTGAGCCCCTAGTTTACAGACGTCCATGAAGAAACTCTCAAGTTACTTTTGAGGCCATTGTAGAAGCTTATGAGGCCAAGGAGGTGGCTATTAAGGTGGACGTAGCTTAGATGACGGGATGCTTGGAGTTCAAAGCCCAAAGAGAAGAAGGCTTATGAAGGAGCTCCCCCTTTTCTAATGTACTTTTCCTTAGTACTTTTGATTCTTTCACTTTGAACAATGCTTTACTAATTAACTTTTTTCTTACAATTGCGTGAGTTGGTCCATCGATTTACTCCAATTATTAATAAGGCCGCCCAATCTTGCGTAAATTTGGACACTTTCAGGCCTTAGAGAACATGCTAATCATCTAGAGCGTGAGATTGTTGAGGCCAAAAATAAGATTTATTTGCTTAAGGACACGCTGAAGATCCAACAGCAGCAACATGCCTCCCTTCGGAGCAAAAATCTTCATTTAGAGGATGAGCTTAGAGTCTCAACAAAGGCCAAGGATATCAGATCTGCATTTGAGTGAAAGCACTAGGACTACATCGGACTCTATCGACGTATAATTTGCATATTGATTCCAAAGTTTCCTCTTTCTCTATTTCATTCGAGGAAAGTCAGTGCCCAATACAAAGCAGGCCTGATTGGCCACCCGGAAGAGAATAAAACTCTTGATACTTCTCAACTAGGATCTTTCGGGACTTAAATAATAATTTTTTTATTGTATATTCATCGTATAAATAAAATTTATTCTTTAATTCAATCTCTCTCTTTCTCTTTCTTTGGATTGCTTATAGGTTAGGTTTTTTTTTTTGACACATCATAAGGATATTCTATCACTTATGAGTAAGATGTCCGAACCCATCAATCATGATTGGCTGATAATACTTCCTCTAAGGTATTTGCATTCATGTCATTTAAGCCCCCTAAGCTTTAAGACTCAATTTCTTGTGAGTTGTTTAGTGTTCTTGACAAGTTTTAGAGTCCGACTTTAAATGAGCCGCTCAGCCTTACCGAGTTTTATTAGTTACTCTATGATAGCTCTAGAAACAAGTGAAAAGGAATTATTTTACTTGACCTAGGGGGCAGCCTAGGTCATGCGAGTTTATAAAATGATATACAAACATTAAAATGAGTGCAAAATAAAGAATAAGTAAAAGGAATTTATTTTATTAATAAAACGTGATAGAAGCACATCAAATGATGTAACTAACTTTACCTGACCACTCATATTTTTATTGATAATATTTTTTAAGGTGAGAAGTATTCCACGTCTGAGGTACAAGTCTTCCTTCTTGGTGCATAATTTTGACGCCCCATTTCGAAATATGGTCGAGATCAGGAATGAACCTTCCCAATTTGGAGAAAGCTTGTTCCAATAGGTATTTTTACCGGTGGCCTCAATGCTTCGCAGTACTAAGTCCCTACTTCAAACTGATATGCTTTCACATTCTTGTTGTAGTATCTAGCAATTGTCTACTGATATACCGCTATCCACAATCTTACCATGTTTTAGACTTCCTCGAGCATGTCAAATTTTTCTCAAAACCTTTGTAAATTGTCATTTGGGTTGAAACATTTAATCCAGAGGCTAAAGGGCATCTCTCGATCCAATTCTCTTGGTGTTGTTCTCTATGATCACAAAATCGATGGCAATTCATCCACCTATGAGCCTCCAGTATGCTTTAACTTCATCTTCAATTCATGTACTATCGTGTGGTTAGTAACTTTCACTTATCCGTTACTTTGCGGGAATACAATTGACGTATGAACTAACCTTATCCTTAGGTTTGCACAGTACTTGGTAAACTGCTTACTAGTAAATTTGGTCTCATTATCAGTTACAATATATTTAGGAATACTAAACCCACACACAATGTTTTGACGGACAAACTCTGTGACATTTGGCTCGGTTATCCGAACTAATGGTGTGGCCTCAATCTACTTTATGAAATAGTCAATCTTGATAATGGTTTTAAGTTCATTAATTACACATTTACTTGTGGGTTCAAATTAGAGTCCAATTTTGATATATTTAATTTGGGTCGAGAACATGACATGCAACGTGGTATTAGAAAATGTGGTAAGAAAAGTATCTTATTTGATTTGAAAAATTAAATTGGTCAATTTTTTTATAATAAGTATTAAAATGTTGAACAGATAAATTAGTTCAAGTTCTAACCGGAAATATGAGTATCATGCAATCACAGCGAGGATGGAGAAGGTGATAGATTGGATGGTTCAAAGGCAACCATATGCGAGGTCGGGTATAGTAAATCGAGGAGTTGCATTGACAGCTTATAATTAATTAAAAAAATAAACCGATATGAAAATTTTTGGGCAATTCTTATCCGATAAAGGATGAGATTTTTATCTATTGTATTGAGAAAGTATTTAAAGTGATCAACTATCTAGAAGAGGACAATGTTAAGTTTTTCTCGTACTAGTAAATTCTTGTCACATTAGTTCTTTCTATGATAGTGTTTTCATGATTAGACTGTGAATATAGATTATTCTATTTAGTGGTAGGATTTATTTTGTGACTGTAATATTTCCGATCTCATTGAAAATATTTTAATATTTATTGAGATTTTGGATAAATTAAACTTTTTAAAAATTTATTGAATATCGTAAAATTTTGAAGGAATATCAAAATTTGTGGCCTGGCATTCGTAGTGCGTTCAGAGGTATTCGATGGATATATATATATATTTGGATAAAAAAAAAATAAGGTAAGATAATAAAAGATAAGAAGAGATGGGGCGTTGATTGATAAGAAATAATAATAATAATAATAATAATAATGTAAAAGTATTGATAAAAGGGGAATTGGGGCCCGTTCTGATGGGCGGTTCATCAGAAAGAGAGAGAGAAAAAAGGAAAAAGAAAAGCAAAGAAAGAGGAAAGAAACAGAGGAGAGAGAAAGGGTTTTGGGGCGCCAAATTCTGGTGCTGCATGCAGAGGAAGCAGCGGCGTCGGCGTCGGCGTCGAACGGCGAAGTGGGCACGGGGAGTTTGTTCGTCAGTGGCCTTGAGTGAGTCAGTGGAGGTGCGGTGAGGAGAAGCCATCAAAGCCGACAGTGGCTGTCGGCGGCGTTTGCAGCAGCGGTAGGAGGGTGAAGCCGCGGTGGTCGTCGGCGGCGGTCGGTGGTGTCACGCAAGTGACCGGCGATGACTGTGGGTGAGCTTGGCTGTGCGCAGAACTGCGCAGTGAGAGAGAGAGGGCTTGGGTGCGATGTGGGAGGCACGACAGTGAAACAGAAAGCATGCGAGTGAGAGGGGGGAGCTCAGCGCAGGGGTGAGGCGAAGTAGCGGTGATCGGCAACGGCCGGTGGTGGCACGCCGGTGGACCGCGACGGTTGTTGGGGAGCCGTGGTGTGCGCAGAAGTTGCGCAGCAAGGAAGGGAGAGCGCGGGTGAGTCACGGCTGCGCGGCAGTGATGTTGAGGAGCACGATTTGGTATCCTGGAGCATCCATTTTTCGGATCGACAAAGTCTAAGGTCGATGCAAGTATCTGTAAACCGCTTCTTTGGTCTGATTTAATTTCTCATTTATTTTAGACACCGTTTAGAATTTTTACTAACATGCATATATTTTGTACACCAATTTATTTATTCTGGATATACATGTGTAATTCAATGATTGATTTTGAGGGTTCTGATATGGGTTTTATAATTTTTGGTGGGTCTTATATTTTTCTCAAAGCCCAAAAAATTTATTAAATTCGGTGTATATTTATATTAGTATGTATAACAAAAATATACACGAAACTTACATTGGTAGTGTATTTTTATATACACGTGCCGGGTTATGGTCACTACGTTTGGAATTAGATTATTAGACTCTGGCCAGCTCCCGATAGAGAGATTTATTTAAAAATATCTTTTTGCCTGTAGGAAAGGTTTATAGTAGTGACCTTTCCCATTTGGATAATTTGATTTGACCTTAGAATATATTCAAACGTCCTAATATATCTGACAAGTTTAAGGATTACACCCAAAGTTACGGGTGGAAAAATATAGTAAGCGACATTATCTATCGATACAGAATATATAGATTTTGGCCTAAAGTTAGTCGGATTATGTGTAACATTTTCTCAAACTAGCCTTTAAATAATCAAAATTTAAATTTGTGCATGATTTTGTATCTCTACATAGATTTGTGTTGGATTTGGATTTTTGAATTTGGATTTGAGATTCATCGATTTTACCTATAATTGGGCTTGGTATGTCTCGTACGAATTATTCGACCATATCTTTTGATCCAAACCTTTGAAAAAATTATCGTGATGCTGCTTCGGCTTAAGCACACACTATTAGATCATCCGGCTATCAGATTTTGTCTTAGATCACGAGTTGATCGGGCCTTGGACTTGGACTTGAATTGGATATCGGCATATTGGAATCGGTCCGGAATCACTTCTGTTATATATATGCCCCGACGAGGACTGTCTTCCAAATTGGATATTTGTCTTGGATTTGAATATTTAATTTGAGAACGAGACTACCATTAGATTTTAGATTTAAAATTTTTATTTATTTATTGGCGATTTGAATTTGTCTATTCGACCCTCCTTCTAATTCTTTGGACTCATTTGTTTATTTATGATACTTGCTAGGTATTAGACTCATTCTTTTATTTTATCCATTCAGAGTAGATGATCGACTTCATTCCAGTAGCATGAAGAGTTCGGTGAATCACTGTGCGCCTCTGGTGAGTATCATATTGTTGGATTTAAAATATTATCAACCATGTATCGGGTATGAATAAATTTTACGTGAAATGTTATGAGATATTGGAGTCGGTCGAATGTAGGCCATGACTTTATATATTAAGAAGTTATTGGGTCGATTTCTTATGTAGATGGGTTATTGTCTTGATTTAGTTATCCTATTATGACTATTTTGTAGAGCAGGTCACATATATATTATCTGATCAGGTCCTATATGGATTATATAATTTTTTGGAGTTTTGTATATTTTATGGTCACACCCAGGTTTTAAAAATTATAGGATTAATAATTAAAGTATATCTAATTATTTAGTTGATCTGTTTGGTTCGGGTTCATAATAGAAGTGATATCAAAGAAAAGTCATAACAAAAAGTGTTTTGGGTCAATTTTGAATTAATTATGAGAAGATTGTTGACCAAATTTTTATATGATAGGTGGATATTATGGCAAATTTTAGGGAACTTAGGATATTATATTCTAGTCGGGAAGACCATAGGAGTAGAAGATCGACGGTGAACCAAGAGGAAGTCGGGAGCAGAATGTTAGTGGCAAGCAGTGAAGACGCTAGAGGCAGGAGATCAGTCTCGGGTCGTAGAGATAACTATGCTACTATGCGAAATATGATGGACTAGATGATCCAGCGGCAAGATCAGGACATGGCGGCGATGAGAAGAATGACCAAGTAAGGTCAGGGCCGGACACCATATGATTGTTTTAAAAGCAAACACATTCTGAAGTTCTTAGGTGAGTTTGACCAAATCAAAGCAGAAAACTGGCTAAAGAAATTGGAAAGAGTATTTGATATTATTAATTGTCCTGAAGAAGATAAAGATTTGCCACTTACAGATTGGATGGTGAGGTTATAAGATGGTAGGACTTTCAACGCTATGTTCAGGTCCGGGACAACGGGAAAATTGAATGGAAGATTTTTCGGGAAGCATTTTTAGATCGGTTTTTCCCCTCCAGTGTTTGAGAAATTAAAGAAGCCGAATTTGGCCGGCTTCGGCAAGGAAACAAGACGGTAGCGGAATATGATTCCCAATTTACGGAGCTCTCTCAGTTTGCTCCCCATTTGATCGCTAATGAAACTCTGAGAGTTCAGAAGTTTGTTCAATGGTTACGGGACACAATCTGTAAGCAATTGGTATCGTTCAGATTGCAATCATATCGAAAGGCTCTAGATCGGCCATTATTACTAGAACAAGAGGAGCTTCAGGGGAAGTATATTTAGAAGAAAATGGAACAGTGAGGCCAGAGTTCAAAAGGGGGAGTTTCCCGTTGGATTTCTTGTTTGGTGTCAGGAAGTAAAGATAAGGGTAAAGAAGGTAAAGATAAAGGCAAAGCCGTTGAAGAGAAGGTTTCCTCCCCAAAGTTTCAGTTCACAAAATCTACCTGTGAATTCTGTGAAAAGAGTCACACCGGTCAAGTTTGCTATCGTCAGAGTGGAGCTTATTTCAACTGTGGTGAGACGGGCTATTTATTTAAGGATTGGCCAATTCTAAAGCGTTCAGAGAAGAGGCCAACAGTTCCAGGCAGAGCCTTTGCGACTTCAGCTCGAGATGCTAAGGCCGATCCCTCCATTGTGGAAGGTAATCTTCAGATTTTTAACTCTATAGCGCCTGTTTTGATTAATCCCGGAGCTATACATTCTTTTGTATCCCCTAAATTTGTGCATAATTTGTATGTGCCTTCCAAATATTTAAACTTTATATTAATAGTGTCTACCCGGTGGGTAAATATATTTTGGTCGATATTGTGTACCCTCAGTGTTTAGTTTGGGTTGATGGCCATGAATTATTGGTGGATCTAATTCTGTTAGATATGCTGAATTTTGATGTGTTTTTGGGAATGGATTGATTGGCATATTATCACACTACCGTAGACTGTTTTTATAAGACAGTCTTATTTTGTATTCCACGGTATGAATCCTTGGAGTTTCAAGGAAGGGTTAATAAGGAAGTTTCAGGATTGATTTCGGCATTGCACGCTAGTCACCTATTTGATGATGGGTGCCAAGCTTATTTGGCATACATGGTCACATCTGAGAGTCATTCTATGGGTGTAGAAGTTGTTCTAGCTGTTTGTGAATTTGGGGATGTTTTCCCGGAAGAATTGCCCGGATTGCCTCCAAATCGAAAAATTGAGTTTGCGATCAATGTGTTGCCGAGTTCTATGCTAATATCGAGGACACCATATAAGATGGCCTCATCTGAGTTAAAGGAGTTGAAGCAACAATTGCAAGAGTTGTTAGATAAAGGATTCATCCGGCAAAGTGTGTTACCATGGGGTACTCCCGTGTTATTCGTAAAGAAGAAGGATGGATCCATGCAGTAGTGTGTTGATTATAGGAAGTTGACTAAGATTACAATTAAGAATAAGTATCCCCTTCCGAGAAGTAATAACCTGTTCGATCAACTGCAAGGAGCTCAAGTATTCTCAAATATTGATTTGTGCTTAGAGTATCATCAGCTAAAGATCCGGCGGAAAGATGTTCCCAAGATATCTTTCAGAACGAGGTATGGTCACTATGAATTTCTAATGATACATTTTGGACTGACAAATGCACCAGCATCATTCATGGATCTAATGAATAGAGTGTTCCAACCATACCAGGATCAATTCGTTGTAGCTTTTATTGATGATATGTTGATTCATTCAAAGAGCTTAGAGGATCATGAAGCTCACTTGAGGATTATGTTGCAATCATTGAGAGAGAGGAGGTTATTTGCGAAACTGCAAAAGTTTGAATTCTAGTTGGAGGAGGTAGCATTTTTGGGTCATATCATTTCAAAGGACGGTGTATCGGTTAACCGGAAGAAGATCGAAGCGGTGACGAATTGGGTGAGGCCAGCAAGCGTCGCTAAAGTACGAAGTTTCTTGGGTTTGGTAGGATATTACAGGCAGTTCGTTGAAAACTTTTCAAGAATTAGGATGCCTCTGACCCGTTTAACCCAGAAGAAAATGGTGTTTGTTTGGGATGGTGACTGCGAAGAAAGCTCTCAGGAGTTGAAAAGAAGATTGATGTCCGCGCCTGTATTGTCGATTCCGGATGGGTCGAGTGGATTTGTGGTATACTGTGATACTTCCAAGAAAGGTCTAGGCTGTGTTTTGATGCAACGTGATCGGGTTGTAGCTTATGTATCAAAACAGTTGAAAGTTCACGAGTAAAACTACCTCACCCATAATTTGAAATTAGCAGCAGTGATCTTTGCCTTGAAAGTTTGGAGGCACTATCTATACAGGGAAAAGTTTGTGATTTATTCTGATTATAAAAGTTTAAAGTATTTATTCTCCTAGAAAGAGATAAATATGCGGCAACGGAGATGAATGGATCTACTGAAAGATTATGATTATAAGATCCAGTACCAACTAGGAAGAGCAAATGTGGTTACTGATACTTTGAGTAGAAAGTCTTCTAAATTGGTGGCTTATCTAATGATCAAGGAATGGGAAATGTTAAATGGAATAAAAAGCTACACAATTTGGTTGCACTCCTAGGGATCAAGAATGATGTTGTCATACTTTCAAGTGCAGCCGGAGATTTTGAAGAAAATCAAAGAGAATCAAATGCTGGATCCATATCTAGTGAAGATTGCAGGAGAATTGAATCAAGAGTCGCTAGCAGAATTCCATTTTCGGTAGGACGGGATTTCATGTTTTTAAAATCGAGTTTGCGTGTCAGACCTTGGAGAGTTGAAAGATGAAGTCCTAAATGAAGCCCATAGATTAAGGTACACAATTCACCCTGGTGTGAATAAGATGTACCAAGACATGAAGAAAACCTTCTAGTGGCGGAACATGAGAAGGAAAATTGTAACTTTTGTGGCTCGATGCATTGTGTATTAGCAAGTTAAAGCAGAACATAAAAAGCCTACAGGACTCTTACATCCTTTTCCAGTTCCCAGTTGGAAGTCGGAACACATCACAATGAATTTTGTTTCAGGATTACCAAGGACGACGAAAAGCATGGATGTCATCTGGGTGATTGTGGATCGACTGACAAAGTCAGCCTATTTCTTGCCGATTCGAATGACATATTTTAGAGATAAATTGGCTCGTTTGTATATCAATGAGATTGTTCGGCTGCATGGTATTTCGGCTTCAATTGTGTCTAATCGAGATCCCAAATTTGTGTCAAAATTTTAGAAAAGTTTGCACAGGAAATTAGGTACCAGCCTTCAGTTCAGTTCAGCCTTTCATCTGCAGACGGACGGTCAATCCGAAAGGACTATTCAGATATTAGAAGATATGTTGAGAGCATCGGTTCTGGAAATGGGAGGCCCATGGGATAGTTTTTTGCCTCTCGCTGAGTTCGCCTACAATAATAGCTATCAGTCAAGTATTGGAATTGCTCTGTTCGAGACTTTGTACAGACGAAAATGTAGATCTCCAATCAATTGGGAAAAAATCAGAGACTGTGGTTTGTTGGGTTCTGACATTGTCCAGGATTCATTGGAAAGGATCAGAATCATTAAGGATAGGTTAAGTGAAGTCCAGAGTTGTCAAAAGAGTTATGCCGACAAGAGGATATTTGATTTGGAGTTCAAAGTGGGTGATCAGGTGTTTCTGAAGGTACCCCCAAGGAAAGAAATTTTGAGATTTCGAGTTAAGGGTAAATTGAAGGCAAGGTTCATTGAACCATTTGAAATTTTAGAGCAGGTTGGAGAGGTGGCCAATAGATTTCATGTTTCTATGTTAAGAAAATATGTGTACGATCCTTCTCATGTGATCAAATTTGAGCCCTTGGAGATAGATGAGAATATGTCATATATTGAGGCCCCTGTTTAAATTTTGGATCGAAAGGATCAAGTGTTGAAGAATAAAGTTATTCCGTTGGTTAAAGTATTGTGGAGAAATCATGCGGCTGAGGAGGCAACCTAGGAACGCGAGGAAAAAATTCGGGAGAATTTTTCTTATCTATTCAATGATTGATATACGTGAAATTTTGAGAAGGAGATTTTTGTATGGTGGGAAGAACATAATTTTTCGGATCTCATTAGAAATATTTTAACATTTATTGAGATTTTGGATAAATTGGATATTTCAAAATTTTATTTAATATCCTGAAATTTTGAAGGAATATTGAAATTTGCGGCTTCGCGTTCGTTGTGCGTTCAAGGATATTCGATGGATATATATATTTTTTTTTATTAAAAAAAGATAATATAAGATAAGAAGGGATGGGGCATTAATGGATAAAAAAAAGATAAGATAAGATGAGAAAGATAAGAAGGGATGGGATGTTCGCGGATAATAATAATAATAATAATAATAATAATAATAATAATAATAATAAGGTAAAGGTATTGATAAAAGGGGAATTGAGGCTCATTCTGATAGGCAATTCAGCAAAGAGAGAGAGAAAAGAAAAGAAAAGCAGAGAAAGAGGAAAGAAACAAAGGAGAGAGAAAGGGTTTCGGGGCGCCAAATTTTGGCGTTGTGCGAGGAGGAAGAGGAAGCAGCGGCATCGGCGTCGACGTCGGATGGCGAAGTCGGCACAGGGAGCTTGGTTGTTGGTGGCCATGAGTGAGTTGGTGGAGGTGCGGTGAGGAGAAGCCACCGAAGCCGATGGTGGCTGTCAGTGGCGTTTGTAGCAACAATCGGAGGGTGAAGCCGTGGTCATCGTCAGCGATCGATGGTGTCACGCAGGTGACCGGCGATGGCCGTGGGTGAGCTTGGCTGTGCGCAGAACTGCGCAGTGAGAGATAGAGGGCTTGGGTGCGATGTGGGGGGCGCGGCTGTGAAGGAGAAAACACTCAAGTGAGAGGGGGGAGCTCTGTGCAGGGCAGAGGTGAAGCAGCAGTGGTCGGTGGCGGCCGGTGGTGGCACGTCAGTGACAGGTGATGGCTGTTTGGGAGCCGTGGTGTGCGTAGAAGTTATGCAACAAGGAAGGGAGAGCACAGGTGAGTCACGGCTGCGTGGCAATGAGGTTGAGGCACGCGATTCGGTATCCCGGAGCATCCATTTTTTAGATCGATAAAGTATAAGGTCGAGATAAGTATCTATAAACTCCATCTTTGGTCTAATTTATTTTTTGATTTATTTTAGACACCATTTAAAATTTTTACTAATATGTATGTATTTTGTACACCTATTTATTTTTTTTGGACATATATGTGTAATTCAATGACTGATTTTGGGGGTTTTGATATAGGTTTTATAATTTTTCGAGGGTCTTATATTTATATCAGTATATGTAACGAAAATGTACACAAAACTTATATTGGCCATACATTTTCACATGCACATGTCGGGTTGTGGTCACTACGTTTAGATTTGGATTATTTGAGTCTGGCCAACTCCCGATTGGGAGATTTATTTGAAAATCTCTTTCTGCCGGCAGGAAATGTTTGGAATAGTGACCCTTCCTATTTTGATAATTTGACTTGACCTTAGAATATATTCAGACGTCCTAATATATCTAACAAATTTGAGGATTGCACCCAAAGTCGCGAATGATAAAATATAGTGAACAACCTTATCTATGGGTACAGAATACATGAATTTTGGCCTAACGTTATCGGGATTATGTGTAATCATTCCTCAAATTAGTCTTTAAATAATTTAAATGTGTCGGACTTGGATTTTTCGACTTGGATTTAATATTCGCCGATTTTGCCTATAATTGGGCTTGGTATGTCACGTACGAATTATTTGACCATATGTTTTAATCCGAACCTTTGAAAAAATTATTACGATGTTGCTTCGGCTTCAATACATGCTATTGGATCATCTAACTATCAAATTTTGCCCTAAATCACGAGCTAATCGGGCCTTGGACTTAGACTTGGATTGAATACCGGCATATTGGAATCGGTCTGTATCACTTATGTTATATATATATATATATATATATATATGTCCCGACGAGGACTGTCTTTCAAATTGGATATTGTCTTGGATTTGAATATTTAATTTGAGTACGAGATTACCATTGGATTTTAGAGTTGAAATTTTTATTTATTTATCGTCAATTTGAATTTGTTTATTCGACCCTCCTTCTGATTCTTTGGATTTATTTGTTTATTTATGATACTTGTTGGGTATTAGACTCATTCTTCTGTTTTATCCTTTCAGTGTAGAGGATTGGTTTTATCGCAGTAGCACGAAGAGTTCGGCGCATCATTGTACGCCTCTGGTGAGTATCATATTGTTGGATTTTAATATTATCAATTATGTATCGGGTATGAATAAATTTTACGTGAAATGTTATGAGATGTTAGAGTCGGTCGAATGTAGGCCATGACTTTATATATTAAGAAGTTGTTGGGTCAATTTCTTATGTGGATGAATTATTGTCTTGATTTGGTTATCCCATTACGATTATTTTGTAGAGCAAGTCACATATATATTATCTGATCAGATCTTGTGCGGATTATGTAATTTTATGGAGTTTTGTATATTTTGTGATCACATCCGGGTTTTAAAAATTATAGGATTAATAATTAAAGTATATTTGATTATTTAATTGACTTGTTTGGTTCGGTTTCGTGACAACTCCTACTAACATTTTGTGTACTGCCTTCCAAGTCCACTAAATCCAATACCATCTGATGAGGACATCTAGAAATGGGCTGGCCTAATATAAACACCCACGGACGAGTTGGGAACCCAATGGATGACGGCCCACTTCCCATTACCATACTCTGGGAAAAATTGTCCGTAGCCAGTTAGAATGGAGAGAGAAAATTGGCAGCCAACCGGTACATCCTTATTCATCTAGAAAGTTCAAGGCGGCTGTCACTAAGATGTTCGAACTGCCTACTTGCATTATAAATATTCCTTTACTCCCACAAGCAAAGGGAGAGAATCAAGTACATAGAAGAGTAACTCTCTATTCAAAAGAGGTTTTTTACAATTCTTGCTCTCAAGCTGCTCCCTACCGAGGGCATCACCTCATCCAAAGCCACTCTACGCCGAGCGCAGACTTCAATACAAACATTGTCCTTATTAAAATGTATTTCTTGTCATTACATCATTCTATTTTCTGAGAAAAATTACTGATTTAAGTATTGAAAGATATATTGGGGCGCAAATCTAGTCAATCATCTAATCTCTTATTTTTAGTTATGGTATACATGATCCAAACAATTTAAAACGGAGACCGAAACCACTTTGTTCAACTCACTGAGGAAGATCCGAGTGACTCAATAATCCGTCAACCGGAATTTATGATGTATCATTGGCGCCGTCTGTGAAAAGAGACCAAAAGGCCAACTTTATCGCTATTCACACCAAATTGAAAATAGTTAACACCATGACTCATACGAGCGTTCTTGCCAATGATGTCATATCCCCTGACGACAACCCTCCTGCGGGTAGCCATGTGGAGGACAAGCAGGCTTTCTTCGTGCAAACGCTCAATGCCCAGATAGATAACATATCCGAGATTCTCCATACCTTCTGTGCACAATGGGATCAGTAGAGATCGAGGGCTCCTTCCTCGACTTCCCGCACTCCGACTTTGAAGGCTTAAAGGAAGAAGCGCTTGGCCAGGAGGGCACATTGGCCTAACGACCTCAGGGCCCAAATGTCCTCGAGCGATAGGGCCTAATCGCGATTAGAGGGCCAGTTGGGCTCTAGGTCCCAAGATGAAAGCCTAGAGTGGCGAGATTTTCCCTCTCCCGTGATAACTGCAGGGCTCCAAACCTAAAAGGGGCCTTCTGTAACATTAAGCCAGCAAGCGTAAGCAACTGCCCTATCCAACAACAATTGCAAAATCGCTCAAAGTTAAGAACCTATCTTAATGCAAAGAGATTTGCCGCCACCCCTTAGGTGGAGAAGAAAGTGGGAAAAATTTGGCAGCACATGTTTGGAGGGAGCGCTGAGGGGCACTTGATGGACTTGATTCATAATGGAGATCAGAACACGGATGCTCCCTCATAAGTTCAAGATGCTGGTCCTCAACACCTATGATGGGAGTGCCTATCTGATAGATCATTTAGACCACTTCTACTCTCTTGAGCTTTTAGGGTCTGGACGAATTGACCATGTGCCAATACTTTACCTTGACTTTCAAGGGAGATGTTTGGATTTGGTTTTATCGCTTGCCACCAAATTCAATCTGGTCATTTTAGGAGTCGGTTGATAACTTTCTGTCCCAATTCACCTTCAACCAGAGAGTTAAGAAACTACCTTGACACCTTGCTCATATTAAATAAGGGCCAAGCGAGAGTTTGAAGAGCTTCCTGGCCTGGTTCACCATTGAGGTCCAGCGGATTCCCTGATGAGGTAAAATTAAATACCTTCACATTAATATTAAAACCGAGCGAGTTCTTCAAGCATCTGACCCATAAGGACCTGCAAACCTTTCATGAGGCCGAAACCATTGCACGTGCATATGTGGTGGTAGAGGGAGCCAATGAGTCAAAGAAGCCAGGGTGTGTAAATCATTTGCACCAAAGACCGGTGAATGAAAGGAAGAGAAATGGTGACTGCTTCGACTCTCAAGACCCCAAAAAGCAGTCTAGAGTGGAGCCAGGAGCCCACAAAAAGTTCATCGTACAAATTCGAGATAAAAAATTCCTAAAGTGGCCAAAGATGGCTAAGAACCCAGAGGGAGAAGATTAGATAAAGTTCTATTTTTACCATCGATCTCCGAGTCGTAGTGTAAAGGAATGTCGTACTCGATAGAGGGAGATTGATGGCCTCATTCGGAGGGGACACCTCACCGAGTTCTTAAAGAACTCGGAATAGGCCCTCGGCAGGACGGGCAAAGGACAGAAGTAGCCGTAGTTGAAGAACAGAGTTGCGGTCAGGGTAATCAATATGGTAACGACCAGACCATCCAAAAACCACCCTTGGACGGCAACGGAGGCTCTGCAGATAACAAGAAGCCAAGGATTGGAATTAAGAATAATGTCATTAGTTTTAATAAAAATGATATGGCACATGTACAAACTCCCCATTCACCCTTGGTTGTACCCCCGCTCATTTCAGACAGTACGATATACTATCAATTGAAGCGAGTCTTTATTGATGATGAAAGTTTCAATAATTGCTTTATCTTAATGAGTAGTTCAAATTGAAACTAAAAAAGAGTCAAATGAAACCGGTTAAAGGATCCTCTATGGATCAGACAATGAACTAGTATCCATCTAAGGAAGTATCCAATTGGAAGTCACTTTGGGAACATATCCCAAGACGGCATCCGGCATGCTCACATTTCTGATGGTTAACTTGCCTTCAATTTACAATGCTATCCTAGGTTAGCCTTGAATATTAGTGTTCGGGGCAGTAACGTCGATCCCACATCTGAAGATAAAGTTTCCAATACCATGTGATATTGGAGAAATCCTAGGTGATCAAATGACCAGTTGAACATGTTATTTGTCCCAGATCACTCAAGTCACTCCAAACCAGCCGATCAAGGACTTCAATTATCTAGATGAGGTGACCCTACAACAAGCCCAATCGGGCCAAACAACTGACCAAGTTCCTCTAAACCCCAGTGATCCAAAAAGGTGCGTATAAATTAGAAGCTCACTTATTGGACCCTTACTAGACCAACTGATCACCTTCCTCTGACAGAATTTGGATGTCTTTGGATGGTCCCCCACCGATATGCCAGAAATCCTGATCGAAATAATGGTCACAAGTTAGGTTTCGATCCCGATCACAAGCTCGTTAAGTAGAAGTAGAGGAACCACTCCATTGAAAAGCTCATTACCATCCGGGATAAAGTAAAGAAGTTGTTAGATATCGGCTTCATCAGAGAAGTTTAATATCCAGACCGGCTATCAAACATGATCCTCATAAAGAAAATCTATAGAATGTGGTGGATGTGTGTTAACTGCACCAACATGAACTAGGCTTCATTGTGTCTCGGCGGAGGATTAAGGCCAACTTGAAGAATATACAGGCAATTATGGATATGAGCCCACTGCGAACCATAAAGGACGTTTAAAAGCTCATTAGGAGATTTGCGACACTCTCCCTTTTCCTAGCAAAGTCGGCGAAAAAATACTTCCCCTTCCTCAAGGCCTTGAGAGGGACGAAGAAGAATGGCTTTCAATGGACAGCCGACTACCAAGCCACCTTTTAAGAGTTGAAGGAATATCTAACCAGTCCCCCTCTACTGACGTCACCGAAAGAAGGCGAGGAGCTATTCCTATACCTAGTAATTTAGAAGGTGGCGCAAAGGTCGGTCATGATACGACAACAATTGAACATGCAACAGCCGGTCTACTATATTAGTAAGACTTTAGCAGACGTCGAGAGCCATTGTGCACTTGCCGAAAAGATTGCACTGGCGCTCGTCTATTCAATTAGGAAACTACGACCTTCCTTCCAAGCTTACAAAATTGTCGTACTGACTGATCAACCGCTAAAGGGAATCATGCAGAAGCCTGATATGTTCGAATAGTTAGATAAATGGCCTATTGAATTAAGCAAGTTCGACATAGAGTTCAGACTGAGGCCAACCATAAAGGGCCAGGCCTTGGTTGATTTTATAGTTAAAATCACGACCCCGATTCTGGAAGTGAGGTCAGAGTGGTCTCGAGAACTCCCGATGGGTTAGAGATAAACTTCTCTTTGAAACTTGGATTCCCGACCACTAACAATGTCACTGAATATGAGGCCTTACTCATCAAACTCTTAATAATGAATGCTCGGCAAGGCATTTGATCACCTATAGTGACTCCTAGCTAATCATCAAACAAGTTGGTTGAAGCTTCGAGGCATCAAGCCCTCTGTTGTTGAATTACCTCACTCAAGTGAGAGGCATGACCCGGAAATTTAATAAAATCGAGATAGTGCATATCCTAAGGATAGACAATTGGAATGTCGATCAACTAGCGAGGGTTGCGGCAACCGAAAACGCAGAGCAGTATTCAATAAACATGTAGGAAATCCTGACCACTTTTAGTATAGAAGAATCAGAGTAAGGAGTACTATAAATCTCAAACAATAAAAGTTGGATGTCTACTTGCTGAGACATATTACCTGACGACACTCTACCGGAAAACCCAAAGGATGCCAAGAGTGTGAAAAGGACGGCTGGCTAGTATAATATCTGGGACGGGAGGATGTACCACTGAGGGTACTCAGTCCTGTACTTGCAGTGCCTCATACCGAAAGAAGCTGACTATACTTTAAGTGAGGTTCATCTTAAAATATGTGGATCACACATTAAAGGCAAGAATCTTACTTCAAAATAATGCGTAAAGGCTACTATTAGCCAATAATGAAGAAAGACACCATGGACTTCATGAAGAAGTGCGAGAATTGCCAGTTGTACGACAACATGTCCCATCAACCACCCACAAAATTGAGAGCTTTGCAGGCCCGATGACCTACCCACAAGCAAAAAGGCAGGTGGAGGTCATCAACCATACCCTACTATATGAGTTGAAGACCAAATTGGAGGATGCTGGAGGCTCTTGGAAAGATGAGTTACTCTTGGTATTATGGTCCTACCGGACTACACCTGAGCAGCCTATACGCAAGATGCCCTTCAATCTATGCTTTGGGATTGCGGGAGTCATCCCGATAGAGATTGAACAATCCAACCTTCGAGTTGATAGCTTTGACTCACTTAGCAATGTGCAGCGACTTAGGGAACATATTGACCTTCTAGAAGAAGCCTGGGAAGTAGTCAAGGTGTGTACGGTAGCCTATCAATAATAGATCACTCGGTACTATAATAATAGGGCGAAAGCACGCCAATTCCAACATCGAAATATAGTTCTGCGAAATATAGAGGTTACGGCAGGATGTGGTCCCACCGAAAACACTGCGACGCTTATATCAGTAAGCAGCCTTCAAAGAATATGAGGATGTAGAATCAATGCAGGGTGAGTGTTTGTGGATGTGGGAATGCTCTCGTAGACAGAGAGGCTTTGGGCGTTCGTGGAAAGTAAGTTCTCTAAGTATTGAGTTCGCTTGGAATTAGCAGTAGAGAGAGAGAGCGTTGGGATGCTCAAGTGTATGAGAGCTTCTGGGAGCTCTGTAATTGGTTGAAAACGTTTGTGAGCAAGAGAAGACGTTGCCTTTGAAGGGAGCTTTTATAGCCTTTTATAACTATGGCCCTGGGCTACCTTCCTTGTGTAGAGGGGTTTGATACTCACGCTCTGCAAGGGATCATTGCCTTTTTTCCGTAGGCGTGAGCGCCTTTTGGGTTGTAACGGTCAAAAGGCTAATTCCCTTCCTTCTGCGTTTCGTAACCGTTAGGGTTTCCAGCAGATAGTACATGAATCCTGGCGTCTTCTTCTCAGGATGTGTTTTGATTCTGGAAGTGACCGTTACAATGAAACTTATTTTCTTTAGAGATCCATAAAATTAGGGCAGATGACCGTTGTGACTTGAGAACGAACATGTAGACCACTCTAGGCTTGGGCCACGTGCATCCTGGGCTTCAGCCGGTCTACTAGCCCCTTTTTCGGTCAACGGAAGCGTTGACCTTCCTTGGCTCTGATGAGTTGCCCTGATCTTGGGCCTCTGCTGACTCACTAGCATTTCGTTCTGTCAATGACAGCGTTGATCATCCAGGCAGAAATGGGCCGCTGAGGATTTGGACCATTTTTTCCTTCATAGGCCAGCCCGTTACTGACATCCCCATCAATTACATAATTTAAATTTTGCAACTTGTTTGGTAATTGTTCATTCTCTTTTATTTTTTCTACTTTAATCTAAAATACTTCCAAGGAATTGAGTTGGCAATATCAAGACAAGGTATATTCCTTTCTTGAAGGAAATATGTACTCTCTCTGTTGGTAGAAGTGTGAATACTTAGTTGTAAGCTCGCTGAGGCTCAAACTTTTCTGAATCAAAAACATGAAGGTTGAGACCAAATACCAATGGATAAGGAAAAGTACCAATAATTGGTTGGTAAGTTAATCTACTTACCACACACCTGCTCAGACATTGCATATGCAGAACACGACATTCATAAGAAATTCACAAAACAGAGACCATTGAAAGAAGAAAAGGTGATACCTACTCCCAATGAGGGACCCTATCCAGAAACATACTAGCTTCCCACCTCCTTTATTCTTACTACCTGCTATGTCAATCACATCTGTGTAAACCATTTCATGTTTAGCTTAGTTTTGAATCTAGTCTTAGCTACCTAAATGGAAATTTAAAGCTTTCATGCCGCTATTTAAAGAATGAAAATAATAAGTCAATTTATGCATTACCCGAGTGAAGACTGCATGGATACAATGGCTCAAATCCTTTGGTATCAAAAGCCACCTCCTGGGAAAAGGTCTTACAATCTCAAAAAATAATCATTGCAGCGTCAACGATTATATTGATGTATATTGGACAAGGGGTATTTCAAATAAGAGTCTACCTCCAAATGCATCACATTCGTAGGAGCTACTCTAGTCACATGGAGGAGTTAGAAATAAAAAATTGTTTTCTTATCCTGCACCGATTTTAAGTTAAGAGGAACGGATAAGGGTCTCTATGAGCTACTATTTCTTAGAAGGTTATTAGCTTCTTGGTTCCAAAATAAATTGTTTTTGTGATAACAGGGTAACTTTTGAGATTTTACACAATTCATTTTATTATTATAGTAAAAAATATGCCAAGGTAGATCTGTACTTCATAAAAAAGAACTTTGAAGCAAAGAGGAGTATTTTACACAATTTATTTTATTAGTAGGTTTCTACTTAATAGATATGAAGACAAAGTGGCAGATGTACTCATGATGGCTGTTTCCAGCAAAGTATTCTACAACCCACTTAAAAAGTTGTGCATGTAATATATTTGTTCAACAATTTTAGAGGAGTGTTGGAATGAGCTTCCAAGAATAATTGAGAAATCATAGGGGAGAATATACTTTGAGAAAATTGTACTAATTCGAGAGATTGAAAGAGGGATTGGGGAATTAGTAACCAAACCTCTAGAATTAAGTGATAGCCAAGAACATGTACAAGGATAGCATAAAATCATGAAGCCCTCTTGTACTATATAAATGGGTGTATTATCGCTAGAAATAATGAGAGAAAAAGATTTAAATCATCCATTTATTAAATTCTTGAGTTGGTTAACTGAGTGGAATCATGTTGAAAATCATTTCTGTACTGTGTACATGCTTGTGTCTCAAATTAACAAGCTAATCTTCACTAAAAATAGTTAATTGTGTGGCTTGTCCCCCCTCATCAAGGCCCACCAATTTCTTCCTTAAAACATGGACATTAATTTCTTGAGCAATGTCATAAAGTATAATATGATATATATCCACTATCGAATAAAACTAGTAATTTCTAATCAACCACTTCGTATTGTTCTTTGGCGTGGCATCAACCCCTTCAAATGGGATTATTTGCATCTCTGTAGATGAGAATGCCCAGTAATCTCAATTTTCAAATTTGTGTAATTTGATGTTATTAATAAAATAGGTGTTGCTACTACCCGAATCCCCTGTTTCAATTTAGACAAGAACAATCATAACAATCAAATGGACCTACCCCAAGGTTTTTTATTGGGAAGCATATGTACACTCAATGGAAAACCTTTTCTCTGAGTAAACTATAGAGAGCAAACTAACTATAGTACATAATGCAACCTAATACGTCTTCAAATAAGATTATTATTGGAACCGCTAGTAAAGTCACACAATGAAAAATGAATGAAAAAAAGAGATTACGGTGAGTAAAATTATTCAAATATACAAGCAACACTATGAAACATATACAAAAGTGAGTAATTCAGATTGTATTAGGATCAAGTTTTCACATTTTTTAAGAATACCAAGAATTAAGAATGGAACTAGCTAATTACAACAAACGCTATCAAAAAATTTGTTACAGAATTTCTGCATGCTTTGACATTTCATGGTTCTTTTATAATCACATTATATATTTTTATGAAGGATGATTTTATCATCAACCTTGTTATCCAATTTTAGGGTTCAAGCAAACTCCAAGTTATTACAGCGGCTCACTCCTATATGGGGTTTATGACCCGTGTTATATAGGTGCAGTTTGTTTTTCCGGTGCTAGTTTCAACTAGTACTCAAATGCTAGAGGAGGATGCTGGTGTAGGACTAGCACTCGAGTGTGAAAGGCGATTGATTTGTAAATATTCAACCTTCGAACAAAAGGCTGGAAGAATCATCACACAAAATCCACACATGATTTGTGCTAGACTGATAGAATTTCAATTTAAATAGAATGCGGTTATACAATTTTGTATAGTTTTCGCAACAATTTTGACTGTTTTTTTTATAGAAAGAAACACGACAAAGTCAAAGAAAGTCGAAAGATGGAGAGATTCTCATAGTTGAATGACATTTGTTTCAAACATTTTCTAATTTCTAGTATATTATACCAAGTTGTATGTCAGATATTTATAATGATTAGTTTTTTATTTCACTCTTGTTTGATATAATTTTCAAGTTTATTGGTATAATAGTGTGTGAAACTTTCTTGAGAATAGAGTTATATATTCATATTAAGGGTAGAGTTTTGTATTTATTTAAAAGTGGTAGTACGTTTATATATTGATAACATGTTACGGTGGAGCTATGAGTAAACACAACAGTGTGGTGGTTTTTGTCCTTTTTTGAAGTGGTTTTGTAATGGAAGAAAATGGTATCTCTTCCACGTGGTTGATTTGTAATATGTCTCATATTGAGTGAAGTTGTTGTTTCGTTGTTCTTTGCCTAGGGGTGAAAATTAATAATGTATGATTACTCTCAAAGTTACGTAGGTGAGTTTTGGGATCCCAACAAGTGGTAATAGAACATTAGTTGTTTCGATTTAGTTTGTTTGAATGATGGTGTGAACAATAAACAAAATAATTTGTTCAAGTATTATAGATTATCACATTTACAGAAACAAGATGAATAACTTTTTTGTATATAAAAGTATTGCATTCCTTGGTCTTTAAAATTTAATATCCCAATTCCAAGACTGTTAAGGAATAAGAATTGTAAGCATGAGTAATTATATAGATACATTTGATAGTTTATCAACAATAATATTTATAATCACATTTCTAAAACAACATATGCGTGAATATTATGAGCAAAATTTATTGTGTTTTATACATTGAAGATGGGCAATAAAAAGTTGTTTTTGCTTAAGAAGATGATCAATTGATGTTCAGATTAATAGAGTTTTGTAGTTAATCACTTAAATGAGTTCCAAGAAACAATTTATTAGTTAGTTGGTATATGCATTAAGTTCGATGATAGTGTGCTTAAGCATTGGTCTCTTACTACTCTAGTGGACTCAAGATTTTTGTATCTCAGTTACTAGCTCGACTTTCAATGTATTGTGCTTATGGAATTAACCAAGTTAGTGATAGGTTTGAAAAATAAATTGTTAGATTCGGATCTAAAATATTTGGTGATTCTAAATATGTAGGGTCAAAGTTGGTTGTTTGCCAAGTGGTAGACTTGCCAAACCGCCTGGCTGCCGAGCTATCGGGTTGCTTGAATACTATTCTATCTGAAGCTGTTCTATGAGTACTTACCCAACAAAGATTGGTTTGTTTTGCTGTCATGTTAGAATAGGTAGATTGTTAGGTAGCTTCTCATAAAAAACCATCCTACCAAGGATGGTATATTATCAAAAGGTAGATGGTAGAAAGACCATCAAATTAGAATGATGTCATACCAACAAAGATGCATAGAAGAGTGAAAAATTTGTCCAGACAATCAAGAGCTACACTCCTACCTGCCAATATTCCACCAAAGCCATAATTTTCAAAGCAACTACTCAAATCTTGAGGCTAAAGAGGCATAATCTATAAAAACGTTTAGAACCACCTACTAAGATATATTTATAAACTTGGCTAAAAATTTTGAAAAATGATTACTACATAAAAGACATTAACTTGTTAAAAGGTTAATTGTCACTAAATAAAGTGCACTTTCTCCTTAAAAAGAAAATCATTTATTGATAACTGGTCATAATTCCTCAAAAGAAAAATATTTAATGACTTTTGAAAATGTTACTAAACTAGCCACAACAAAATGCTTAGAGTATATATAAGTATATAGCCTACTAAGCGAGAGAGAGTATCTGTTCAATCATGTGCTTCAATAGTGAAAATATCAAAATGATTATTATTATTATTATTATTATTATTATTATTATTATTATTATTATTATTATTATTATTATTATTATTATTTATAATAATTATTATTATGTTTTGTAATAATAATTATTATTATATTTTATTATTATTATTTATAATTATTATTATTATGTTTTGTAATAATAATTATTATTATATTTTATTATTATTATTTTATATTATTATTATTATGTTTTGTAATAATTATTATTATTATTAATATATATTATTATTATTTGTAATTATTATTATTATTATATTTTATAATAATAATTATTATTATATCTTGTAATTATTATTAATGGGTATACCGTAGTTGGGCTAGCCAAACGGTCAAAGAAGGCCCAAATAACCTGTTGGACGGTTAATTTTAATATTGGCCCAATAGGGGGGTCAAGGCCCAAATCCTGATAGGCCAAAACGCTCTCTCAACGGTCAACGCCAAAGATTGACGAGATGATCTGCGCCAACTCGCGTGACAATGATCAAACGTTGGCCAAGAAATACTCAGAAGCAATGAGCCCAAAAATGCGGTAAATCTGATACGGGCTGGGCCTAATATGACAGGTGATCTCGTACACGAAAAGCAACGATCCTTTCATGATTACATGTTTTCCTGAAAGCTGATCTTCTCCAGAAAGGCAACAATAAATTCGGCGCCAACGATGGAGTCTAAACGGTCACAAAAGCATGAAAGGAAAGCAAATAATTTGAATATCTGTTGCACTGTTTAGAAGAAAAAGGATTCATCAAATCACGTCAGTCATGCCCACCAACTCAGAGAAGGCTGTCATTGTCAGGTCAAAAGATCATGCCACATTGACCAGAGAATGTGGCTCTCCTACTATCTATATAAACTTAGAGTCTTTATTCTAGAAGACAAGCTCGCAAATACACTCTCTAGCTCACATTCAAGAGAACATACAGAACACGTTTTCTGAGACAAAAAAGAGACTTCCTAATACAGTCTAAGTCACGATGGCCTACAGAGCTTAAGCAAAACCCTTCTTCTCCCTCTCTGTAAAGCGTTCACCTTCAATCTTACTAAAGGCCACCAGATCGCAAGGTCCCCTCCGGCTCTCTGAGAATCGTCCCCAAAAGTTTCAACGCTTTCGGGACACTGTTTTCACTTACTTTCTGTGCGCAGCAAGCTGGAATTCATGCTCTCAACGGGCCACAAGGTCATCTCTGCTTCCATGGGCCAACACTCCCGACAAATCTATTCTCTCTCTCTCTTTCCCTCTTACTTATCAGTTCACCTTCCTCAATTCGAAAGTTTTTTACTGACTTGAGTATTAGAGTGTTTTCGGTGGGATAATCTCCCACCAACACCTGACCTCTCATTTTCTGTAGTGGTGTGTAAGATTCAGACTCAGTGAATGGAGCCGGATCGAACCAATCAGACGAATCCAAATCTGTTCGAAGTCGGATCCATGTACGCATCAATTATTATTATTATTATTATTATTATTATTATTATTATTATTATTATTATTATTTTATTATTATTATTATTATTATTATTATTATCATTATTATTATTATTATTATTATCATTATTATTATTATCACTATTCCCACCTTATTCCTCATACTATTCTACAAACCAAACAAAAGAATATTGATTCATACCTTATTCTATTCAAATAACCAAATATGGGAATAACAATTTCAATTCAATTCTCATCCTATTCTATTTGTTGGAATAATTATTCTATTCCCACTTTATTCCATTCTAACAACTAAACATATCGTTAGTATATATTTTCTCACTTATGGCCAAGATGAGCTTGGCTATAAACTATATGATCCCATTGAAAAAGAGCTTGTTAGAAATAATGGTGTAATATTTTTTGAGATCAGGCCCTTAATGATGTTTAAAAGGAAAAGAAGTTAAATTTCTCAAAATGGTGACTTCTTGACATATTTGCATATGATACCATTGACTTGCTGCTTATTCTAGTTGGTTTTAATATCCTACATGATGTATGAGATGACCAATAGGGTACAAATCATTTGGCCTTATAATAATGATGTTGTTATTGATTAAAATCATGCAACTATTGTTTGACTAGTTATTCCCAACAAGAGGTCTGTAAGAGACTAATAACATTTACATAATTTTCTGCTACTGAGTATGTATTACATCTTGAATGAGAAAGTCGAGCGTCATGTAGAAGCCATGGTAGATGAACAAAGGAAGAAGTGCAGTGATGCTATACAAGATGTACATGAGGATTGTATGTTAATAATGGTGAAAGTTGAATGATGAAATTATGTTCGTTCATAGAGAAGGTGGAGCACCCTACATGATCGTGAAGGGGACATTTATTGTGTTGGATAACTCTGAGAGGCCCATGACCCATTTATGTATTGTTTTTTTTTTTCTGATATTACTATGCGGTCAATACTCGAGCAGTGGAGATAGGATGATGGCATGTAGCTAGCCCTCGTGCATGACATTTTTCAAAGGCTAGGCACTTGATGCACTCATGATCAACGTTTGAGTAGAAGACTAGAAGAATTCACGCTTTGTGATCAGTGTGCACCTAGTGCCCTAGCTCTAGACTAGTTTTCATATAAATTGAGTATAATTGTGTAATGTTTTATAATTTTAGCAGATGTTATCTTTTCTTTTTTTAGAGAAAAGTGCGACCTTGTTATTTTTTGATTTCTTCAATTTCAATAATGTTGTATAAAATTTTGTATTGAATATTTTTACTAATTTAGTTTTCTTTTGTTTTAAGTGTAATTCTTAAATTTCTATTTTTATAGTGGCTAATGAAACTTTATTGAAATCTGAGTTTTACAGTTATATAAGTGTGTAGTGGCTTTTATAATCATAAATGATTATAGTAAAGCTTAATTTGGACATTTTATCCTATAGTTCTAGCATTAATTTGAAGATATTTTTTCATAAAAAGTTTGGTATCTATTAAGCATGGATAATTTAAATTTTGTTGCATATTTGATATTTTAGTTTTGCTGTTGATTGCCTCTTTATATATTTAAACAAAGGGTTAGAAAGTTATTCACATGTGATTTACCCTTAACATTACGTCTTAATTTCAGAGTGTTTCTCTTTTATACTGATATGACCTTACTCATAAAAACTAGCACTAGACAAAACTAAACTATTAGTGTGAATATAATTGGTAATTGTGAGTACGATCATATTATCCCAAAATATCTTATCAACTATGCTAACTTGTATGGTAACATGTAAATAAAATACATTGTCACTTGCAATTTACAAGGTACTTCATTTTATACTAAATCCCATATTACACTTCTTAACTCTTAAAAAAGTATAGGAGCTTTATATGTTGGGTTATTATTTTTCTGGGTATTGACTAAAAAGAAAGTGAGGACAGAAGAGATATGAAAATTAAGGTGGATGATAAATCGGTTGTATTACACAAATAGATACATATTTAGTATAAAAAAAGTACAAGGTAAGTATACCAAAAGATAAAATAATTATGAAGATATTAACAAATAAGTCAACTTGGAATTCAATAAATGTAGATGGAGATCTTCCAAACCCACCTTAAGGGGTAGTTCATTTGATGGTGGTTTAAATTTGACTAAAATTTTATCAGGACAAAAGCACTTCGTGTATTAACTATTTACTATGTTATATTTTTTTCTGTCTCTTCATTTGTATTCTAAAAAAGTTAATCAATTATAAGTAGAGGAATATTTATGGAAAATCAATTTGTCAATAACTAAGATATCAAAAGGGGAGTTGGTTTCATACATCATAAATAGAAGCTATTATCACAATTTCGTAAGGCAATAATCAAGGCACAACATTTGCTTTTGCGGGAAGGGAATGAGTAAAACCCAACATTTTAGATGAATGAAAGGTTGTTTTGACTTTAGATGGGTATGAGGATACAATATATATATATATAATAAAAGGACATTTTATTAACAATAGAACTCTATACATATCTGAATATAATGATCTCCTCTAGTAAAGTCAAAAAAGAAAGACAATTGGATTGTTTAATAACCTCCAAGAATTTTCATTGTGTGCACAATTGACAAGGCAATTGGAAATATAATGGTTGAACCTATAATTATGAGTTAGATTTATGGCTTATATGTCTAGTCATATGATTAGCAGAGGAATTATGCACATATGGTTTTGCCCAAACCCACAAAACAAGGATTCGGAATTTTTTGATACTAAAAATAATCACCACCTCCATCTCAACTTTTCTATGGAACTCAATGGATAGAATTGACTGGATTGGTTTTAATCAAGCAGTCGTGGGTCAGTGATGGAATTAATCTCAACAGTTGAGTCTCAAACGAATAATCGAAATTAGGGACTTGACTTACCCTCCTCATACTTGCCAAAAAAAAAAGACTTACCCTCCTCATTGGATAGAGGAAACAAAGTCCCGATAAAATAGATGCACTTACATATTCAGTTGAAGCTTTATGTATACGGGAGTTCAAAGGGGAATGGGCAAGTGCAGAGAGGAGGAGATGCAAGGCTGGCCATGGGCAAAAGTAAGAGATCACTCCATCAATCGGAGATGCTCTAAAACGATACAACTATCTCTGGCATATCTCCTTAAACTTAAAAGACTATATGGAGCTACACTTTCCAGCTGTAGGACCTCCGACTAATAATTGGTTGAGGAGTAAAGTTGGGTCCAACAAACATCTCCTTTGGGACTTGATCTTCATCTCTGAAGGCAACCAACTTTGCAATGAGGGTGGCACTCTCCCTAATGTGCTCAATATCTTTGGTATTTGTCCACAGGCGGTTTGCCAATTGCAACCTCCTCTTCTTGCTGTCTAACCTGACGCCCCATTTCTTGAATAGGGCCTCCCGTTCCTTTGCTGAGAACTTTTTAAGCATTTGCTTGCTCAGTATCTCTCTCTCTTGATTCAAAGCCCTCGCACTGTATAAGCAAAACAATTTTAAAGTATTATACTGTCAGCAATTAAATTAAAAAATATGCTCTTATTTTTCTTAAGTGTGAGCCTTGGTGCAATGGTAGCTCTCTCCGTTGTAACATTGGAGTAAATGGACTTAAATAACAGAAACAATATCGGTGCGATACAGGTTAAGGTAAGGTTTAATACATCCGACTATCCCCAACGGCCACAATATGAATGATCTCAGCCACTCTTATGCTCTTACCATATTCCCATATGCTCTCCCATATTTAAGAATCAACAGCAGTTCTTTATTTTTACAGAAGGGTGAATTGCGAGAAGGAAACTGATACATGGCGATATTTATTATAATAATCCTTCTGTTTCCACTAAGGCAATGTCACAGAATATAGTTTTGCCACAAGTTAAATCTGCTCTGGTGGTTAAATAACCCATGCATCATTGCTTTTTTGCTGGCATAGAAGCATAGCGTACTAAAAGGATTTTGCAATGAAAATGCAAGGTTTATAAATGCATATAAAATTTTCAACACAAATCTAAATGGTTCATTCACCAATTAGTTGTCACACTACTGGAACTAATTGTGCATTTTTTAGTGTACTTGGCAAGCTACACCCTTGTAGCATGTGCTTGTGTGTGTCAATCTTGGGCAGGTTGAAAATGTATACCTTGAAGACGGTGTGAGAATCTGACCATTCATCATAATTTTAACACCTTGAGAAAACTCTCTCTTGATAAATGATAATCTTCGGAGCTCTACCTCAATGTAAATCAAGTCTGATGGATCAACTTTAAATAGCAGAAAGAAACAGGTTCTGTGGACTAATGAGGTGTTGCAAGCATCCCAAAGTTCAATTATCATTGCCTGTTGCCTCTCAAATTCTTCAATCCAATTGGTAGTGGATTGCTTATCCCCCTGCATCATAAACATGGCATCATCATCTCCGGTGCTCTTTTCATACTCATTCCCCTTCCCCTCATCTTCATGAGGCCAGTTGGAAGTTGATTGAATGGCATCCTGTATTTCATCTGATGTATCTCTTACATCATCCTTAGATATGTTGTCCTTTGTTGCAGTTTCCATAGCCTTCACAGCATGGTTATCATCCTAAATTAAAAGGGAAAGATATCAGTTCTCACTTTCCATGAGTTTAAGAAAAGACATCTATTTCCAAATGTATAACGATATCATGTCAATTCCTTCAATGCTGGTAAATTACTAAAAATATGGATGAGGTATTCATATGCAGATGTCTCACTGGTTCCCAGAAGTAAGCAATTGGTTTTCTTATTTCTCCTGTTTGGTTATGGTGGCAGAGAAAAACCACCAATAATTTACTATTTAAGGGTCACTCTCCCAGTGACCCATCGCCAGTGTTTCCATTTTAAGCAAATTTTAGGGTACCGGTGAGCAATGATCACCACCAGAAACCGTTTTACAGTTCCTGGTAGGTTCCAGTGCGCAAGAGAGAGAGAAAGAGAGAGAGAGAGAGAATGGAGGGATGGTCAAAATCTTGTTCTCACCACATCACGTCCTTCTTGCCTTTGAGACTTCAGTTTAGCAGCATCATTTGGTGATACATAAGGGCTGTGAGTACTGGAACGATCAATGCCACCTGAAGTCTTGCTGTCTTTTTTTATTTGATCCATCAGAGCAATCCTAGTGGAATTGATCCAAAGTTCTTTCCCAGACGACTCACTGTCATTTGCAGCATTCAAGTCAGGGTTCCAATGCAAGCCTCTTAATCTTCCAGAGAACCCCCCCAGTGCATCATCTAATGGCATGTCTGGCTTATGTCTTGTTTTGTCAAACCCATGTGAGGATGTTATGGTCATGAGAACTGCTCTGCTGCTTCTGCTTCGACTTAGGTTAAAGCCTCCACAGCTTGATAAATCTGATTCAGTGGAACAAGGAGAATGCTGTACAGGGGAGCAATTGCGATTAACAAGGCGGTCAATAGTCCTTTGCAATTCCATGATTCTTTTCACCAATGCACCATAATCAATTGGAAAATGGCTTTCAGCCTTTATTGGGGACAATATAGTTTCTGCATCTTCCACTACATCGAAAGATTGCTCTTCTTTCTCTTCTTCAAGAGTTTGTTTGTGCTTGCCTTCCTCCGGAGAATTTGTTATGGAACCATAGTTCATGCCCTTTTTTTCAACTTCAATACAGCGAACTTCCTTGCGATAATCTTCATCATTTCCATTAGTTCTCTGAACAGCTTCTTTCTGATCCTGACAAGGATCCGGCCCAACAAACTTTATGGTTTTGCTCAACAGTTGTGGAGAAGACTCACCAGACAAAGAGCGGCTTTCAAAATTTAGCTCTGATTGTTGAATATTAAAATCAAGATCACCATTACTGAATGATTCAGATGTTGTGAGATCAGCATCTAGACGTTGGTAATCAGATGCATCAGATGTCACAGATGATTCCTCTAGCCATGAAATCTTTCGTTGATGTGCAACAAGCTGAAGACATTGATCCTAGAAAAGGAAGGTCATAATGAATGAACAAGAAATGAAACAGAAGATGAGCAATGCTAGCATGGCTACATGTCACTCTTGTGACTATTAACAATCCCCCTGTGGTTAATTAGTTATATGCATTTTCGATTGACACGCGGGGGTCTTGCACAGTCTGTGTATCTCACTACCCAATCATAGAATGCCCTGTTGAAAGTCAGCGTGTGATGTCCTTCGAATTTTTCATTGAAGACTTATAAAATTGCACTATCACTAATATTTTAAGGCATGCCCATGGATTTAGATAATCTCAAGTAGCAGCAAACTTGAAACCTGATGTTGTCCCGATGACCTTAGCAGTTCTTCCACACGACATTGAGCAAGATCACGTTGACGACTAAGTTCCTTGATTTCTTTATCCATCTGGATTACCAAGAAAATTAATTTGAAGACAAGAAAAGGAAGATGTTAAGAATACATTCTCATCAAAACAAAAAAGGTTTAAATAATACTTTTTTTTTTTTTTGGTAAGTAAAGGTTTGAATAATACATTCTCTTCAAAATAGACAAATCTATTCCTTTGATTATGTACACGTAGATAATGCATGGAGTCCACTGACCATAAACAAGAACATATATCAGGCTAAAAGTAGCTGCAAAACAAACTTCAGAAGATATTTCATTATTTCGGAGAAATTATATCTGTGTTCTCCTGAAGTCGTGCAATCGGTCAAACTTTGAACTATTCAAGTTTCTTAATTTGCATAAATTGTGTTATACAATCATCTTCTAACTCTGAACTCTTTTTATTTCAAGTGAAACCCACAAATCCTTGAGTTATAGAAGCCATTTTGACACGGTTCTAGGATGGAAATGGAAAATTCATGGTCAGACTATTAAAAAGGAATGAACATGAATATGCAAGCAGGTTCAAAGATATCCATTCATCACCTTTTGAATCTGAAGTTCTTTTTCTCTCAGTACTTCAGCAAAATCACCTGTGGCAGAGATCAGGGACATATTTTTTAGCTCGCCTTCCAGTCTGCCCAGTTCTTTGCGCAATTGCTTCACCAATGCCTTATCAGACATCACAACATTGACCTGTGCTGTCGTAGTCACCTCCTTGGCACAACTTGCAAACAAGAGGGTGTTCCTAGATTGCTCAATATGACTATGAGCAGGACTCAAGGTACAAATAATGGCAGTTCTGGAATTGCCTCCTAAGGAGTTCTGCAGGATTCGTGTAAGTTTAGAGTCTCTATAGGGTACATGCCCATTTCGTCCCTTGCTACACCAATTCATGGATTCAAGTTAGAAGTGAGGAATGAGGCATTTAAAATTACTATAAATAAGGAAAAGAGAGAAAATATTTCAACAACAGGCTTAATAAGTGCCGCTTTTTATAATTCTTTTCCATAAGCATCCTTGAAGAAAACCAATGCTCAAGAACTTATTTTTGCAATGCAATAAACTGAGCAGTTTGTTCTATGGAAGTGGGAAGAAATTCAAGCAGTGTGAAAAGAAAAAGGTATGCTATAATGGAATAGAAGGAAAACGAGAAGTGAACACTAAGACCTTTTTCCTTTTTTTCTCTCTTTCTTTGACTGAAAAATAGCAGTATAAATTTTTCGTAAGAAGTTTAAATGCTCCTTACCTTTAGTCCATCAAGTGTATGAAAAATGAAACTATGTTATTTTTTCTTCTTCTCCATACACATTAGCTGGGGGAAGTGAGGTTTTTGTGCTCAAGATGAAACTCATCTAACTCAATAGATGTGCAGATGAAATTGTACTCAGTAGTTTCCTATCTCATATGACTCACTAATAAATTCTTTTTTCATATTGTGGATCTTCCCGCCTTGGAGAAAGCAACAGATTCTCAGCTAGACATTGCTGGATACAAAGAATAAAACTAATGTCATATATACTCTGTTTCTAATGTACAAGCCACTCAGAGGTATCAGAAAAGTATTATTTATGAACTTCATAGAAACATTTCAGCACTAAATTTTCTTTTACTTGGCAACACTGTTCTCATAAGGATTCCAAGAGTTTAAAAAAAAGTAGTAGAACATGTAACATATGCTTGTTTAAGAACATGATAAAAAATAAAGCAGAGACTTGATTTAGCAGGTCAAGTATCAGAAACTAGACCGATAATGAGCAGTTGGGTGCAGAAATCTCCAAGTTTTAGATTTACAGTAATTAACTATGCTTGTTTTCTACATTTTGCTAATAGCTGCATGAATTCTAGTTGGACCACATGTTAGAAATTATAGAGGTTTCTAGAGAATAAAATCCTCATAGAAGAACTAAATGAATCGACCTAATGGCAATAATGTCAATTACTATCAATGACAAAATAATCCAGTATGTGTGGAAACTGAATTTACAGAGTGATAAAGCCAAGTCAATAAATGAAACTTAATGATCCACCTTAAATTTCGAATGACTTTTCCCAGAGTAAGTAAACTGCGATTTATGTGGCAACCTTCTTTCAGTCGTGCACCACCTGATGATGTCTGCGAAGCACGCTCACTCCCTGCAAGGTCCACAAAATTCTGCACACCAAGATATATGCAAGTTACCCATAGTAATTATTTTGACCTCTTATGAGGATATCCATTAGTAAATCATGAACCATTTAGAGAATAATCTTATATACCACATTTGCAGAAAGATTGCTTGAATTTCCAGTTCCTAAAAATTGACGAGCAGAACTCTCAACTGTCTGCATGATTCCATCATTTTAGCAATGAATTATCAGCTAGTGAAAATCAGGGAAGGAAAACCCAAGTTTCTTTTATTGGGAATACTGGTAGGCATACCAGCCGAAGGATTTGATGAGATCTGGAGCTTGTTTCATTAAGGGATGTTTCCCCTACCTGTCTTTGGGCTGTAAAAATAGGCAGCAAGATGTTAACGTGTATCGGGATCTGGTGGAAAGTAGTAGAATTCAGAAGAATACTTGCCTTCACAAACAGAAAGAAGCTCCAGTAGATGGTTTTGATCTTTCAGAGTCTCCTCTGTGAGCTTTTCGACAACTGTCCCTCTCTATCAGTGACAAAAGTACATTACATGGTTTCATCCTTGATATAATATCTCAACAACATTGCTATAGTAAAGTGCAATACTAACATCTGGGTCATCCAAAAGTCTGAGTGGAGTGCTATCTGTGCTGAGAAGGTCTCTCACAGATTCATTATATATTTCCATAGCAGAGAACTTCAATACAAACTCTCTTTCTTTATGATGCTGATACATGAAGGGGGTCAAATCCATTATGTATGATAGTCTAAGGGACAGAATGGGTTTAGACTTTAGACATTTTAACTGCAAGAAATTATATTCACTCAGTTACCTTCTCCATATAATCATATATATCTGCTGTGCTATATTGAGTAATTCCGCCCATTGTGTATGTCTTTCCACTGCTTGTTTGCCCATATGCAAAAATGCTTGCTGGATAATTATTTCATGAGTTATACACTACAGCATTGTCCAGTCGATGAATATAAATCAATGAAAACATTTACTGAACTTACCTACCAAAAAAAAAAGGCAGAAGTTTTTAGTTACAAAAAAAAAAAAAAGCCGAGGATTAGAGAGAAGGAAAAAAATTGAATAAAGATATCTCACCATTAAACCCATTTATGACAGAAAGAGCAACCTCTTTTGCTGCCTCCTCGTAGACTTGCTTTGTGGAGCAGTCACACCCAAATACTCTGTCTATTACCAATATATAAACCAAAAAGAGTAGAAAAGAAAGCACACATAGGGAAAGTAAATCATGATATTCTGTATGCTGAAATTAAAAAATGGCAACATGAAACTACAAATTCACACCAGTCCACGCAAATAACAAGCAGATATCCAAGGCAAGCAGCCATTCAAACAACATTCCCTGAAATGAAGATACTTCTGATGCTCTACTAGGCTATGGACTGCACATTGAGGACAAAGTCATAATATAAGATTGATGAACCAAGATAATTAATGCTGTCCTCAACAGCCATGTGCCATTAATGAAGAACCTAGGCTGCAGAACCTGAAATTCTCAAAGAGTTCCAAAGCTTACTCCTATCTTCAAGACTTCTTGGGCAGTCCAAAGACGCATCTTCCAAATTTCCTTTCTGGTAGCCCCAAATGCAACCAGAAAGAATTCCTACACAGCTTAGTTGTTTTCTTTTGTAGGAGTTGACTGAAAAGAATTATTCTCTTTTTTTTAGAAGAAGAGTTTAATCTTTTACAAGACTTTTTAATCCTTTCTTTGATGAGTGAGTTGCAATTCTCTAGTATCCGGGTATAACATTAAAAGTCTGAGTGATTCTTTTCTCATTTAAACTCCCTATTCAGAATTAACCCCTATCCCTTGTAATTTATTCCCCACGGCAGGATCATATCCATTTCTTCCCCTATTGTAATCGGCTCCCACACCCTACATCCCGTTATTTTCTATTTTCTTCCTATTGGCAGATTGGTTCCCGCTGTAACCGGTTGACAATTTAGGGTCCTTTCTAAAAGAATAGAAGTCTCATAATCACTATTCGTTAAAACTTTTGTAAATAGCAAAAGTAAATAATATACAAATACACAATACACATAAAATAAATTCATTTCTAGAAATAAGCATAAATCGATTTTGCAGAAATAAAAATCATCAAACTAAATTTAAGATAACAAAGAAGTATAAAGTACTGATTTTGATAACAAATGAAAATCTCAAAAGCAAATCAGTTTTCGAGTAAAATTTTTCGGACTTCTTAAACTAGTAAAAATAAAGTAACATAAAAGTTAATTTATAATTTGGATATTATAAATATACTAAATATTAGTCGACTTACTCTCAATTCGTGACACCTAATAATAAATTTTTTAGATTTGCTCACAACAATGGAACTAAATAACATTCAATCTTCTTATCGGATTTACTTAGCTTGCTAGTGAATCTCCACATACTATTAGAATCCAGTATTCATGCCACCAACGACAGACAAAGGTTTGCAAATTAGAATTAGTGTATAAGGAATGGAGAAAAAATATGGGTGAGAAAATCTCGACAATTTTATCTTAAAAAAAAGTTTAATTTTTCTAACAATAAACCTCTATTTATTTTAAATAATAAGAATTCAATGATTTGTAGCCAATTTTCTCTGTCAATTTTATGAAGAGAATATATGTATTTATAGAAAATGTTAAAATTAGGTCAAAAATCTCGCATCTGAAAAAGAGGCACCGCCCCAACACTCATGTGCGGTATAGCCACCCATCAAGTGTGAAGGCAAATACAAGGAAACGCACAAGCGCCGCATAGGCGCACATCAGGTATGACTATTCTGAAACAATAGTGCTCATTCGCGATATAAGTGCTTATCAGACACAGGCATTTTGGGCCAATTGCACCTATGTGAAATATAGGCATCTCTTACGTATGGGTATTTTGGATAGATTATACTCATGCATTATACATATGTGCATTAGGCGGAGTATTTTGGACGAGATGTGCTCATGCACCAAATAAACGTGCAATAAGCGTTGGAGTTATGGACAACATGTGCTCAAATGCTGAAGAGGCATGCATCAGATGCTAACGTTTTAAATAGAATATAATCATATATTAGAGAAGTGTGCATTAGATGTGAGAACACTTAATGCTAGTTTTCAGATAAACATAATGCACTAGTCTTTATTAATACTTGAACATCCAATAGACGACCTGTTTCTTAATTACGAAATATGTTAATATAAAATATTTTTGATAATCTCCTCATTTGATAATTTTAAAACAAAACCCCTTAAAAAACTAAAACTACAAACATATAAATCACGAGTTCAAATACAATTGATATAAAATTCGTATTGATAAAAATCTATTTCTAAAATTAAAAAAAAAAAAAGACGATTCTAAAATATATAACTTTTGGAGACAAGTACACCTGTTGTTATTGATGGGCATGGATAGATCAACTAAAAAAAATATATGCAATATGTGGAAGAATTTGTAAATATTAATAGCATAAATATTTTAGTTTGACAAAAAACATCAAAATATAGTAATAGTGGATATCAATAAGATAAGGTATAAATTTGTCAATACAACTGTGAAGCTACTCAATAAGATTAAACCACTCAAAAACTACTTTTTCTTTTTATCGCGGATGCTAAAAGGGAGGATCAATCAACATTGGAGTTATTATGATCCCTCATTGTACACAACTCATCAAAGACACAAAACAATCTCCCCCTTACGAAGGCATCTTGGTCATCCCAACGGACATCAATACGCCAAAATCTCTCAAAAATATAAGACTCTAATCGGTCAAGACTGGCAACAAGCCAAGATTGATTGTCAGAGTTGGTGGTAAACTAGTGAACCATCTAATAAAGCTGACCTATGAAATTGAAGAGGTTGTCGAGGAGGATAGGGGTAGCTCAGAGGGGCTAGGGGCATATTGTGATAGGCCAGCAATCAGAAAAGGCTCATCCAAGGATCATGGTGATTTGAAGAGTGGCAGTGCATATAAGCCTGGCTACGCTTAAAAGTTGTGTAGTTAACAGGTTTGCCTAAAGGGACACAGGAAAAATTTGAAAATGAAATCCTAAACTCACAATCAGTCGTTGAATAAGACAACCTTATGAGAGGTTGTCATCCTTCTTATTGACAAACACATAAATCTTATGTGAGCAAAGATACAAAGGAAGATTAATCAATTGATCGAGGAGAAGAACATAGAGAAATAGTGTTTTGTCAATAGGAGGGAAGACATAGTCTGTCACAAAAAAAAAAAAAATTAGTAAGCATGATCCGATATGTAACAAGTCATCAAGGGGTGAGATATTTCGTCTCAAAAGATTATTCATACCAAGCCATGGGAGTACTATGCAGGAAGGATGTAATATCATTAAATAGAGACATCTCATAAAAAAAAAAGGGGGGGGGGTAGTCAAGAAATGGCACTAGAGGAATATGTAAAGTGCTTGTAATTACCTTCAAAGTGATTCAAAGAGTGCTCCATCTCAAAAAGATAGAAAAAGAGTTTGACTTCTCAATACTAAGGATATTTAAATAAAACACTCAAACAAGGAGGAGGACCAAGGGAGGGATCAAGTTTGTGAGGGTCGATTCCCAATGGTAGTCAACAAAATAAGGGAAATGGAGCGATCAAGAAAAACGAGAATGATCTCTTATTCTAAGGTAAGCTGTTAGTGGTACATCTATGTTTTGAAAGAGATCTTCCGTAGTAGAATTAAAAAAACACTCGGACCCAGAGAAGGAGCCACTATGAGGGTGCTTTTCAGAGACTTTCTTGGAAGAAGCCATTTAGAAATCATATGAGAAGATTTACCTATAAAAATCACAGATCAAACGCAATACAAATGAAGAACATTGATCGAAACCCAAACCCATCAAGGCAAGGTTACACAAGAGTAACTCCTATAAATCATAATTAAAAGATTCCCAAATCATGAAGAAAAGATGGCGAAATGTGGGTCAGATTTGCAATTAAATGTGGGTGGGTTCCAAAACAGACTACACAAAACATTACACCCCTAAAAAATTTAGATCTATAACCAAATATTTCAAACCAATACTACTCAATAAGATTTGATTATAAGCATGAAAGATATCTCAAAAGGAGATGGGAAACTACTACAATGGAGGAGCCTAACTGACACTATGAATGGAAGACATAAGAACTTGAGAGAGATGAAAGATAGAGATTAAATACCATGGATACGCCTTGGGATGTAAGCAAATGAATAGATTATGAAAGAAGGAAGGTAGAGAGAGAGAGAGCGCCATGGAAAGTGGAGAAAAAATGAAGGAGAGAGTGAAAAATAAGGGCTGCTGAATATACAATGCAAGAATAAATAGCTTAACTGCAACTCAGCACATGAGCATGTGTTAGGCACATTTCATGCATGAGAAACAAGTGGAACGGTGCATGAGCATGAGAGAGGTGTGTTTCAAGCACGTCAATTCCAAATGGAATACACTCAAGTGCAAGATAACAGTGCATCAAGCACAATGCACACAGTGACTAGTGCATTATGCATGCAAGAGGCACTTGAAGCAAATAAGTGGTGGTGCACTAGTGGGGCAGGGGCGTGGGTTAGGAGAAAAATATCTGCATTGTTTTCATTTTTTTATTTTTACTTTTATTTCATTTTACAAAAAGGAAAACCCAAACATAATTTGTGGTGGAGAACAAATACCAATGGCCTTTCAAAGTGATGCAAACCAAAGACTATCTAAGGATTTAATAAATATGTCGGCCAATTGGTATTCTGCTGGAATATGTTCAATAATAATGACATAGCTTCAATAAGTTTACGAATGAAATGATACCTAATATCAATATACTTGGTATGCAAATATTGAACGGGATTCTTAGCGATATTGATAGTATTAGCATTGTCATAATAACTAGCCATAGTTTCTTGGATAACATCATAGTTGTGCAACATTTTTTTCATTTATAGAAGTTGAGTGCGATAGCTTCCAGCAACAACGAACTCAATTTTAACAATAAATAAGGAGATGAAATTTTACTTCTTACTCATCTAGGCCATAATATTAAATCCCAAACTGAAACATCCTCTAGAGGTGCTTTTTCTGTTATTGGTATTTTCAATCTAATCTGCATCTAAATAGCCAGCCAGTTAAAGATTGAAGTCACGTGAGTACAAGATCCCATGATTGGCAATGCCATAGATGTAGTGGATAATACATTTGAGAGCACTCAAATGAGATTTCTTAGGATATCATTGATACCGAACACACACATCCATACTAAAAGATATGTCAAGTCTACTTGTAGTTGAATAGAGTAGACTACCTATCATAATTCTATAAAGAATCTGATCAATGCTATTACTGGTGAAGTCAAGGTCTAACGTATTCATTATGCAAACGGGTATCCTAGTATAAATCCTATTGTCTAAACTAATTATTGACAAAATTCTTAGCATATTTAGATAGGGGGATAAAGATCACATAATGAAATTGTTTAACCTGAAGGCTAACAAAGAAGACTAATTCACCTGATATACTCATTTCAAATTTAGATATCATATATTTAGCAAATTCATGAGCGTAGTAGTATATAATAGAACCAAAAACAATATCAACGACGTAAACCTAAGCAACAATTATATATTTCTCAACAATTTTAACAAAAAGGATTTTATGAACTACCCCTAGTAAATCCTTGGTTATCAAGATAGGGAGTGAGATACTTATACAAAGCTCTAGGAGCATGTTTAAGGACATACAAAGCTTTCTTGAACTTATACACATAAATATCTATAAATCCCTTTGATTGTTTCATGTACACTTCGTCTTAAAGGATACTATTAAGAATGACACTTTTAACATCTATTTGATAAACTTTAAATCTTGTACTACAGGCAATGAATAAGAAAATTCTTACAGATTCAAGCTGAGCTATGAGACAAAGGTTTATCAAAATCAATTCCTTCAATTTTAAATATTGTTTTGGGAAACTAGAGGAGTTTTATTTCTAATTATATTACTATTTTTATCTAATTTATTTTTAATGATTCACTTAGTGCCAATAACATTAGTATTTTTAAGTCTAGGGATCAAAACCATACGTTGTTCTTTGTGAACTGATGTAGTTCATCATGCATGGCATTAATTTAACATTCATTATCTAAGGCCTCTTCAACCTTTTTAGGTTCAATAAGCAAATCATAACATATAAAAACAAGTTGCTTTAGAACTTGCTAACATAGTTATATTCTCTCACTTCGGTCTCCTATGATGTAGCATTAGGGTGATTTAATTTTTCTCTAGATGGGGTTTTTTTTACCAATAGTGGTGTCGTGTGTATCATCGGTGCTAAATCAACGTTTGTTTTGTGAATGCGTTCAATATCACTACTAACCTCTACCAAACATTCGTCGTCCACAAATTGCTCATTTGAAAGGTCTTCTACAACAACATTGATTTGTTCCATCATTGTAAGGATACGAAGGCTATAAACTCGTAGTTTCTTACTGGATTGTGAATATGATAAGAAAATTCCTTCATCGCTCTTTAAGACAAACTTTCACTCATTTTTTCTATCTCATAGAATGTAACATTTATAGTTAAAAAAGTAAAAAAAAATTAAACATTAGGTCTATTTTCTTTCCAATATTTTTATAGGTCTTATCTATTTTGGATCTTAAGTAGACCCTAATAAAAATAGGGAAAGCAATGCTCACCGCCTCATCTGGAAAATGTCTGGTGACCTTTTTACTATGCATCATTATCTTAGCCATTGCTTAAATAACCTAATCTTTTCATTTAAATATTCCATTTTGTTGGGGGTGAAAAGAGTAGAAAATTCATGTTTGATTCATTTTTCATCAAAAAATTTATCAAAGTTAGAGTACTCAAATTCTTTTTTTATAGTCACTTCTAATTTGAATAATAGGACATCCTATTTCATTAGTAAGCTTTTTGAAAAGGATTTTCACAAGTTACAAATGAGCCAAATTTCTCATGAATTAACTCAATCCACAAGTATGTAGAATAGCAGTCAACAATAACTAAAATATACCTCTTGTCTCTTAGATTCCCAGTAAGGGTCCCATAAGATCAATATGAAACAATTCAAGAAAACGCATTGTGTGAATGCCAATTGTCATATGATAACTCGATCGAGTTTGCTTTCCAAGTTCACACAGACCACAAACATGATATTTGACATTCGTCATTTTAGGTAGGCCATCAATGATGTCTGCCTTAGAGCTTTAAGACAAACTATTAAAGTTTAGGTAACCGAGGCATTATTATAGTTCGGTTGAGTTAATTTTTGTGGGACAGCACCCTATGGCTAGTCTAGGGATAACCCCATAGAGATTATCTGGAAATTTCTTTGCTTCTAACACAAGCGATCAATTGGTATCGAAAATAGGGTATTATCTTGAAAAAATCTAATATTAAAATTTTTATCATAGAATTAACTTATATTTAGGAGGTTAGATTTCAAATCATCTACATATAGCACAATGCAAAGGTCGATAAGACCTAACATGTTAATTTGGCCTGAACCGAAAATAGATACCTTGGCTCCTTCACCAAATACAACATATCTATCAAGATGTTTAATGAAATAAACATAGATTTGTTGCCACACATATGCCTAGAGTACTTACTATTGAGATACTACATAGACATAGTTTGAGCTTTTAAAGCAATATAGGCAACACACTAGGTGAAGGTCCCTTTAGATTTTTCAAATATACTCTTTTTAATCCACATCTTCTTTTTTTTTTTCTAAATTAACTTTCTTGGTCAAATTTGTTACTTATTCATTTAGATATGTAATTTAATTAACAAGATAATTGACCTTTTTGCTTTACTTGTGATCATTTGGTATATTAGTTGTATACAATGAGAGCATATATGACCAATTTGCCCGAAATTGTGGTATGTCAGTATAAATCTTGGGAAAAATTGAAATCTATTTGATTGACACCTAGTTCAGTTTTCAAATGTACTCTATCTTGCCTTTTTCTGCTAGTATTACGTTGAACCTTAACATTATTAATGATTTTCTAAGTAATTCTATTAGTGTTTGGTTTGGCCAAAAATTAGGTACATTGTTCTCACTCAAGTTTTTCAATATTGATTGGATGGAAACATCTGTAATCATACTCCTCTTAGAAATTAAGGTGGCCGAAATAAAAATAGTTTTAGAGTGAATATTGACTTTCAACATGTTAATAAAGTCGATGCTCTTTTTTTTTTTTTTTAATTGTCTTTCCTTATCCCAACATATGATCGAGTTTTTTGTTTAAGGTTATTTTTTGCTTTTTAAAAATCCATTTTAATAGTCTTAATTTGTTTAATTAATTAATATTTTCAACTTCTTAAAATTTGTCTTTGGTATGGTCTAGTTTAGTCCAAAGAGTCACTTTTCCCTTTCTGGATTCAAGTAATTTTGTGATTAACTTGATTGCTCTCATAACTTTTAAACAATCCCTAAATAAGTTGGCATAAAACATTTGAAAGTTTTCAAATTAATTTTCAAATTCATTTTAAGAATAATCAGATTGTTCAAGTTATTCACTACCGTTTTTAGCATAACTAATAATTGAAGCGTTAAAGGCCACATAATTTATCTCATCATTTTCTAAGGATTTTTCATCTCTTAATCTTCTTCATCATCAATTACAATAGCATTTATATCCTTTCATTTAAGTTTTTTAAAGTATGGAAACTAAGTTCATATATGATTAAAACCATAATATTCATGATATTAAATTCCTTTAGAATTCTTATTTTTATAAATCTTTGACTTCTTTTTTTACTTTCTTTTTACCTTGTTTTGTGGTTATATTTTCTTTTATTATAGGATATTTTTTCTGTTATTCTTAAAGAATTTTTTGGAATTCCTAACAAAAAGAGCAAAGTTTTCATCCTCGAAACATTCACATCATACCTTTCATCTATTTCTTCTTTAATGATTTTTAAAGTAATAGATTTGTTTTCTTAAGTGTGAGGTAAAGTATATTCATAAATTTATAATAAGCCAACAAGTTCTTTAATTTTAATTTGTCAAAATATTTACTCTAATTATAGCCATGACTTTAGGTTTAAAATATTCAGGAATGGATCTCATCACTTTATAAACTATACATTTTTTATGAATTTGTTCATTAAGATTAAACACAGAGTTAACTATATAATTTAGTTTGGCATAAAATTTATCAAATATAACATCTTCTTTGATTCTAATTTTTTCAAATTTAGTAGTGAGTTTCTATAATTTGAATTCTTTACTATTTTGGTACATTTACATGTTATTTTAAAAATATCCCAAACTTTTTTGGAGGTCTCGCATATTGAGAAACATTTAAACTCTTCTGAAAACTAGTCATGAAAATTTCATGTAAGCTCGTACTATTTCATTTACAAGTATCTAATTTCTCCCTAATCCATAATGATAAGATTTTAGTTTCATTGGTGCTATCTATAGTACTCTTAGGCGGTGCCTACCCAAATTGAATACTGTCCCATACACGTTCTTCCGTTGATTTTAGCAATACTTTCATATAAACCTTCCAATAAGTACAATTACACTTATCAAAATAAGGAGAAACAGAAAAGGATTGACTCAAATGCATCTAGATGTCAGGGTTGAGGATCGAGGTAGGGCTTTGATACTAATTAAAGATAAGGAGATCTCTAATTACAATTTATTTAGACCTTTTGTAAAGAGTAAAAGTAAATGATATGCGAATACACAATACAGGTAAAATATATTCATTTAAAAAAATAAAAATTGATTTTGTAGATATAAATATCACCAAAGTAATATGAAATAAAAGAAAGTACAAACCATAGATTTTGGTAACAAACAAAAACATTAAAAACTAATTAATTTTTTAGTGAATCCCTCTAAGTTTTTCTAATAAGTGAAAGTAAAATAATATAAAAGTCAACTTATAATCCAATTGGTACAAATGTATTAAATCTTAGTTCACTTACTCTCAACTTGTAACTCCTACCAATAAACTCCTTGTATTTGGTCATAACAGCAATACCAGACAGCTTTTCATCCTCATATCAAACTTACTTTACTTGTTAGTGAATCTCCACAAACTATTGAAATCCAGAGTCCATACCACTAATGACACATGAAAGTTTGCAAGTTAAAGCAAGTATATGAACAATAGAAGAAAAAGTTGGGTGAGAAACCTTGACAATTTATCTCAAGAAAATATTTTGATTTTCTCTAGCAATAAATTCCTTTTAAATTTCAACAATGAGAGCCCAAGTGCTTGCAGGTAATTTTCTTTATCATTTTCATGAAGAGAAGAGAGGCATTTATAAAAAATGTTAAAATTAAATCAAGATTATTATGTCTAAAAAAGAGTTAGCATCTCGGCACTCCATATGCTTCACAAGCACGTATTAAGTGCGAAGGCAAGGTAATATACAAGCGCTACATTGGCACATATCAGGCCTGGGTATTCTAGAACAATGACGCTCATGCGTAATAGATGCACCTATCAAGTGTAAACATTCTAAACTAATTGCATTTATACTCTGCACAAGCACCTCTTAGGCTCAAGCATTCTGAATAGACTATACTCATACACTGCTCAAGCATGTATTAGACGTAGGATTCTAAACAGAATGTGCTCATGCGCCACACAAGCATACATCAAGTGTTGGCGTTCTGAACAGAATGAGCTCATGCGCTGGGGAGGCATGCATTCAGTGTTTACATTCTGGACAGAATGCACTCATGCACTGAAAATATGTGCATCAAGCATGTGAACACTGGATACTAGTTTTCAAATGAACATAATATGCTATTCTTTATTAGTACTTGAGTGTCCTTCTTATCACCTATTTTTTAGTTATGGAACATATTAATATGAGATATTTCTAGCAATTCCCACTATTTTGTCAAGTAATTCCTTAAGTTTTTCTTTGTAAAGTTTTCTTCATTTTCTTTTATTTCAAAATTCTTCTTGGATCAACTTTAGTTAGAGAAGATCATGACTTTGAGAATCTAGAAGACATGAAATAAAAGGTGCCGCCATGCCCAAAATTAATTTCAAAAAGAGAAAAAACTTGGCAAAATGATATGAACTAACTCACATATGCAAAAAAAGTTGGACAAAATCCTCCTTAGGATATCGCACCGTGAAATTCTTGAAAAACAACACCATTTTATGCCAAACAAAACAATCAAGAAGCAAAGGTGGGGGAATTCCAACTCCACCTCCGAAAGGTTGCGGTCACCACCAACTCTCACCATCAGCTTGCCAAGTTGTTCCTCAAAAATTGTTAATAAAAACATCTGTAGTGATGTTCCCAATTTTAAAGGCAAGTTTGATTCTAAATTCTACCCTGGAATCTTACTTTGACCAAAGCATATGATGGAATACGACAAAGCAAGGTTCATCACCACCAAATTTAAAGGAGCTGCCATAACAGTGTGGCAACAACACAAGGACACCTACAAAAGAAAAGAACGTCCCTTGTTCACCACTTGAACCAAGATGAAGGAAAAGCTTGATGAATGGTATTTACCTTTTGATTATCTTCCCAAACTAAATCCAAAGAGGCTGAAATCTTTCCCTCTGATGATTGACTGAATAGAAATAACTCAAGAAAAGACTTAAACCCGTGGTTGCACGGCACTCTGCTCAATCTAAGGATTCACACAAAAGCTCTCTTACTTGGAAAACAATAGTAAACTTTCACAATAGGCAGAAAGAAAACAGGGCCGATCTTGCCCATACAAAGGAAACAACACCCAAATCACCTCGGCTAATTGACTGGTCAACCATGTCCTAGCTAAGACTGAAACACCCAAGCCCCTTGTTAAGGTTTCAAGAAAAGACTTAAACCCGTGGTTGCACGGCACTCTGCTCAATCTAAGGATTCACACAAAAGCTCTCTTACCTGGAAAACAATAGTAAACTTTCACAATAGGCAGAAAGAAAACAGGGCCGATCTTGCCCATACAAAGGAAACAACACCCAAATCACCTCAGCTAATTGACTGGTCAACCATGTCCTAGCTAAGACTGAAACACCCAAGCCCCTTGCTAAGGTTTCAATTGATGTTTTGAGGTGTGAAGTTTATTCATGATCCAACAACAACTCCTAGTCCAAATGAGGAAGAGAAATGGCCATCACAGAAAGGTACTGAATCCAATTTGACATAGGCAGATTTCACAACTTAATGTGATTTCCATGAGATGTTGTTGAAAAGGTACAACATCCATCCCAAAGCGAACTTTCCCTACCCTGTGAAGCTGGTGCCTGGAACTAGTTGGCCAATTCATCCCACTGCCCATTCAGTCCTCAAGAGCAAGTTAATCTGCAGTGCTGAGCCATCAAGCTCCACATTTTGGACCCCCTCTCCTTCCAGAGCAACATGGATGCACCATCAAACACTCTGCAATTCTTAACTAAATCTGTTGGTAATAACCTCTTTGAAATGTTCAGTTTCTGAGTCATCACTACCTGCTAAAACACTAACATCCAATAGTTTAGTGCAAACATGATCCGAGTATGAAGATACAAAGATCCCAACAACTTCCCCCAGAAGCATGAAAAGACATGATGTTCTTAAACTAGAGGACGAGTATTCCCGACAGAGAAGAATGATGCAGGTACCATCACCGATATTAATAAAACCTTCCTCAATAGCTGTGTGCCTTTAGTGAAAAAAACCTAGGCTCCAAGACCTTTATGTCTATAAGAGATCCAAAGCTTACTCCTGTTTTTAAGACCTCTTAGGCAGCCCAAAGACTCCATGTTCCAAACTTTCTTTATGATAGCCCCCGTACAACCTCTAAGAATCCATTCATGGCAAATAGTGCCCTGTGATTGACAATGCACATCAAATGACCCAATATATTCTTCTCCATTGTCACTTTGGATGCATTTTGATTTCTTTTTTCATTTATCTTTTAACCAAAGCATGAAGTTACTTAAAGACATTGAGGCCTTATCCTTGGACATAAAGGGATATACCTATAATTTTCTGGAGCAATCATCACTGAAAATAATAAAGTATACCACCAAGAGTTTTTATCTTCAAGTGACAACATATATCAGTATGCATAAGCTCTTGAAGACCTTACTTCTTTGAAGATGAATTGCTATACAAGAGAAGCTTCTTTTTTTTTTTCCAGCATACCGTGAATGCAAGACCCTAACTTTACTTCCTTCCCTCCTGAGAGAAGACTGTTTTTGGCTAAGCAATTAAGTCCTTCCTCACTAATTTTGTTAAGTCTCTCATGCTATAGTTCTGAATACTTGTTTTCCTTAGCTACATTCACATACCGGTAGAAAATGAGGCTTGCAACACATAAAAGCTAAAATGCTTCTTTCCACGTGCCACCACCAGAGACTCTTGTGAGCTTCCAAGAGCCCTTATAGAAAAGATTACAAAAGTGCCCATCATCAAGCTTATCAATTAAACAAGATTCAACCGTATATTCGGAGGACATGTCAAACACCAACTTCATGCTATTGTTAGTCTTCAAACACACATCGCCACAATCCACGATACATGATAAGCTGTTATTACCTATTTTTGTATCCTAAAATCACCAAGATTGTAAGATGTAAAGAATTCCCTCATTGACGTCACATAAGATAATGCACCACTATCAATCACCCAAATTGTATCGTGGCAACCAATATTAGTTACAGATTCTTCACAAATGATGAGAAGATTGAGCTTAGTATTAACCGAGACCTGCTTATCCTCTCAAACCTTCTTTCCGGCCTTCTCACCTTTTTCTTATTCTCCAACTTTTATTGAACGTTGGTTCTTGATGTACCTCTTCTTTTCATAATGATAAGACTTGATATTTTGATATCTTGATCTCGACTTGTTTAGGTTTTTTCTCTTGCGTGGGAGCTCTTTTTTGGCTTTTTGAAAAGAAATACTTGGAATGTGAACAAGAGGATCTCTCTTGAGATTTTCTTCTCATCTCTCCATTCAAGATACTACATTCACAAGCTCATCATGATAATGCCATCCGAGTGGAGTTAGAGAGAGACACTTAAAAAGTCTATCACAAGTTCAGTAGAGTGCCAAGCACCCACAAATCTTCTATCTCATCATCAAATTTGATATCTGTCCTACAAAATTGATTTATAATCATCTGGAATGCATTAAAATGATCTAACATAAGAGTACCATCTTGGTATCTGTTGGGCCCCAATATAGGGGCCCATAAAAACACGGCCAGGAAGAAAGGCCCAAACGAGAAGCCCAGAGTAGAGGTGAAAGGCCCAAGGACCAAGACCACGGCTGAAGCCCAAGAAGTCCCGTCCGCTTATGAAGAAGCTCGAGGACAACGCTAACAATATTCGAGTACACAGATACAAAAAGGGCCGAGAACTCTGGAAGCCCAGCCGAGTCTCAGAATTGCCCAAGAGGTCAGGAAAAGGCTCCCGGACTTTTCCTGAAGATCCTCCAAGAACGGCCGCCTCTTACAAGTTCGCGAACTCACAAGATGCCCCACTCAGGGACGAGGACTGCTCATTCAAGGCCGGGAATGCCAGCTGGACAACTTCGTCGATTCCCAACAAACCTGCAACCACTGCCAGTCGCCGTCTCAACAGGGCACGCCTAGTCAAATCAAGACTATCACTCAGACCCTGCATGCGCAGGCCTACCAGCGGCGCTAGCCACATGCCTTACCGCGCACGTCAACAGCATTAAAGGGAGTCAGTGGACCAGTTCCTCAACCACTCGATGGACGCCACGTGTCTCCTCCCCAACGGCCTGGTTTCCCCTATAAATACCCAGCAAAGTCCCTTTCTAAAGGGACCGGACTCTCTCCCTAAGATTAGCTCAACGGAAACTCTCTCCTTCCTGAAAAACTAAGCAAGAAGAGTTGTAAAGCCTACCCCCAGTGAGCATAATCTCCTAGAAAAGAGACATAAAATAAGGGACAGGGAAGGGATTAACCCTCACAACTGTACTTTGTAAAGACTTCAACCCAAATAGTGAAGCACTTTCAAGACCCTGAGCCTCGTGATTTTTCCTCCCCATTCAAGAGGAGGTTTACAACGTAAAAGACCCGATCTCAATCTTCCTCTCGCATCCAACACCTCAAACACTTGTGTTGCCTGGAAACCACGGATCCGACTAGACCTCGCCAACCTCTGCATCTATCGGACCCCGTGGAACCAGAACGCAACATTGGCGCCGTCTGTGGGAAGGAAGAACAAAAAACTCATAACTTCCCACTCTCCTACAACGAGCAACGCCCCAGAGATGATCAGTAGACAAGACAACACGTCCACCCGGGAAGAGAAGCGCTACGATAGGTGCCTCCCGTCAGGTGGCAGAGTGAGCGGCGGCCCCGGCACTAGCGTACGTTAGCTAGTGCAGAAGGTGGACAGCCTCACAAGAGCCGTCCGCAACCTCCAGGAGAAGGTGGGCAAGCAATCTAGGGGCCCACGCTCCAAAAGCCCGCGTCCCGAAGCGCCCCAGAGGCAACGCTCGGCGCGGACTCCTGGCGAGTTGAGGGACTACCTCAACAGAAAAAAGTCCATGAGCCAAGCCCCGACGAAGAAAGGGCTCAAAAGGCTCTGGAAGACTGTCTTTGGGCCCAAAATCGGCGAAACGAGTCAGCCGGGAGGACGAGAAGACCCCCTGCCCCCGAGGACAGGGGATGGAAAAAGAAGGGCGAGCGCCCAGCGGAAGACCCAAGGGCCGTCAAGGCAAGAAGAGCCCGAGCGGATGGTCCTTGGAGGAGCCGGGCCCTCGGCCCCACTGGCCTTCACTGACTCCCTCACCAACATCCTGAGGCAGATCAGGAAAGAGGAGTTCCTGAGATGGCCCAAGCCATTGAAGAACCCAGAGGGAGGCGACCAGTGGGAGTACTGCCACTACCACTGCAGCCGCGGCCACGACACCGAAGACTGCCGGAAGCTCCAGACGGAAATCGAGCGGCTCGCAATGGAGGGCGCCAATACCGGCGAGGCCAGCCCCAAACGCAGCTGTCACAAGGACCGAGGATACGGCAGAGGAGAAGCATGAAGGCCCAAGCACGCGAACTCTTTTTAAAAAAAAAAAAAAAAGAAGAAAGAGATAGACAGAAAAGGCCCTGGAGGCCAGTGTAAAATATGTACATCAATGAAAATGTCTTTTCATGACACCCATTCTGAAGCATTCTCATGCTTCCTCACCAAAAGCGAAGTAACTCGCAAAGATCCAACAAAACTTGGCGCTAACCCGAGCGACCCAGTGGGGATCCCGGTAGTCGTCAACAAAACTTGGCGCCTAACCCGAGCGACCCAGTCGGACCCAGTGGTCGTGCAACAAAACTTGGCGCTAACCCGAGCGACCCCAGTCGGACCCAGTGGTCGAGCAACAAAACTTGGGCGCCCGGCCCGAGCGACCCCACGGGGACTTCGGACCCCCAGTGGTCGTCGCAACAAAATTTGGGCGCCAACCCGAGCGGCCCTAGAGGCCGAACCCCAAAGGTCAGGCAACAAAAACTCGGCTGTGACCAAGCGGCCCTAGAGGCCGGGCCCCAGAGGTCAGGACTCAAAAAACTTGGCTATGACGAGCGGTCTTAAAGGCCGGTCAAGAAAAATAAAGCCAAAGGGCTAAAAGTTAGAAGTCCCTAAGGGGACCGCGTACCCAAAACCAAGAAGTTAAAGGGTTGAGCCCCTGAAAAATGTCACACACTCAAAACTAAAAATCAGGCGCCATACAGCGCGCCGCCAAAAAAAAAAGGGAGAAAAAGGCACGCCCATGCAAGTAAGACAAAAGAAGCGTCCGAAGCTCTGATGCAAAAAAAGGACAAGTCTTATTCAAAAAAATGAATTTGTATACAAGTGTTACAAAACAAGAAAGGAAACAACGTATCAAGGGGGCGCCCCTCAGCTCCCTCCTCGAGCCTCTCGGGCTCCTGAAGATTCTGCCTGGTCCACCGAAGCTACCTCCTCGGGCATAAGAGGTTCACCATCAGGCCCTACCCGAGGAGGTCCAGGGAAAGGCCTCCCAGTAACGCCGTACAAGTCTTCCGCGCTCAAGGCGCTGGCGTTCCAAGGATCGAGGATGGCTACAGGAAAATGCGGATGGACCAGTCGCGCCACTCGGCGGCACATACGAATTCCGTCCCAAAACTTGCCCTCCAACACTGGAGCCATCTCGGCAACCTGCAGGGACGTCCTTAACCTCTCTTCCTGGCGAAGGATCCGATCCTGAAGAGGCCCCATTTACGGCAAAGCAGGAGAAGCTTGCGAGTGTCCTCCAAAGAGGCAATCTTCTCCTTAGCTTGACCGGCTCTCCGCTTCCGCTCGGCTACTTGCGGCCTCATGGACTGCCCTCGAAGACCCCATCTCCAGGCGGGATTGGGCGATCACTCTCACTAGTCCACCAAGGCCCCTGATCAGGCCCTGGAGCTGCAGCAGAGAGGCTCGTCAAAAAACGAACAAATGGGAACAATGCAGGGAAGGAAGCAGAGGGTTACCTTCGAAATGAGAGGATCCTCCCCTGTGCTACACTCCCCGTGGATCTCGGACTCCTGAAGACCGCTTCTGGACCCCGCAGGCGCCCCCTCGGACACAGACTCGTCGGCCATAAAAGGCACCGATGAGCCTGCATCAAAATCAGCATCCCCAAAAAACTCGGACGACCACTCGGCTTCAACCACAGTGGGACGCTCAGAAGGATCGGGGGGCATGGGCTCATCAACACTTAGGTCCTCGACTTCCACGACCTCTTAGACCGCTTCAGCCGTCGTCCCCTCTCAGAGTCCACCATGACGCTCCCGCCTCCTATGCCCTCGGAAGGATGATCAATCCTGTCCGAGACGCCACCAGGCAGATCAACAAGAGCTCCGGAGACAGAATCATCACTGGGGGGTTGGACGTCCGCAAACTCCACAGTCTAGACGGGCACCTCCACAGGAGCGGCCAGAGGATTAGCAGTGGAAGTGAAGATGAGGCCTTCAGATCCCGAGGACCCCGAAGGAGGGACTCCAATCCTCGGCCTCTTAATCAGAGGGACATCATCATCATCGTCGTCGCTAAGGGGCTGGATGTCCGGAGGCTCCACCGTCTGAGCAATGGCCCCTGAAGACCCGGCAAGATTAGCAGTGGCAGTGAAGGCGAGACCTCCAGACCCCGAGGGCTCGGGCGAAGATCTAGACCTCGTCGTCTTGAGCAGATGAGCAGCCACGTCATCGCCGCTCAAGTCGTCGATGTCAAAATCATCGTCGTCACCGGAGGAAGGCTCATCAACGGGACTCCCGATCCTCAGCGTCCCAGCTCTCATCCCCGGTCCCTCCTTGGCTTTTACAGAAGGAGCTGGGCCGGGAGCCTCATCCCGCGGTCCCCACTTGGCAATCTGGAACTTCTCAGAAGACAGCCAGATATTACGCTTGTTCAAGTGAAAGCTTCACAGATTGGCCAGCACCAAGTCCGTATACACCTTCACATTCTCCCTGTCCTCCCTCGAAGGGTCAGAGCTGTACTGGATAGCCACTTTCCCCCACTTAGAAGGGATGGCCCAGTGCTCGTGGACGCCCAGGAAGAAAAATTTGTCCTTCCACCGCTTCGTGGAGTCCGAGTTACCTCCGCACAGCAAAGAAAATTCCGGGCGGGGAGTCATCACAATCCAGTCAAGGTTCTGAGTAAAACGGAACATCACCTTGACTGTAAGAGCATTCAAGAGCTTCACGACACCTAAGAAAACGCACAAAGACACTGTGATACCTTCTTTGCGTTTGGGCAAGAGGCACCCCGAGCGCCCTCATAATGTCGTAGAGCTCCTCCGCAATGGAGAACCGTAGCCCGCCTTTGAGGTGGACTTCAAAAACGGCCATCGAAGCCGTCCGGGAGAGTATGCGTGCCCTATCGTGCGACTCCGGAATCATCATGGCCATAGACTCAGGGATTCGATATCGAGCTCGAATCTCCGTGAGCTTGTCGAGCGTCACCGTGGAAGCAATGTCTCTCACTCCAGGCACCATGAACGCAGAAAAACAAAGATGAAGTAGAAGCTCGAACGAAGTAGAGAACGAAAGGTCTCAGCGATCAGAAGGGAAAACAAATGGGCAGGTGCAAAGATGAAAAATCGGGGCAAGGAGGCGCTTAAATAAACCCTAGAGTACGAAAAGGCGCACTCATTACCTTTGCCACGCGTCGACCGGCCATTCGTTTCGGAGGAATGATGGCCTTTCCTTCCCAAAGCGCCTGCCAGCGCGTCACATCAACCAGGTACCGCATTTAATGCTCCCAAGAGAAGCGAAGTGGCGGCGGCAAAAAAGCCTCGGACCCAGAAGAGGTCCTGGGACCACCTCCCATCAAGCTCAACGAAGTACTCGACACCAGGACACACGTACTCGGACGGTCGATTCCTCCAGCATGCTAGCGACTTCATGCCAAACGGCCGAGAACTTCGGGCCCTTTGGCATGGGGGGCTATGTTGGGCCCCAATATAGGGGCCCATAAAAACACGGCCCGGAAGAAAGGCCCAAACGAGAAGCCCAGAGTAGAGGTGAAAGGCCCAAGGACCAAGACCACAGATGAAGCCCAAGAAGTCCTGGCCCACTTGGAAGAAGCTCGAGGACAACGCTAACAATATCCAAGTACACAGACATAAAAAGGGCCGAGAACTCGAAGCCCACCAGTCTCGACCGCGCCCAAGAGGTCAGGAAAAGGCTCCCGGACTTTCCCAGAAGATCCTCCAAGAACGGCCGCCTCTTACAAGTCCGCGAACTCACAAGATGCCCCACTCAGGGACGAGGACTGCTCATTCAAGGCCGGGAATGCCAGCTAGACAACTTCGCCGATTCCCAACAAACCTGCAACCACTACCAGTCGCCGTCTCAACAGGGCACGCCTAGTCAAATCAAGACTATCACTCAGACCCTGCATGCGCAAGCCTACCAGCGGCGCTAGCCACATGCCTTACCGCGCACATCAGCAGCATTAAAGGGAGTCAGTAGACCAGTTCCTCAACCACCCGATGGACGCCACGTGTCTCCTCCCCAACGGCCTGGTTTCGCCTATAAATACCCAGCAAAGTCCCTTTCTAAAGGGACCGGACTCTCTCCCTAAGATTAGCTCAACGGAAACTCTCTCCTTCCTGAAAAACTAAGCAAGAAGAGTTGTAAAGCCTACCCCCAGTGAGCATAATCTCCTAGAAAAGAGACATAAAACAAGGGACAGGGAAGGGATTAACCCTCACAACTGTACTTTGTAAAGACTTCAACCCAAATAGTGAAGCACTTTCAAGACCCTGAGCCTCGTGGTTTTTCCTCCCCATTCAAGAGGAGGTTTACAACGTAAAAGACCCGATCTCAATCTTCCTCTCGCATCCAACACCTCAAACACTTGTGTTGCCTGGAAACCACGGATCCGACTAGACCTCGCCAACCTCTGCATCTCTCGGACCCCGTGGAACCAGAACGCAACAGTATCTATGAGCCATCATTTACTTGATTAGAAATAACTTATTGCTCCCCGTATTTTAAGCACACAATTCTTCCAACTTGTCCCACAATGTCTGTGTATTTATTTCACCATGGACATGGTTAAAATATTATCATTCACTCATTTCTAGATATACTCGTACACTTGACATGAAGCGATTTCCACTCATCTTCATTTTTTTTTTTCTCAGTGGCTTTTCTTCCATGAACACTGGAAATGATAATCCTTCACATGATCAAGCTTGTCCATCTTTCTCTTCTATATGTGATAATTCAAACCATCCAGATTCATCATTTTACTTATGTTAGTCTCCATCATTCAAACAGCACAATCACAACAATATGCCTCTCATACCGCTTGTCAGGTGATACATCAAAATTTTACCTACGTGAAATCAAGAATAAAGCACTAAAATAATGGATTTATTGTAGCCATGTTGTTTGAATTTGAGAGGAAACAAATATCAACAATAATATACACAAAATTATAAAATCAAAAACACACAATTTTGATGGAAAACCCCTTTATAATTGAAAGAAAAATCATTGAACTTTGCATCTGGAATAAATCCACTATATACAAGTCCAATTATAATAAACCTACCAAAACACCTTAGGTTATAACACCATGAAGTAAACAACCAGAGCAATGAACAATGTGAGGGTAAACAAGATGGAACGACAGATAAAATGTTCTATAGAAGAGCTGAAATAATATACTCAATGTTGATGAAGAGTGGAACATGATTTGAAAACCCAGTAATTGGTAAAACCTTCTCCTTTTCTTTTCTATTTTTGTGTTTTGCACCCTCAAAATATTTTAAAATGACTAATGGATGCCACAAAAACAAAACATATAGTTATACATGCGCCCTGTTCAAGCGTCTATTGCACAGACATTACGCAAACGAAATTTAGAAGTCTGAGATTAAGTGCTAATTGTCACGCAATTTTTTCGCTATTCTATTAAGAAAAATTTTGCCCAAACTAAATTTGAATGAACATCCCGCAGAAATATTACAAGACACATTGCCAAGTTTTTTTCAGAGAAAAATTCCCTTGAACATCGTGTGAAATTTTTTTGTCACCAATAGAAACAAAAAATATATATATAATAGTTATGAAACTTATAATAAAATAACTCATCCCAACAAAAATATCATAGGAGGAGAATTTAGAGTCACAATCCAACATATGCACATAAAAAACAATGTAAGATTTGCAAATAGAAGTGTTGGCAATTGGTCTAATAACTGTGAATATAACTGCGTAAATACAAGGATAAATGGATGTGTAAGTCCGAAACAAATCATTTTATTTACCGAAAGTATAGGCATTTGGATACGTGGAACGCTCCCCTAGGCAGTTTTTGAATAGGATGGTGGTGTTATTGATGTACTCCCAGTCTGAGAAGTCATTGGTTGCCGTTTCTTTTGCATTTAGAGGTCTCAGCCGGATGGAAACAAAAATCCTCTCTTCCGGGGCTCTTGATCCTTGTGTGTCCCACTGCATTAGTTCGTCCCCGATGATTGCCCCCATCTTTTTCAAAAACCCAGTTCAACTTCTGATGAAAAACAACCACCCTGGACATCGAAACATGTACAAAAATTCAAACATTTGAAGCTACCAATTGACGAAATCAAAGTTATCGCCTCACTGCTCAATCATAGGAAACAATAAGAAGGCAATGGTTAGCTCAACCTCCTCCTCTCCTTTTTCCCCTATAATGGATGCCCTCGCATCCAAAACAATGATTTAGTGGATATAAAGAGTTTCTGGGGAGAAAAAATAACAAATAACAGATTGATTGCGTAGTTGAAATTTTATCAACATTTTGAAAATGAGCAATATTAGAGCTTTTTTGTGGTCGTTATTACTCGTATGTCCCACAAACTCAAACAAAATAAATGAAAAAGATCGCAATTCTTGACAGAAACGATCTTTCGGAGCAAAATATTACACAGACGGAAAAAAAAAAATCTTCAAATGAAAATGCAAACCACTCATCCTCTTCAACTTTCACACTGCAGCTTTGTGTTTTGAAAGCATAACATTGTCGTAGACATGCATTTTGCGCTGGCGTGGCACAGACATTGAAACACAAGAACTTCAAGAAATTATCACATACATGATTAAACAAATTCCCGTGTCATATTTGTTGACAATTTATACTCCATGCAATCATCGTTCTTGCCATTATGTAATTATGAAATTCTCACATACAACCTTCTCTTGTTGAATATTGAAATTCAATTGCCATAATGCAAATGGAACTAAAATTTACCGCCTTCAAATCAAATTTGACCTTCCGTATAAAACAGGGGCATATTTCACCATAATTTTGATGGATTTCGTTACATACCAATCAAAAATTGTAGAAGGTCACGGCAAGTCAATGCAAACCGTTAACCCCGACTTTTTGTTTTTTACTTTATGGCCCTCAAATTAAGAAATGCATCTGAAGCCTTCCAACTCCGATAACTTTATTAACCGGAAGCGACAAATGCAGCATACTAATGAGAGAAACACTCCGGGCTGAGAGATGAACAAAGAATGAAAAACGGAGAGAGAACTTAAAATATTAGCTGTGAAAGGTTGGAGAAATTGGTAAAAGATGGAGTTGTGTCGCAGAAGAACAGTTGGCGTTGGTTTTTTTTTTTTTTTTTCTTGTGTGAGGGAACGGACAGGAGCTGTCTAACACATCTCGGCATTTGAAATTGATTTATTGGATTAAAAATATTAAAATTTTAAATATTCATAATATTATTTAAATAAAAATTTTTATTAAACTTTTTTAAAATATTAAATTTAATATTTAATATATATTAATATTATAAAAAATTGAAATACGGTCATTTTTAATATTTTTCAATTTTAAAATCGTTGTAGTTAGAATTTGATTAAAGAACCACGTTGAAAATACACATTTCAGAAAAATAATTAGGATTCCGATTTCCATCTCTCCCAAATCTAGAAAAAACCATTGAATTGAATTAGCGCCTTGGAGTAATGATTACGAGACGGTCATTTTACGTGGAAAAGAGAAACAGAAATTTAGCCGATTCAGTTAGTAAATAAAAATTACTTCTACTTAAAAAATTAAAAATTAGAAGATTAGGCTCTGTATATTTGTCACAAATCAATCAATAACAATATATCAACTGTTTTTAATTATAATAACATTTTTAAAACAGTGATGATATTTTTAATAAAAAAAATTTTAAATTTATCACTATATATTATTAATATGTTCATATTTTGCTTTGCAGATAGGGCAATGATGTTGTTGGTCGGTGGCTAACATCTTAGTTGAATAAAACAATGACTAACAACCACCATCGACAACTAGAAGGACCAATCGGGGCAAGCAATCTTGAATACTTACTTTCTCTTACCACAATTTCAGAGTCATTGGTTAACTTTCTTTAGCTTTTATTGAGTATCATACCAAAGCTATCTCATCAAGTTTGCCCGTTGAAATCAATTTCAACCTCACATCCAATGTATGTTAAGTAAAAAGGTTATAATTTTATCAAGGTTGAACGTGTCTTTCTTGACAATAGTATCATCACTATATGATAATACAAGGCCAGCGATGAAGCTAATAATACCAACTCCTTTGTCCACCTTGATTTTCTTATTATGTACAAATATTTGCTTCAAAACCTTGACCATCATTTTGCAACTTAAGAGGACCAGCTCAATCGTCTCTCTCTTCCTTGTGATGGTCAAGCTCGCCGCCTTCTTGGGATGCTTCTGCATCTGGTTGATACCCTTTAGTTATTCGTGACAAAATGGGAGAGTAAATGTCTTTCTTAATGAGAGTTTGGTTATCTTTGATAGGGGGAGGCTTGGTTTGTTTTGTTTTTTCCGCATCTATTATAATTGCTAGGGAAAATTTCTTTTACATTTGTTACAATCATTCTTATCTGATCTGTTTACTATTCTTATCAAATGCTTACATACTTCGTTTAATATTTTTATATTTACTGCTGTCACTATACTGTTTTTATCTATTTCTGTACTAACCCTACAAGCATAGGAATAGCAGCTCAAGCCAAGCTCCCTTCTATTTTTCATCTCCTTCACTTTATGTTTTGTATCTATTATCTATTAGACATAGATTTTAATATACATGAGTTCTATCTTAGTGGTGTTTTAACTCATGATTCTCTTGTATGTTGTTTTGTTCTTTTTGTCGGATTTTGTCACGAAATTATCAAAGATGGAGATTGTTAAGAGTATTATTTATTGGCATATTCTATGACCGTATTTTATATTGTCCAAAGATCTACGCCTGTTATATATTTGATAGTAGTTGAAACAACTCTTCCAGTATTCATGCCTACCTCGCGCTTGCTTTACGCCTGAGACATGATTTCCAAAAAGTCCATGCTCGATGAAGGCCAAATCCACGACCAAGGCGCAATTTCTAACATGTGTGTGCTCGATGTACCCTTACGTGCACTCGAATGCCCAGGTGCATTCCCAATAAAACCCTAGGTGTGTCCAACGTGTGCCCGATCCATGCTTGAGCACCGATGCACACATGTTTTCAACGGTTATATTTTTAAATATTGGTCTTGGGTCTCTTTATATATTTGTCACTCGTTCTTCTGGAGTACTACTTTCTGACCTAATGCTAACGATTGTTGTAACACCCGATTGTTCAACTCGGATTATATAGTAATAGAATTAATTTAGTAATAAATAATTTAAAATATTGATATTAATGCGTACCTGGATCCGACTTCGAACAGATTCGGATTCTTCTGGATGGCTTGAACCGGCTCCGTTCACTGAGTACGAATCCTGCACACCACTAAAGCGAACAAGAGGTCAGCGTTAACGGCGGGATGTAATCCCACCGAAAACACTCCGACGCTCAAGTCTGTAAAACAGCCTTCAATGGAATGAACTAAAAGTAGAGAGCAATGGGAGAGGGGAGGAGAGTGTTTTGTTCCAAATGTCAGAGAGAGACGCAGGACCTTTCTCGTATCTGGATGGTGGGAAGGCAGAGAATGATTGGAGTGTCTCGTTCGTTGCCTTAGAGTTTGATCGTGTCTGAAAGTTTTGTTGCCGGAGAGAGAGAGAGCTTGTTTCTCAGAGCACTTAGGGTTTTTTAGTTAACGCAGCATCAATGCAAGCATGAATGTGAGCATGCCCTGGATGGTGAATCCCGGGCCTATTTTATGGCAAAGATGGCGATCCTCCTCCTTTGGAAGGAGTGATCGTTCCTGTGATCTGCTGCTGGCCTTCCTTTTGGAGGCTGATACTTGTTGCCCAATTGTGGAGGATCGTTTCCTTCTGAGGCGGCCAACCGCTTTCCAAGTTGGGCACCTTCCTTCTGTGCATGCTACCGTTGGAAATCCTGGGTTGGCAAAGATTTGGAGAAATCTGGCGCCTTCCTTATGTGGGAGGCGCCAATATTACCAGTATATTTTTGGTGCCAGCTGGGATCGTGGAGTATCCTTGGAGAGCTGTTGTTGACCTTTTGATGATTCGTGGGCCTAAATGGGTCAGGCCCGTTACTGTTGAAAGGGCTTCTTGGGGCCCAATGTGCAAAGCGCGGACGGTCAACGCTCGGGTTGACCGTCTGCTTACGTGCTGGCCGTCCTTATGGAAGGCATCCGTCGTCAGCCTCCAGATGGACTATGGGCCTGAGTGAGTCAGGCCCATCACTTAGAAGAGCCTTATTTGGGCCCAACGTATAGGCAGCAGACGGTCAACGTCTGAGTTGACCGTTAGTGTGTTGGCCGCCTTCGTGGAGAACGAAGGGAGAGCGGCTGGCGATCAACTGATGGGTTGTGGGCCATAACAGAATAGGCCCATCACTGTTGCAAAGCCTCTAAAGGCCCAACCAAACTGGTCAACGTTGAGTTGACCGTTTGTGAGTAAGTTGGCCGCCAAGACGGTCAACGTTGAAGTTGACCGTCTTGGGCTTTCCAACTTCTGGGCCCGTCTTTTTACTGGGCCCTTAAAAACGTTGACTGACCCTCTTGGGCCTCCGTTGACCTTTCTTTGGGCCATCCCATTATTGGTGCACCCATCACTAGCCCCCCATGCTGGTGGTCAGATTTCTGACCTCCAGTATGTTCATAATAGGATGTCTTTCCTTACTTTGAGGATCCAGTGGAAATTTATAAAAGCGTGAAGGAGGGCTTGACAGAAATTGTTGACCGTTTCTGGCCAATTTCGGAGCACCAGAATTGTTGAATGTCTTTGGTCAATTCCGAGTACCAGAATTGTTGATCGTCCTGGTCAATTCCGAGTACTAGAATTATTGACCGTCCTGGTCAATTTCGGAGTACCAGAATTGTTGACCGTCTTTGGCCAATTTTGGGAATAATTTCTGCCAGCTTTTGGCCGGACAGTAAGGCAGAGAACGACACGTGTCTTCCTTTGGTTGGACGGAGATCCTGGTCATTAATGCACTAGAGATCCGTCCTTTTGCAGGGCCAAGTGGAGAGGCGACACGTGACAATTTTGACGGTGTCATTAATGAGGGGTTTCGTGCTAGAGACCCGTCCTTTTGCTGGGTCAAATGAGGAGGTGACGCGTGGCAGGACTGACGGTTTTTTTTTGCATGCTCGGCGCTTAAGTTTTCCTTCCGTTTTTTGAAATCAGTTACGCTTCCAAATCTTCGTCTTCTCCACTCTCGCTTCCCAGACGTATTCCTTCAAAAGAAACCCTAAAACACCTTCTGACCATGGCTTCCGCGGCGGATTTCTCATCTGTCCTGAGAGAGAACGACATCAAGGCTTTGTGTGTCGGGTTCAACATCCCGAAAGAGGTAGCCTGGAAGGTCCCAGGCAAGGACGACAAAGCCTTTTTCCCACCCGAGGGCTACATTATAGTTTACGAGGCTCATCTGAGGAGCAGCCTCCGCCTGCCACTGCTGGGGGAGTTTGAGTCGATCATGGCGGCTCTTCAAGTACCCATCGCCCAACTTCATGCCAATGCGGTGAGGTACATTTGCACTCTATGCATTTTTTTCTGGAAGTTTGGTCAAAAGTTTAGGATGTCAGGCCTTAAGGTTATTTTTAAGGTGACCCAGGGGGCAGAATGGATTTCACTCAGCCCCGCGTGGGAATACAAATAAATAAGGCCATCCACGATTCCATGAAGAACTGGAAAAACCAGTTCTTCTTTGTAAAGGTGGAAGAGAAATGGCCCATTGCGAGGACTTGGGTAAGGTTCCCGGAGGTATATCTGGGTACGCCGTCTGCGGCGGAGACCTCCGCCTATGCTTGGTTGACTAAGGCAATACGGTAAAACCCCGACGAATTTAGGAGGAATTTTTTGGTTTCCCATGAGGAGACCAAGAAGGCTAAATGGGGACCGCCGTCCCCGGTTCAGAAGCCGCACCCTCCGATCAAAATGATGAGGCCTGAGGACTCAAAGAAGTTGATAATTCGCCCGAGGTCTTCGGAAGAAGCTGCTGAGAGGGCTATTGCTACGCCCTCATCGTCTTCATCGCAAATCGACCTTGTGGCTGCTGGGATCTGCGGCGAACCTGGTAGCACTTCTGGAGCGGAGAAATCCGTTGAGGACTGGCCGGCGGAGACCGGAGGAGTTATCCTGGCCCAGCCTGCGGAGGTCCCAGGTGCAGCCTGGATGGAGTCTGCCGCGGAGCCTGCTCGCGACGTGCCTGAGGGTTCACGCACTTATATCGTGGAGCCGTTGACGAGAGCTGATTCACCAGCTGCTGCCCCGAGGGCAGCCAGGAGGAAGAAACCTGCCGCAACTGCTCCAGAGGCTGCAAGAGAGGAGCCCGCCGCTGCCGTTGAGGATGATGAGTTTTTGGATCGCATTTTGGATGAGGCAGCGGCGTGTTCGGCGCAAGAGGGTGCTCCTGGCTCAACGTCTCCGATTCCACCGCCAGTTGGGCCTGGCCTGGAGTCTAGGCCTGTGAGGCCCTATAGGAAGACTTATGAGGTATATCTTTTACAATGGCTCACTTATATTTCTTTCTTCCCTATGTTTACCAACTCACATTTTGCTTTGGTCCTGTGCAGCCAAGAAAATTGGCCTCAGCTGTCTCTCAGGAAATGGAACAACGCGAACGCATCATTGCAGACCGGGAGGCTGAGATAGCCTGGCTAGAGGTCAAGCTGGCCGCCTCAGGTGGGGAGCTCCGTGAGCAGACTGCTGCTCTTGAGGCCGTTATGGCGGGCGTGGAGACAGAGAATGCTGCACTGAAGGCAGAGAACGCTGAACTGAAGGTGGAGGTTGCTCGCTTGATGGAAGAGGATGATCGACTGAAAGCGAGCAACAAACGCCTCGCAGATCGAGCCACCGCCGCAGAGAACGAGTTGGCCTCTCGGATGACCCCTCACGAGGTCGGGGGCGCACTGCACGCCTGGCTGTTGGAGGGGCTCAACATTGGACGTCGCATTGCGCGGTTGATCGCTCCTGACTTCCCAGTGGAGTTTATCAATCAAAGAAACCGCGCAGCCCAGCGTAAAGAAGATCTCGGAGGAGAGCCCCGAGACGGCCCGGGGTGGTCCGGGCCAAAATTTCGTAGCCTTTTGTATTTTTTTTTGGACCGTATGTAAATTGTATTATACTTTGTGAGCAATAAAATGGAAGTCCTTTTCAGTTCGGTGTCCATTGCCTTTTATTGCTTTGTGTTTGTTGTTTGCACGAATCGTCGTATTGGGCGGCCAACCTGGTTGGCTGGTGACCGTTGCTTGGTTGCCTAAGGAGCTGAGCCCCCAGGCTTGACAAGTGATTGCATTAACCACCCTTGCAGTGCTGTCCAAGTGGAAACTTGGGCAGTCAGCGTTAGAGAAAGAACGCTTCTCATTTTTGTTTAATCACGCTATCCTTTCATCGAGAAGGTTAGTGCGTGGGGTAGCTGCCTAAGGAGTAAGGTCCTTGGGCTAAGCAGGCGGTTGTTATAACCTGCCTGGTGGCGCCGTTCAAGTAAAGACTTGGGCTGCCAATGTTGGAAAAGAATTATTTCTCCCTTCGACCGTCATTGACTGACGTTGCTGCTCCCCGAAAAGAGGTCGTCGCGTGTGCCATACTTGCCCCCTAAGGTTTTTAGACCGCTATAGGCCACTTGGATGACCAAGGTTTAGTACGACCGCTATTGGGCCGCTCGGATGATCGAGGTTTTAGACCGCTCATGGGCCACTTGGATGACCAAGGTTTCAGACCACTCATGGGCCACCTAGATGACCAGGGTTTCAGACCGCTCATGGGCCACCTAGATGACTAGGGTTTAAGACCGATTATGGGCCACCTGGATGACCAGGGTTTCAGACCACTTTTTGGGCCACCTAGATGACTAGGGTTTAACGAGAGGGTAAAGACCCTCCCGACTTAGGGACAGTCTAGGTTGGATAAAAACCTGCAAGGCAAACACAGAGTATATAGCCTAGGATTCTATATGCTAATTAAACTTATTTTATCAAGGTAAAAACAAGCACGCGAATGAATGCACATGAGTGAGTAAGTGCGTACCTGGGTTTCCTATTGGAAGTAGCGCTTCAGGTGGGTTGCGTTCCACGTTCGTGGGATCAACTTTCCGTCTTGGTTCCGGAGTTTGTATGCTCCGTTGCGCAGACGGCGGGAGACAAGAAAGGGTCCCTCCCAGTTGGGAGAGAGCTCGTTTCGACCAGCCAGCTTGCCTGTGGCCTCGATGCCTCGTAGGACTAGGTCTCCAAGGTCGAATTGCCAGGCTTTCACCTTTTTATTGTAGTACAGGGCAACTCGGTGTTGGTATGCTGCTGTCCGTATTCTAGGGCTTCCTCTAACAAGTCCAAGTACTCCCTGATTTTCTGGGAATTGTCTGTGGGTCGAAGGTCTCCACCCTGAGACTCGGGAGCCCAATTTTAACAGGAATTACCACTTCAGTCCCGTAACATAGGCTGAAGGTTGTCTCGCACTTTGGTTCCTTTGGGGTTGTATGATAAGACCAGATGACGGATGGGAGCTCGTCAACCTAGGAGCCCCCAGCGTCCTCCAACTTAGTCTTTAACCCGTAGAGTAGCGTACGGTTTGTGACCTCCACCTGCCCGTTGGCCTGGGGGTACACCGCCGAAGTGTGGACCAACTTGATTCCAAGGCTAGTGTAATACTTGGTGAAGCATTTTTCCAAAAATTGGGTCCCGTTGTCAGTCACCACGACCTCTGGGACGCCAAACCTGCAGACAATGCTCTAGCGAAGGAACTCCAGAGCATTGTGTTCTGTGATCTTTGCAAGCGGGGCAGCCTCGACCCACTTAGTGAAGTAGTCGATACCCGCTATGATAAATATTCTTTGCCCCGTGGCAATGGGAAATGGGCCGAGAATGTCGAGCCCCCATTGCGCGAAGGGCCACGGAGCCTGAAGGGACTTCAGGTCAGCGGACGGCTGGTGATGAAGGTTGCCATGAAGCTGGCAGCTCTCACACTTCTTTACAAACTCAAGCGCATCCTTTTTCATTGAGGGCCAATAGTAGCCCTACCGCATAATTTTGCAGGCCAGGTTTTTCCCGCTTACGTGAGAAGCACAGATCCCAAGGTGGACTTCGCCCAGCGCGTAGTCAGCCTCCTCGGGAGATAGATAGCAGAGATACGGAGTTGAGTATCCGTGGCGATACAGCCGCCCATCAACTAAGTGTACCAACCGGCTGTCTTTTTAATTTGCTTGGCCTTTTCGGTGTCCTCTGGGAGTGATCCGTCGGCCAAGTATCTAAGGTAAGGCGTCATCCAGTTTTCCGTCTCGAAAATCTGCATGGCCTCCTGTTTCTCTATGCTCGGAGCGTTCAGGGTCTCCCGTATGTCCCTCGAATACTGCTCTGGGTTCTCTGCAGCAGCTGCTCTAGCCAGCCGGTCTGCCTTCCAATTTTTAGCTCGAGGAACGTGAACCAGGGTCAGCTTGTCGAAGCCCTGGATGGCCTCCTTTGCCTTTGCAGTGCACTGCCAAGGAAGGGTTGTTTGCCTCGAAGCCCCCATTGACTGGTTGACGATTGATTCGAGTCGCCGAATGGAACCAACCTCTTGCGAGCACTCCTTTGCTAATCGCAAGCCAGCTAATAGGGCTTCGTACTCAGTGACGTTGTTGGTCATTGGGAAATCAAGTTTCAGGGAATATTTGATCTCGAATCCATCAGGGGTCGTTAGGATCACCCCTGTTCCACTGCCGCTGTCCGTGGACGATCCATCCACGTGGAGTGTCCATTCTGGGACCTCCGCGGGCTGTTCATTGTCTTCTGCAGGCTGCTCCTCTTGAATTGAGGTTGTGGTCTCGACGATGAAGTCAGCTAGAGCCTGCGCCTTTATGGCAGGTCTGGGCCTGAACTCGATGTCGAACTCGCCTAACTCAATAGCCCACTTTACCAACCGCCCCGAAACGTCAGATTTTTGGAGTATGCCTTTCAGCGGCTGGTCCGTAAGGACCACTACGCGATGTGCTTGAAAGTATGGCCTCAATTTTCGCGCTGCGAAGATAAGTGCCAGTGCCATTTTTTTAGCACGCGGATAGTGAGTTTCTGAACCGGTCAATATTTTGCTTACATAGTAGACCGGCTGCTGGATATCCGATTCCTAGTGCACGAGGACGGAGCTGAGGGACACTTCCGACACTGCCAAGTAAAGGTACAGCTCCTCTCCGTCTTTTGGTGATGCTAACAACGGTGGGGTGGCAGAGATCTTTTAACTCATCGAAGGCGGTCCAGCAAATGGCCGTCCCACCGAATCCGTTAGATTTTATCCTCTCAAGGCTTTAAAGAAGGGTGGTACTTGTCTCCGACTTCGCGAGGAAGCGGGGCAGAGCGGCCAAATCATCCGATCCAATCGGCCGGACGTCTTTTACGTTTCGCGGAAGAGTCATGTCAGCCAGGGCCTTAATCTTTTCTGGGTTTGCCTCAATCCCTCGCTGGGAGACGATGAAACCCAAGAACTTCCCCGAGGCTACCCCAAAGACACACTTGGCTGGATTTAGCTTCATTTGGTGCTGGTGGAGCACCTCAAATGACTCTTCAGTCACATATGTGGTCGCCCGTGACTCTGCTCTTGACGAGCATGTTGTCGACGTAGACCTCCATGTTGCGACCAATTTGTTTTTCGAACATCTTATTGATTAGTCGCTGGTAAGTTGCTCCAGTGTTCTTCAGTCCAAAGGGCATTACTTTGCAGCAGTAGATGCCCTGGTCAGTCATAAACAAGGTATGCTCCTCGTCTTTCGGACTCATTCAAATCTGGTTGTGGCCTGAATAAGCGTCCATGAAGCTTAGCAGCTCATGCCCTGCCGTGGAGTCAACCAGCAAGTCAATCCGAGGCAGGGGAAAGCTGTCTTTCGAGCAGGCCTTGTTGACGTCGGTAAAATCGACGAACATTCGCCATTTTTCATTGCTCTTTTTGACCAGGACGACGTTTGAGAGCCAATCCGGGTACTGGACTTCTCTGATAAATCCAGCGTTGAGTAGTTTCTTCACCTCTTCTCGGATGGCGATCAGCTTTTCTACGGAGTGATTCCTCCGCTTCTGCCTGACCGGCTTCCGATTAAGATCAAGGTCCAGCTTGTGGACCATCACCTCCGCTAAAATCCCGGGCATGTCTGCGGGAGTCCATGGGAACAAGTCCGCGTTCCGTTGTAGGAACACAACTAATTCTGCGCGCAGGGTGCCGATGAGTGAGCCGCCAATCTGCACACACCTCTCCGATTCCTTGGGATCCAGTGGGACCAGATCGGTGGCTTCACCGGGTTACGCCTGTTGCAGAGTGGTCTCGTCTCGATGATCGAGTTCTCCCACCGTGCCAGTTCTACCACTAGGGGCAATCTGGGACATGTAGCATGTCCGCCCAATTACTTGGTCGCCTAACACTTCGCCAACACCGTAGGGTGTTGGGAATTTTATTTTGAGGTGCGGAATCGAGGTAACTGCCCCGAATGCTGCCAGGCAGGGTCTGCCCAGTATAGCATTGTATACTGAGGGCAGGTCAACTACCAGAAAGGTTAGCATGCGACTTGCTGTTTTCGGGTAGGTGCCCAGGGTGACTTCCAGTTGGACTGTCCCTTGGACGGGCACCGATTCATTGTCAAGGCCGTATAAAGGTCCTTCAGCAGGTTTTAGTTGATTCTTTTTAGGCCTAATCTAAAGAATGCATTCAACTAAGCAAATCTTTAGAGCTACCATTATCAATAAAGACTCGCTTCAGCTGGTAATTTGAAGTACCATCTGAAACGAGTGCCGAGATTACAAGGGGATCAGCATGGGGGGAGATTACATGGTTCGAGTCACAATCACTAAAGCTAATAATGTTGTCTGCTGTGCGCTACTTCTTCCTCCCAGTCTGCTGCTCCTTACTGTCTGTCGGGCTCCTGGTAGGTCGGGTGGTAACCATATTAACTACTCCTGCCGCAATTCTGTTCCAGGAAAGCACCTGCTCCTGCCCCTCTTCCTCAACCGCTCCTGAGTTTTGTCCAGGTCCCTTGACGAATCGGGTGAGGTGTCCTCTGCGAATCAGGTCCTCGATTTCCCTCTGCAGCGTTTTACAGTCTTCAGTTGAGTGGCCAACAGAACGATGGAAGTCACAGTACTTGGACTGATTTCCAGAGTCTTTTTTCAGCATTTTTGGCCACTTCAAAAACTTTTCTTCACGGATCTGCATTAGGACATTGGAGCGCGTGTCTGTCAAAGGCGTAAAACTGGTGGGCCCATAATCTTTGCGTTCTGGGAGCCCAGTCCGGCGCTGCTTCTGGCGGGAATGCTCTCCGCCACTGCATTTTCTTTTCCCTTCACCAGGGAACGGCCGAGGCTGATCCGCCCTCTCAGGACGTTTTGCCTCGTTGGCCTCTTCTGCTGCAGCGTAGGCCCTGGTGATGGATTCCGTCTCGCGGAAAGTCTAATGATTTTTGTGGGCAAGGTGCTTGAAAAAGTCACCGAAAGTAAGCACTGAGATAAAACTGCCCAGTTTCATCTCCTCTGTGATCCTGGGGATCCTTCTGACCTCAGCCACGAAGCGATCCAGAAAACACCGTGGGTTCTCTCCCGGTTTCTGCTTTATGTGGGAGAGATGCCACGGCTGCTTCTCTTCCCGTCGGCTCGAAGCGTACTGAGCCAGGAAGAAATCCGTGAGTTCACGGAAGCTGCTGACAGTGCCTGAAGGGAGATGGTGAAACCAAATCATGGCGTCTCCCTTCAGCGTGAGCGGGAAGCAGCGGCACATCGCTGAGTCTTCTAGCCCTTGTAGACTTAGATGGGTGCGGAAGTGATCCAGGTGGTCAACCGGATCACTGCCCCCATCGTATAAGTCAAGGGACGGCATTTTAAACTTGGACGGCAGTGGACGGGTCAGGATTTCTGCAGTAAAATGAGACTTGTCCAAGTCGATGGCGCGCTCGTCATTCTGGAATACGTGGTTCCAGATTTGGTCCACTCGCGGATCGGCGCGAGTGGTGTTTGCTGATCGCTTGGAGTTGAGGAAATTCCTCAACTCCGTCTTGTCCCCAGCGGGTTCAGCAGCCGTCTGACGCCGATGCCACCATCGCCGCGTCCTCTTCCCCCTCGTGCAGAGCCTGAATTTGGCACCCTGAAACCCTCTCTCTCTCCTCTGTTTCTTTCCTCCTCCTCTGTTTTTCTTTTCCTCTCCCTCTCTCCCTCTCTCTCTCGGATCCGGGGGGCATCCTTCTTCCTTGTGGAGAAGGACCGTCCTTCTTCTCATCTGAACCATCGGATGTAAAATCCAACGGCCCACACGTTTTGAATGGATAATATAATGTGGGCCGTTTGATTTTAAATTTAATCATCCAAAACACGTAACCGTCGGATTTTATATCCGACGGTCCAGATTAAGAAAAGGACGGTCCTTCTCCACAGGGAGAAGGACACCCCCTCAATCCCTCTCTCTCTTGCTCCTGCCAATTTCCAAACCCCCTAACACCCCCTTACAAAAAAAAAAAAAAACTATTATTATCATCATCATTATTATTAATATACATTATCCCAAATACACCCCATTCCCTCTTATCCTATCCCATTCCTACCCTCTTCCCTTTTTTTTATAATATATATATATATCTCCATCGGATACTATTAAACGCACAACGAGCACCAACCGTAAAATTTCTAATATCCTTCAAAATTTTACAATATTAAATAAAATTTTAAAACGTCTAATTTATCCAAATTCTCATTAAATATTAAAATATATTCAATGAGGTCTGGGATATTCAATATTAGTTTTTAATTATTAATTTATTTTCGTATTCGGTCAATATATAATAAATTTTTAATATGAAAAATCAATTTTTGTCTAACAATATATGCCAAATCTTACGCATTGCTACTATTGCCGTCTTATGTGCCGCTACCATATTGAATTATTACTGAAATAAACTGCTTAATAAACTATTTGTGCATCACTTAATAAACTATCTATGCATCACTAGCCGGTGGTCTCTTGAAACTAAAAAGCAACTGTTATATTAAGTCACACGATTCAAAACTGTATTAACATTTCGACCTCATTTCAAATCACTCACGATATGATACATTTATTACTCACTTTTCACCAGAGAAAACGAGAGAATAAGAGAGTTTATAACTTGAAACGAAGATAATTACAGAATAAGAAGACAATTCCGCTACGTTGAATTCATAACAATTCAATAATAGCCATGACCAGTCTTATTTATAGATAAATTACAAAGTAAGAATATAAAAATTAATGGTTATGCCTGTTGCAATAGCTTTAGCAACTTTCTAGCAATATTAACTACTGTAACAGTCTATCAACTAACCACTACTTGACTTCTTACTGATCTAGGGTATTCTAAAATGGCTTCTCTTTTGCTAATTCTTCTATATTTGTATTGTGCTTGGTCATTCCAACTTCTTGCGTGACAAAACGCAACAGCATAGCACGAAAACAATATAGTAGGCATAACAGTGCATAACTTGCTGAACTAGTCAACAGAACAGACTGAATTAATATTGATTGTCTTTCTCCCATGTTACTAAAATGTTGTACTTGCTAATGGTTGCCTCAGTTAATTAACTCATGCTTCTTGTATATGTGGTCCAATCAATAATATTGGTGCAGTTCATGACATAATCATGTATGCCTTTTAGAAATAGATACAGTTCATGACATAATCATGTATGAGAATATTTGCTTGAATTTTTGTATTGCATCGATGGTGTAAATGTTATAGTATGGATGCTTTTATTGGGTGACTTCTTCATGCCTGTAAATCTGATGCTACAGTTGTTGGTTATTCAATTAAAAAAAAAAAAAAGGGAATCAATAGTTATGACCCATGTTTATCCAGAATAGCCATTGCCCAACCTTTCATGGTAACCACCATGGACAATTAGATAAAAATTATCCATATATTGGGTGACTTGATTTTGGATCCCGAATTCTAATTCTCTGATAGTACACCGTCACTAAAGAGGATTAAAACTTGAAAGATCAAAACCTAATGAGTAATTTTATAGAAATTCAAACAGTATTGCAGTAGCTTTAATGACCGGATGTTAATTTCGATTCTTAATTTTATTCCATATTCGGTCATCATTGTGATGATTTTGAACATAGAAGACCAATTTATATCTAACATTTGGTATCAAATAATTGAAAATCTCGCCCTTGAAACTGTTTCGTAATTTTTTTCTTCTTACCCAAATTTTTGAAGTTTTTTAAAGTTTTAATTTTTATAATGATTTTATAAAAATTAATGTCAAAAATCATTAAAAAATTTTATTTTAAATATTTTTATATTTTATTCATCAATTTTGATATAAAAATGATGTAATTTTCAACAGGTCATAAATCGGGTCAAAATAAATATGGGAGAATTCAGTTATAGGTTGAAGACGACCTCACAACGCCGTCGTTTTATTACAGTAAATTGCTACACTAACAGTAAATAAATAAAAATATTTAGGCCCGTGGGTGGAGAAGGTTGCAGCGACCGCTGCATTGCGGACGCGTGTTCTTGATTAAAAATATATTTTTATGAATGGCGGCTAGAGGATCCGAACCGAGGACCTTCGGTAAGGTATAAGCAGTCAGCGCCGCTGTACCACCTCAAACGGTTGTTGACTAACAGGAGGCTATTATTTTTTTTAGACAATATTTCCGTATTATTTTTTATCTATATATAATTATATTTATTGCCATATTTATTATTATTTTATAATATTCAAAATATATATATATATGTGTGTGTAATGTTTATTGATTAGTGTAATTTAATTAATTAAAAATTGATCACAACATCCGTAATTAATAAAATTGTATATTGTGATCACATATGATATAAGGATATTAATTGTGACTAATTATTTTTAATATAATAAAATTTATCTCACAAAAAATTTTATTATATTAAATTAATTAATCATGATAAAATATTTAATTATTCTTCTTAATTTTCCCATAAGAATTAAAAATTAAAATATAATTTGATAATTTTATCATAAAATTTAGATATAAATCTACTTGAATTAAAATTTTAACTTATAAATAATTTTTTTGTCAATTAATTTATAATGTATGTTTTACATTGGTAAAACATATTTTGTATTTATTTATTAGTTTCATATATTGTTTGATAAGTATATAATTTTATTTTTATACAATTATATAATTTGTAAATCTTTTTAAAATTAAATGTAATATTTTTTAATTAAAAAATGATAACTATAAAGTTTTTAAAGAGAGAATTCTTCTTCATCTAAGATGGATGGACATTGATTATACCATAAGGAAAGACGAATCACTTACTTTTACTGGAATTAGCACTCCAATTGATGTTACTCCTTATGATCGATGAAAGTAATCTAATCGCCTCAATTTGATATTTATAAAGATTAAAATTTTTATTGGTATTCATGATTTTATCGGTGAATATAATAATGTGTGAAATTTACTAAAAATTATTGATGAATAATTCAAAATTTTAAAAAAAGTACTTAGTAGCACCCTAATTATAAAGTTTTCATCGTTAAGACTCACCAATATTAAAGGTGTACGAGAATGTATTATATAAATGAGGGATATAGTGACTCAATTAAAGAATATTGAGATGGATATGTTTGAATCTTTTCTTATATATTATATTCTGAATATATTTTTAGTGTAATATAGACTCTTTAACATCTTTTACAATATAAATAAGGATAAATGATCATTTAATGAACTTATAACCACGTATGTTTAAAAAGAAGAAAAGCTTGTGATAGAATAAGGTAAATGCATTTATGATTAAAGAAGGAAAAAATCATGCTCAAACTAAAAAAAATGTAAAATACCTCATCAATTTGACATCAAGAAGAAATCTAAATATTTTTTCTACAAAAAGAATAGACATGTCAAAAAGATTATATCAAATATCAAAATTAATTTAAAAAAAGAGAAAATTTATCTTCATTTATTTGTTATGAATCTAATATGATACATAGTAATTGATCTAATTCCACAATTTATATTATAAATTTCTTATAAGACTTGTAAAACCTAAGGAAACAAGTGAAAAGTAAACAAAATATCTTCTTCGAAAACAAAATACGTTCATATGTGGAGATAATCGAAACATACAATTTAATTTTGAACAGTGGGTTTCTTTTGAATTTAGAAAAGACCTTTTATATTTTAAATTTCTCTAAAAATTTGATATCAATTGTAAGACTTGTACCGTTTGGATATTTTATTACATTTTCAAACTCATCTTTTAATTATATTATTAGTTGAATATTATTAGAAATAGTACATTATCTGGTAGTTTTTATTATATAAATTTTTAAAAAATATCTCTTATAATACTGTGCATATTGATACTCGCATTAAACAATATGTTGTGAATAAATATTTTTCTATATTGTGATATAAGATATTAGGACATATCTCCATTGAAAGGATTAAAAAATTATAAATGATAGAGTACTTAATATTCTAAATTTTATTAATTTTGAGACTTGTGTGAACCGTATAAAAAAGTAAATCAACACAAATAAGAAAGATGCTAAGAGTAGTTAAGACATATTAGAAATCATACATATAAATATTTGTAATCCAGATATTAACTTATATGGTCTGAGGTATTTTATCATATTTATTGATAATTATTCACGATATATCTATCTCTATTTACTTTATAATAAGAATAAAGTATTTGATATTTTTAAAATATTTAAATTTAAAGTAGAAAAATAATGTAAAAAATAAATTAAAATCGTGAGATCAGATAGAGATGTAGAATATTATGGTAGATATATTGAAGATGGACAAATACCTGATCGTTTTGTAAAGTTTCTTCAAGAATATATGATAGTTACACATTATACTATATCTGATTTTCTGGATCAAAAATGGTGTAGTATAAAGAAGAAATCTAACATTATTAGATATGGTGTATAGTATACTTAGCAGCTCTAATTTTTTAAAATCCTCGTGGATTAAAATTCTTAAAATGACAGTGTATATATTAAACTGTATTCTAATAAAAGTTATTCCAAAAACTCCTTCTGGATTATGAAACTGTTAAAAATTGAGTTTGCGATATATACGCGTTTGGGGATATCGATCTAAAGTAAGATTTTATAATCCACATGAAAGAAATTAAATTTAAGGACCATAAGTGGGTATTCATTATAGATGCTGAATGGTCCAAAAAATATAGATTTTAATATTTATATCATAACACTATGATTGTAAGATTAAAAAAATAAAAAAAATTTTAAGAACGACTTAATGAGTATGAGTAAGCGATTCAGAAATATAGTTTTTGATAATGATCATTCAAATTTTTGACCCTATACTTCATATGATAGGTTGATTATTATTCACAATAACTCAAGTTTAAATTGGTATTGAACAACTAATCACTGTCATTTCACAAAATGTTAAAATTATTAAAGTTGATCATGATATTTAAAATTTACCTAAAATAATTGTACAATATATTCCTATTAAGAATATTGATACAATATTAAAAATGTCTACTAGAATAAAAAAATTAATAATTTTTAGTGATTATATTATATATTTAAAAAAGTCAGACTGTAATATTAGAGCTAAAAATAATTCTGAAATATTTTTATAAGTTATGAGTTATAATGAATCAGAATTATAGTACAATATTAAAAAAAGAGATGAATTTTAATAGTTGTAATAGAGTTTAGGATCTTATTGAGTTAGCTAAATTGGTTAAAATCATAGGGTACAAATGGATCTTTAAAATAAAAAAAAAGCTCATTAGATAATATCGAAAGATGTAAAGTAATACTCATTGTTAAAGGATTCACTCAAAATGAAAGAATTGATTACATGGAAAATTTTTTTCTATATCTAAGAAAGATTCCATTCGTATTATTTTGGCATTAGTTATTTATTTTGATTTAAAATTATAACAAATGAATGTGAAAATGATATTTTTTAAATGGTGACCTAGAGGAGAATGTTATATAAAACAATCAGAAAGATTCTTATTTAGTAATGGTAAGCAATTTGTATGCAAGTTTAAGAAATTCATATAGGGTTAAAATAAATATCTCGTCAATGGTATTTAAAATTTGATGATATTATTTCTTCATTTATTTTTTTAAAAAATATTTTGGATCAATGTATATATCAGAAGATTAGTGGGAGTAAGATTTATTTTATTATTTTAAATATGGATAATATTTAATTTGTATCCAATGATAAGGGTTTGATGCATAAGGTGAAATAATTTCTCTTTAATAAATTTAAAGGAAAAAATATGGATGATATATCTTATATCATTGGCATAAAGATTAATCGAGATAAATTACGCGGTGTTTTAGATTTGTCTCAAGAGACCTATATCAATAAAGTTGTACAGAGATTTTGAATGAAATATTGTTCACCAAGTGTAGCATCCATTGTGAAGAGTGATATGTTCAATTTGAACCAATGTCGAAAAAATAATTTTGACTGGGAATAAATAAAAAAATATTTCATATGCTTCTACTGTTGAAAGCTTGATATATACTCAGGTTTGTGTAAGATCTAACATTGATTTTGTAGTACGAATACTGAAAAGATTTCAGAGTAATCCAATTATGGATCGTTAAAAAGCCGCTAAGAAAGTGATGAAGTATTTTCAAGGTACAAAGTACTACATGCTTACATATAGACAAGCCGATAATTTAAAAGTATTTGGTTACTCCAATTCAGATTTCGTTAGATGTATTGATTTGCATAAATTAATATCTAATCATATATTTATGTTTACCAATGGAGTTGTATTCTGGTAGAGTGCAAAGTAAAGCCTGATTGCTATTTTCGCTATAGAAGCTGAGTTCGTTACTTATTTTGAGAATATAAAGTATGGTGTATGGATCAGAAATTTCATACTTGGGTTTAAAGTGGTAGATTCCATCTTAAGATCATTGAAGATATATTGTAACAATTCAGTTACTATTTTTTTAGTTACAAATAATAAAAATAGTAATCGAAGTAAACATATCGATATTCAATTTTCACTCATAAAGAAGTGTATTAATGAAAAGGAAAGAAAATTGTCATTGAGTATATTAGAACCTAATTGATGATTGTTAATCCTTTGACGAAAGGTATGCCACTATTGAGGTTAAAGGATCATATTATTAGAGTGAGATGAAATCCTATTATATGATTTTTATTATATGGACAATGATATTTTAATAAAATTTTTATCTATTTGTGATATTTTTTAAAATTTTTTTATACATATTAGTTGATTATTTTAAAAAAATAATCAATTGTTAAACCAAAAATAAATATATGGTTTATTCATAAAGTAATATTACCATATTCAAATGTGTCTTAAGAAATATAATACATTATAATATATGGAAGGTACTATCATTCATATATGAGATATCACCATGATTCATGTATTTATTTCTTAAGAATGAGGATTGATGGGTTTTTAGTTATCATATTAAGTGAAACATGAACTAAGTGAAAGAATGTTGGTTATTCCCATTTTTTTTTTTAAAAAAAAGAACCAACAGTTATGCCCTATATTTATCTACGATAATCGTTGTCCAACTTCTCATGGTAACCACTATGGACAATTTGAAGGAAATTGTCCATATATTAGGTGACTTAGTTTTAATAATACACCATCGCTAAAGAGGATTAAGACTTAGAAGATCAAAAACCAATTGATAATTTTGTAGAAATTCAAGTAGCATTACAATAGCTTCAATGGCTGAATGTTAGTTTTGATTCTTAATTTTATTCCATATTTGGTCTTCATTGTAATGATTTTGAACACGAAAGATCTGTTTATATCTAACAACAGTGACATATTAGGGAAAGAGATGATGAACAGTGACATCGAGAGATTAAGTTTGGTTCCTTTTTAATCGTTATATATTGCTTGAATCTGGTGAGACAGTGTTTAAATGATAAAATGAAGAAAGCTTCACATGGAAAACCATTTTCTGTCCTGTACATAATGAGATGGGTAGTCTTGCGTGGGTGGAGAAGAAGATGAATAATGTCAATGCATTAAAATAAATGAATTTCGGTTATGTTTTTTTTTGGTTGGATATTGATACTCGGATTCACACACAACCCAGTGCAGCGAAAAAATTTGAATCTCCCATTAGTTGACAATCATCAATTTAGTGGGCACAAGGAATAAAATTATACAATGTTTTTAACGTGAAAATCCTTCAAATCAAAGGGAAAAACATAGAACGAACACCGAATAAGGCTTCTACTATGTAAAACCGGTTATAAAAACCTTCGAGATAGAGTATCCGCTACACACCCGAGACAGAACAAAAAAATAACTCCCAGAGTAAGGAAACTCTCATTCACTCTTATCTCTTTGTCTTTCTTCTATCATTCTTCTCACCAGTGGTACACTTTTCTCACTTTTAATTTTACAAGTGTGGTGGTAGACGATGAACGACGAGAGCTTCTTTCTGCACTCCTACTCTATTCCGCTCTCCTTTTGTGTTCCACCGCAGCAGCAATTACCGCCACTACTTTCGTCTACTTCCCCTGCAGCAGCTGTCGCAGCCATTCGCCTTTGGGCTTGCCATTTTTACCTTGCTTGTCTTTCACTTGAAGCGTCTGGTGTATTCTTTATAAAGATTCTGTGCCAAATCTATCTGCTCACCTGGACCGATTCTTGTAGATAATTTGTCATACCGACCCTATCTTTTCCTGTGACCTCACCAATTCCCACACTTTTCTAGACACGCGAGCAATGCTGGTCAACCACTCTGCTTAGACGGCGCATATCCTCCAAGTCAACTACCTGCTCTGCAAGACTTACCAATTCTGAAAAATTAACTATTCTGCAAGTCAATCACCTGCTCTGCAAAACTTACCAACTTTGACTCGTAGCATCACCCCTGCAAAAGCAAATGCCACTCTGGCATTTCAACTCTGACAAATTTCTCTACAGAATTTACCACTTCGGATTTTCTTTTTGGTAAATTACACTCCGGAATTCGCCACTCCAGATGTTCACTCCAACATAATGGCCACTTTGAGATTCGCCCAACCGCTAAATTGGTCACCTTGGCTCCAACCATTCATTTTGCCACAACCGGTCATTTCTGCTCAACGGCCAATTTGCTACAACCGACATTTCCCACGCAACTGGCATTTCCTGCATAACTAGACATTTTGACGCAACCGGACAAAATTAGCCCAATTTAGCACTTTGTCGCAACCAAGCAATTTTTCCCTCTCCAATATTTGCCCACCTGGCAAATGGTCATCATCTGAGGTTTACCTGCTCTAGTAAATGGTCTTCTCTAATATTTGCCTTCTCTAGCAAACAGTCTTCTTCGATATTTACCTCTTTTGACAAATGGTCTTTTTTGAGATTTGCCTCCTCCGGTAAACGGTCTTCTTCAACATTTGTCTCCTCCAATAAATGGTCACTCCGAGATTTGTCTACTCTGGCAATAGTCTCCTCTGAGATTTGCCTCATCTGGCAAATAGTTTTCTCCGAGATTTGCCTCTTCTGGCAAGCGGTCTTCTCCAAGATTTGTCTCATCCGGCAAATGGTCATCCTCGTCTTTGTTACAGCCAATTTGTAACACTCTAAACGTTACACAAAATTTGTGTGATACTTCGATGACGCTTTCGTTTATTGAGTCACCCACAAAATGAGTGATCCAACCCAATATTTTTAACGTTAGAATCCTGGGAAATATATGTTTTCCATATAACTGTAGTTAATTTTTCATTGATAAATTGAGTATATGCTGTCTCATGTTTTTTTCTTTTTAGATCACAAGGCTGGCAGCTAGTAGTTCTTTGAGACGGTAAAGGATAGTTTCGTAGCTGCTAATTTTTTTTTTACCTTGAAATTTCCAAGTGAGGTGGGACTCGGTTATTAATGGCTTTACTTAATAATGATTTAGAGTATATATGGCTTGTAGACTAATTGGAAAAATATTGATCGCCTTCGGATGGTATGAATAAGGTAGTGGCAGCTTGCGTTTATTGAGCTAATGATGTCGGCGCCCAAATGGCATTAAGACCGATGCACGACTGTCTGAACTTATTTGAAGTAAAGTGATAATTCTCAATTTCATTAGATAGTGACAAATATCATGCAGTTTATGATTATGTGGCCCTAGAAGTGTGATTAAGAAGATAGTATCGTCAGTAATCATTAGATAAAATCATATGTGATTGACATATATGACGATGTACGAGTAGATACTTAGCAAAAACTTAAGTGTTAGAGAAATCGAGTTGGTTTGGTCTAGTAGTGAAATTAGATGTTTAGCAGCATCATTTTATAAGCCGTAGGACTTACTAGGATGTTTTGGGCTAGTAAAATAATAGTAATTGAATATTTAGGGTGTCCAGAGGGCTTTTATTGTTTTCTTGATAATGAATTTCTTTATGTTAGTGTTGATCACATCAATATGATTTTTGTTGGGTTTGAGACAAAGGCTTAAAGAGATTCAAAACCGAACCCACGGAACGGCTACCTGATAGGCCATTAAGGCCCAACACAACAGGGTGACCTATGTGGCAGCCCACGATTAGTAGCCAATGGACGTCGTCTGCATCTCATTAATGCAACTGTTAGGGAATAGCAGAAACGCAGGAAAAGCTAGCCAATGAGGAAACGGTCAACGCTGCCAGCTGCAACTCAAGCGGCTACCCACATTTGCCCTACCAATTCCAGTTCAAGGAGGAGTCAAGCGTGGCTGGAAACGCCCGGTAGTCTACCTGCCACTGTTAAACGACAACTGACATGCCGACAATTGCCAACAGTAATCGGCGGCCAACGAGCCGGTCAACAGGGGTCCTCGACCCCAAAGCCCCTCGCCAGAGGGCCTATAAAACCCTTCTTCCTCTACGAAGAAGGGAATCGGATCCTAGAGAATCAACCCAGCGTCAATAACCTTAAGCTCTAAAGCTATCCTCCAGATCCAAACTCTTCAACCTTCTCAGGCAACAAGAAGTCAGCTACCCATTGCGGTGCATACAGGGAGCCAAGCCTCCCACCACCCGCTCATTACTCCCCCAAATAAGCATTCACGCACCTCTCACGCATTCGCAACATATTTTCGTGCACTACTAAGCGTGCACCCCGTTTCTGTTTATTGTGGAAATTTACTGACTTGAGTGTTGAAGTGTCCTTGGTGGGAGAAATCCTATTGGACCTCTAACATCGTATTTGTTAGTTGTGTTGTGTAGAGCCCAAGTTCACAGAGACGGAGACCGGACCCGCTCGTGATCATCTCCAGACGACAAGGAATCCGTAGGCTTTCTAATCCGTACGGCAACCAAAAATCCGGGACGCAATATTGACGCCGTCTGTGGAAACAAGACAAGAAGCCTAGCGTCTCCTTCTCACCCTCATTCTTAAATGACGAAATGGTGAACACCGGGGCATAAGCCAGTGCCGCAATGAAAGATGCTACTGCCTGCAGTGAAGACCCTTCAGTGGGTAGCCTCATGGACATCCATCCAAAGCCCGATGTCTACCACTTAGCCGGGGACATGGGCAATATGAGGTTGGTGATCCAAGCTCTCTGTGACCGAACAGGAACCCCGTGGGTAGGGGCTGTCTCTCTGGCATCCCAGGCGTCCTCCTCCAGGCGAGGAGGGCGTCGCGCGGCAGCACTCAAGAGAATATCATAGCAGCCTGACGATGCCGGGGTCTAGGCGACCTCCGGTAGCAAAGTCCAGTCTGTGGCTGAAAGCCATCCCAGCCGGGATGGACGGAGAGAGAATCCTGAGCGACGTAACCCCCGTATCTCCCGCAACCAAGTGAGGCCAACCGCCAAAGACTCCGGTAGTGAGCGGCCACTCCACGCGGGAAGCCGCCACAACTGACAAAGCCAGCCACGTCAGCAGGACCACACGGAACTCTGCGACATCATCAACGTGCAGAGAGGGGCGTCCGACGCACCAATGGAGGAGAAGGTCAAAGTATTGTGGGATCTCCTGCATAAGGAAAGACCCGCACGATCCTCCGCTAACCTTCTAAGGTCACCCTTCGTCACGAATCTGCAGACTCAGTTGGTTCCTTTCAAATTGAAGATGCCCGTGCTGGAAGGGTACGACGGGAGTAAGGACCCGATGGATCATCTAAACTGCTTCCGTACCCACCTGTCACTTCAGGGGGTGAGTGAGGCCATGACATGCCAGTGCTTCTCTGTCACACTCAGGGTGGATGCACTGCTTTAGTTTCATGTCCTCCCACTAAATTCTATCTGCTCCTTCGACGAGCTTGCAGACTGCTTCCTGAGTCAGTTCGCTTTCAGCCAGAGGGAAAAGAAGCAACTATGACACCTGGTTTGCCTCCGTCATAGGTCGGATGAAAGTCTGAAGCGATTCCTCAACCGCTTCACCACTAAGGCGCACCGGATCCCCCAACTCTCGGACAAGCTGAAACTCAACACCTTCATTGTTACGTTGGCATCGGGCGACTTTTTCAAGCACCTATCACACTAGCACCCCCAGTCCTTTCGGGAAGCTGAAGTCATCGCCCTAGCCAACATCTCAGCGAAGGAGGCAAACGAGGTGAAGCATCCCGAGCATGTAGACCGCCCCCCAAAAATTCCCAAGCCTGCCATCGAAAAGAAGAGGAACGATGATGATAGCCGATTCTCGGAGCGCTGCAAGCAGCCATGCCCTCCATCGAGATCAAGGAGAGATCACAGACCAACGTCCTTAACCCCCATAACGATACCCGTGCGAACATCCTGATACAAATCCAGGATGAAAAATTCTTTAAGTGGCAAAAGACATTGAAGGGTGCGAGCGGCAGTGACCAGACAAAGTCTGCCCGGTACCACCACTGCCTCGGACATTCCACGGAGAACTGCCAAACCTTGCAGCAGAAGATCGAGGACTTGATCTATCATGGACACCTTAAACGGTTCGTGAAAGATTTAGGACAGGCCCCCACAACCTCATAAGGCGAGGCCAACGAGCCTCCCAGGAACCGTACATCTACCGACGTAATCAACATGATCTCAGCCGTAACGGCCAAGAGCACCAGGCAAAAGCAACCGGAGCCGGCTTCCAGCAACAAGAGAGCGAAGATAGGGGATAGGAGTGATGTCATTAACTTTAGTAACGACGATATGGCTCATGTAACCTTTCCCCATACTGATCCTCTTGTTGTATTCGCCCTCGTTTCAGATGGTACGACTGATTACCAACTGAAACAGGTCTTCGTTGATAAAGGAAGCTCGTAGAATTTGCTGTATCTTAGTGTCTTATTTAAGCTTGGACTAAAGCGAAGCCAGATGAGAGCGGTCGATGGCCCTCTATACGGCTTGGACAACGAACCTGTACTAGTGCAGGGGATAGTCCGGCTAGAGATCATGATGGGGACTTACCCACGCACCGTGACGCGGGAGCTAATGTCCCTTGTCGTTGATCTACTGTCCGTCTACAACTCTATACTGGGCGGACCCTTCCTCACAGCCTTCGGGGCCGTTACGTCGGTCACTCATCTGAAGATAAAGTTTCCCACTCTGTGCAGCATGGGAGAAGTGCTAGGGGACCAGGCAATGGGACGGACATGCTACTTATCCCAGGTTGCCCCCGCGGCGCCGGATGCCTTGGACAAAGACCTGGATCTTCACGACAAAGCCATACTACAACAAGCTCAATCAGGGGAAGCAACCGAAGTGATCCCTCTAAATCTTGCCGAGCCAGAAAAGTGCATACATGTGGGTAGCTCTCTCCCACTGCCCGATCGCAATCGATTAATCACCTTCTTGTGAATGAACTCTAATGTGTTCGCCTAGATTCTTACCGATATGCTCGGGTTACTGGCCAGAGTGATGGTCCACAGGCTGGGCCTCGATCCCGGCTACAAGCCCGTGCGGTAGAAGCGCAGGAACCATTCCATCGAGAAGCTGGTTGCTATAACGGAAGAGGTAAAAATACTCCTGGACACCAGATTTATTCGAGACGTCCAATACCCATACTGGCTATCCAACATCATGCTAGCGAAGAATAGTAACGACAAATGGGGAATGTACGTGGACTTTACCGATGTGAACAAGACTTGCCCAAAGAATAGCTTCCCTCTCCCTCGAATCGATCAGCTGGTGGACTCCACGTTCGGGCATGAGCTCCTAAGCTTCATGGACGCTTACTCTGGTTACAACTAGATCGGGATGTACTCGGACGACGAGGAGCATTCCTCCTTCATGACCAACCAGGGGACACACTGCTACAAGGTAATGCCCTTCGGACTCAAGCACACCGAGGCAACCTATTAGCTCATGGTAAACAAGATGTTTGAAACTCGGATCGGGAAAAACGTGGAGGTGTACGTTGACATGCTAGTAAAAAGCAGGGTTGCCAGCAACCACATCCGTGACCTGGAGGAGGCCTTCCAGGTCCTGCGGGTGCATACGACGAAACTTAACTCGGCCAAATGCATGTTCGGGTTGACCTCCACGAAGTTCCTGGGCTTCATCGTATCATAGCACCGCATAAAAGCAAACCCAGAGAAGATCAAGGCCATCCTTAATATGAATCCTCCGCAAATGGTGAAGGAAGTACAGAAACTCACAAGGCGACTGGCGGCCCTCTCGCGATTCCTTACCAAATCTGCGAAGAAGTACCTGCCATTCTTCAGGGCACTTAGGGGGACGAAATCGTTTGAATTTTGGTGGACCGAGGAATGCAAGGAAGCCTTCAAAGAGCTGAAAGCATACCTCATCAACCCGCCTCTCCTGAGCTCGCCCTGTACGGGCGAAGACCTGTACCTTTACTTAGTTACATCAGGCACTGCCCTCAACTTCGTGCTAGTTAGAGAACATGAGGGAGCGTAGCAGCCAGTGTACTACGTAAGTAGGGTATTGATAGACGTGGAGGCCAGTTGTCTGCACGCTGAAAGGATCGCGCTAACGCTCGTCTATTTGATGCAGAAGTTGCGGCCCTACTTCCATGCCCACTGAATTATTGTCCTAATGGAATAACCTCTGAAGTTGATCCTGTAGAAACTAGAGACCTTCGGGCGACTGATCAAGTGGGCTATAAAGTTGGGTGAGATCGACGTAGAGTTTCCACCTAAGCCGACTTTCAAGGGTCAGGCCCTAGTGGACTTCATCATCGAGACGACAACCCCGGCTCTAGACGACCCTAGCAGCCAAGGAAGCATAGGCGATCTTAACATCCTGACCTGGACCCTAAATGTGGACGGATCATCCACTCAAACAGGTAGCGGGATTGGAGTCGTGCTGAAGACTCCAGACGACACAGAGATTATGCACCCTATCGTGCTGACCTTCCCTACTACCAATAATGTGGCAGAATAAGTGGCTCTTCTCGCAGGACTTCACCTAGCAAAAGAGTGTTTCACCAAATCGCTGGTCGTGCACAGCGACTCGGAGCTCATGGTCTACCAAATCCAGGGAACCTTCGAAACGTCAAACCCTTAGCTCGTAAGATATCTGGTGAAGGCAAAGACCCTGATCCAAGGGTTCGATCGCTTCCTGATTGAACACGTCCCTAGGGCCAACAATTGGAAAGATGACCAGCTGGCTAGGGACGCAGCTCTAGGATCCCCGAAACAGTACGCCAGGGAACCACGGGAAACTCTGGCCGTGCCCAGTGTTGACACCTCGAACCAAGAAGTGTTGCAGATTGACGAAGGCAACAACTAGATGACCCCGTACAGAAAGTACCTGACCGATGAAACTTTGCCTAAAAACGCCGAGGAGGCCAAACGGATCAAGAAGACTACAGGTTGGTACGCAATTCTTGATTGGAGGCTATACAGGTGGGGATATTCCACTCCTTACCTAAAATGCCTGACACCTGAAGAGGCTGAGTATGCTCTGAGTGAAGTCCACCTCGACATATGTGGCTCGCACATCGGAGGAAAAAACCTCACGTTCAAGATCGTGCGGCAATGTCTCTTTTGGCCAACCATGAAGCAAGACGCCATGGAATTCGTGAGAAAATGTGAAAGCTGTCAAGTCCATGAATCCATAATGCACCACCCACACATGGAATTGCGCAGCCTTCAGTCCCCATAGCCATTTGCGCAGTGGGGGCTCGACATCCTTGGACCACTACCTTTGGCTTCCGGGAAAAGGAAGTTCCTCATCATTGGTATCGACTACTTTACCAAGTGGGTAGAAGCAGTCCCTCTGGCTCGGATCACGGAGCAGAATGGAATGAAGTTCCTCCGCCAAAATATCGTCTTCCGCTTTGGGATTCCCAAAATCATAGTAATCGACAACGGAACCCAATTTACTAACAAACGGTTCACAAAGTACTGCGCAGGTCTACGCATCAGGTTGGTCCATACATCCGTAGCATACCCTCAAGCCAATGGGCAAGTTGAAGTCATCAACCGCATGCTATTGCATGGGCTGAAGACCAAACTGTAAGATGCAGGGGGCTCGTGGGTCGATGAGCTACCTTCCATACTCTGACATATTTGACAACCCCATGGGAACAAACGAGAGAGACGCCCTTCAGGCTCCACTACGGAGCTGAAGCTGTAGTCCCCGTTGAAGTGGGATTACCCTGCTTGTGGGTCGAATGTTTTGATCCAACCACGAACTCTCAGAGACATAGGGAATGCCTTGACCTGCTCCCAAAAGTTCGAGCGCAGCCTGCCAGTGGACCATGACCTACTAGCAACGTATCACGCGGTACTACAAGCAGGTGAAGGCAAGCCCGCTCGAGGTTGGAGATCTGGTCTTCCGGAGTGTAGAGGCTGTGGGAAAGGCTGCGACTAGGAACAAACTTTCCCCTGCATGGGAAGGCCCATTCCTCGTCTCTGCAATCATCTGGAGTAGAGCGTACACTCTATGTGCCCAAAATGAAAAACTGGTCATTCGGACTTGGAACGCCGCCAACCTAAAGAAATACTAGCAGTAACACAATGCTGGCCCAGGTAAGGCATACATGCGCATGATGAAGAGTGCTTGTACATACATTGAGTTTTATTTAATAAAATTAATCATTTCTATTAACCTGTGTCATCATTCATGTGAGTGTTGGAGTACATGACATCCCAAAAGCATATCGACCTAGACTACCCCTAAGTCGGGAGGATTATCATCATCCATAAAACGAAGCCTTGGCATTGTGCCAAGCGGCCGGTGAGCGGCCACCTCAAAACCTCGACCCATCGTCGAGTGGCGTGTAGCGGCCCAAAAACCTTGGCCTCGTGCCAAGTGGCCCATTAGTGGTCTCATTCAAGCCTCGACCATGCGTCGAGCGGCCCAAAAACGGCCACATTCGGACTTCAACTCCGTGTCGAAAGGGTCCCAAGCAGCCCGCTACCTTGGCCTCATGCCAAGCGACTTGATAACGGTCCCCACCAAGCCTTAGCTCTGCGCCATAGGGCCCGTGCGGCCCAGAGAATCATGGTTCTGAACCAAATGACCCAGGCGGTCAAAACGTCAGGCCTGGGAGCTCTTGAAGCTTCCCAACTTAGGGCCATCAAAACCTTAGAGGGCAAGAATTGCAGGTGTGCGTCGACCTTCTCATGAAGAAAAGATCACCCTTAGTCTACAATGGTCGTGGGTTAGGACCTTGCACAAGGTAGCGACAACGCCCTAAGCGGGGACCACGCACCTAATGCGAATAACGCATGAGAAAAGGCCTAGACCCGGAGTCCGGCTGCTGTGGCCTGAAAACCCAGCTGGCCCTTAGCATGGCTCCACAGGACTTACGACGAAGTCCTCTTTACTGGATCGAGCTTCCCATTAAACGCGCGAGATGCGACGACATCCTCTGATGAAGGACAAGTACAACACAAGAAGGCGCCAGATTGGGACCTTGGTGACAATAGCTTCACAAGCTTAGCGGTTAAACAGGAGATGCAATCTCACAAATCACATTGGAAGGCATCAAATGCCAAAAATGTGTTACTTTTCATTCATTTGTACAAGGCGCAGACAAAGGAAAAAGAAGAAAGCAATATCTACCAGTAAAGCCACTACTGAGGATCCGATGGACCCATCCCCTCAAAAAAGTTTCTCGGGCGAGACCTGTCCTGGACCCTGGAATTGCTTGGGTGGAAGACACCCTCTGGGATGTCAGGGGGACCGCAAGCGAGGCAATCCTACAGCATAGGCGGATGCCGTCCCAGAATTGAGCCTCCTGTACAAGATCCACCTCTGACGGAGTGAACCGACCCCTCAAATCCCTGGACAAGTGAGAGTTGTCATCCTCAAGGACGGTGACCATCTCTTTCAATTGTTCGACCTCCCGCTGCAGGCGCGCACCTTCCAATGTCCGCTGGCCATTCTCCTCCTTCAAGTGCCAAACTTCCTCCCGTGCCCGCTCGCTCTCCTCTTGGAGGGAAGCGACCCTGGCTCTCATGCACTGGACAACATCCAGTTTGTGATGAAGGTCCCCGTACAGCTGACTAGCTAGGTCGTCAAAAGAATCGGTACCCTCAGAAATCTGCATGGGGAATGAGAAGGTCAAAAACTCCCAAAACTCGTGACTACCGAAGAATGTTCAACTTGAGGCAATTATACCTAGATGGATGGTGCGTCCGGACGACGAGTTAAATCCCCTGACATGGATGGGCCCTGGGGCTCCCCCCGTTCAACCGCAACTCCTGCAAGGCTTGGGTGGTCTAGAAGCACAGAAGGCAAACAAATGCTCGAGGGCTCTGGCTCCAGAGCCATCCCTCCCGTGGTCATCTAAGTTCCTGGCGGGCTGACCTCTTGTACAGCTTCAACCTCCAACACCGTGGGAATGTCCTCCTGGATCCTCCCCTTAAAAGTCGGCTCGACGAGGGCCCCAGCTGGCTCTGAAGGTCTCTGGCTCTGACGCTGGCGTTGGCATGCATGCTTCTCTCGAGTCACTGAGGATAATGCGTCGCTTGCCACGGCTGGAGCACCCTCTATGATCAACTCAGGTGGCTCCAGGTCGACAAATGAATCCACGGAAGACTCCTCACTAGAATAACGTCCCACTACAGGGATTCCATACTCAGCTAGTGTAACGGTAGGAATCGGCACGAGTCTGGCATTTCCCCTAAAGTTCGACACTCGATATCGCCTCCAGTATCGGGACCCGGACTCACGCGACAGAACCAGCAGCCAACCTCTGCGACCTCCGTGTGAAGGTACCTCCGGTCTCCCTCAAATTCTTCAGGGGAGCCTCCGTCTCCTCCTCATCTAAAGACGACTCAAGCAAAGAGCAGCCCTCCTCTACGTCCTCTCCGAACAATGAGGTAATCACGACATCTCCTGGCTCCTGTTTCGCAGGACCAGTTGCGCGCCAACCCGATGAGGGCCCCCACCTAGTGGCCACAAAAGTAATAGATATCAGAAAGTAGCCCTGAATGGAGAACTTCGCCATCTGGGAATTGATGGCGGTGACTAACTCCGTCGTATCCTTAGCATCCTCCGAAGACGCCTTCCTGTGGAAGTATTTCGAGATCGGGCCCCATTCACGTGAAAGTTTGGAGTCGAGAGGCTCCTACAAGAAGAAAAACCGATTCTTCCAGCTCTTCACCGAATCGGGGTTGGTCCCCTAAAAATGAAAACCAGTCTTCGGAGACATGGAGACCCAATCCTCTGACTCCGTGAAGCGAAAGATCAATCTCGCCGCCTTTGCGTCGAAAGCGCCGGCATAGAGGTGGGAGAAGATGCACAGCGAGACTAGATAATGAAGGGCGTTGGGGTGGAGCCTTGCCGCTGGAACGCCCAGTGCCTCGATAAGTGCATATAGAGTGCATGGCATAGGGTAACGAAGCCCCTCTCTCAGATGGTGCTCGTATACTGTGATAAAGCCATCTAGTGGGGCGTTGGCCCTACCCTCGGAGCCAGGAGTGCGATAAACCCAGTCATGGGGGATCCCATAATCCACCATCAGAATGGCAATGGCACTGGTCGTCAGCACAGCCCCCGTGTTGTTGACCAGATGCGACTCACCCTAGAAGTTTGCAAAGAAGGAGACTCTCTCTTCTTTGCCATCTCTCTCTCTTTGTGGAACAAGTTTAAAGTTTTTAGAGCAGGGGAACAGGCAAGAAGAATTTTGCAAAAGTACGGCTTAAATAGACAATGGTGTGCCAACGCACGGAAAACCCAAACGATGCCTCCACTGAGTGGCCAGGCTGTGTGCCTCCCCCACAAGAACGTCATGGGTCCCAAAGCAGCTAGCAATCATGACCCCTCGTCAGACCCCATATCGATATTACCTCAGCCGCCTAGCAAAATCCCCGCTGTCACTCCGGCATTTAATGCAGCGGGACTTCCGAAACCAGCGCGTAAGGGAGAAAACGAGCTGTTTGACTACAATAAACCACAAAAAGTAAAATGGCACAGCTGAGTGTTAAATTTCATTATAACATTCATTAATAACTCTCTTTACAGCAGCCCGCATTTGCAGAGTACATTTAATGGCCCCCTCCAGGCATAGAGCAACCTGGAGCAGGGTACTCCAATAGGTCCGCGCGTGTCTGGGCGCTAGAGCTTCGAGAGTCCAAGATGATGATGCAGAAGTTCGGATCCTCCAGCGAGACTAATCTCCAATTGAAATGGATACCATCCTAGAAGTTCCTTTCTAGTGCAGGACCGACTTCCTCCGGCATAAACCTCTACCTCATCTCAGTCCCCATATGCGCAACCTCTGTTCCAAACTGTCGTCGCAGCCGCTCAAGCTCCTCTTGGAGAGCCAGCACATAGGCTCAAGCCCACACGTTTTCACCAACAAGTTGGGACAACCTCACTTTTGATTCCGCCCACGCCTCCTCAAAGTGTGCGGCGCGGGCCCTCAATTGCTCTATCTCTCCAACGATAACTTGCAGGCTTCGACGCCTTCGACGACCCTGGCCACTTGGTGAAGCAAAGGATCTGCCCTCCCAAGGCCACAATCCCGCAAGCAGACCTCTCCTCCCTCTTAAAGCCTGGAGGCACCCTCAAGAATCGCATAGGGCCCACAACGGTGGCCTTCGAATGATATCCCTCTGACGTGGCTACACCAGGGGCCCCAGGGGTGTGGGTCCCAGTCTCAGGTTCTTCGAAAGAAGGTCCTGACCCAGACGACGAGGTTGACCCATCCATCGAAGTTATAGTGAAAGCGGAAGGAAGGGGAAGGAATTGAAACCGACACAAAACGTTGCACCGTTAAGGAAGCAGTAGAGCACACTACATTAGAGGAAGTTTGCACATTTAAACAGACTGAGTTCCCCCCAGAAGTGGTGACATTTTGGGAGGTGAAGAGCACTAGGATGGAGCCAACGGGTGACCTCCACGTGGCGAATCCCTGAAGCTTCGCGCGTTTCCAAGGCAAATAATCATTGCGCAGCGCCCCGCGATTCCTAGCGCATTTAATGCGCCAAATGAATGGGTGGGTGTGATTGCTGCCAGTGACGTTCAAGCCTCCACAACATCAAACTCCAGAGGCCCCTCTCCAGCCGCGTCTCCCCGATGAAGGTTAGTATTAGGACTCAAGGGACAAAACCGGTAGAACTGACCGCGAGCATCCGGAGATCCTCAGGCACACGGAACGGAGTGAGACACAACGAAAAAAAGCAAACCGCCCATAAAGGGTGAGAAAAAAGGTAGAGGGGGAGGCAATCAACAAGAGATACTATGCACTACAAGATGAAAAACTTAAGACAAAAGGCTACTTCTTTTATTAATTAAGACTTTCCTTATAAAGTACAAGATCTGCAGCAGCAAAGGTACAAGAAATAGGAAAAAGATATGGCAAGGGGCCTAGGCTCCACAACGACTGCCCCGGATGCTTGAGCAAGCTTGGGAACGTGGCCTATATGAGATCACCATAACCTTGCCGCTGATGACCCAACAAGCCAAAGCACCGAGAACAACCGCGTGTTGGTATTCCTCCGATGGAGATGAACCCAATGTTATCCACCGAGGCAAAGCCAACACCCAACTCAGGAGCCTCCGGCGGGGACGCAAAAAAGAACTTGCTCTTCCCTTGCCGGGGCTCCCCTCTCAACCTCCACCCCAACCAGTGCGCGACCCGAGCGAAGTGGAGCTTGCGGCGACACGCTTCACCAGAGGAGAGGATCCCCAGTATAGCTCTACCGCGATCCCATAGAGCCCTGGATGCGTCACACCATGGGAGGAGGCACGCAACAACGGCAGAGTGGCTGAGCCACACACATTAGTATGAGGAATCGACCGCAGCATGGGCATGAAGGCAATTTTCACCAAGAACTCCAGATCTCCAGCTAGTCCATCCAACTCCTTTGCAAACCACCACCAGAGGTGGAGCCGGCCAAGATCTACGCATTGCTCCCACAAAGTTAGTCAAAGGATGATCCGCACCAGCCGAGGAGCCCTCCTATTTATGGGCGAGATGACGCCCTTCCAGTTCTTAATGGGGCGCACCATTCCATGGACGTCTTTCATGGAACAGAAAGCCCTCAAATCCAGATGCAACCTCAAGCGTGCGAATCGTTCCATTCTCGGCACCAAATCGCTGTAACACCGAAAAGCTTGTGCGACTACCTGGGGAAGGCGCGTCCCCAGAAGACAACAAGCGTTAGCGCATCTCGAGGGGAACCGGGTGACCACGAGTTGGACACTGCAAGTTGGACCCAAAGGACATGCCATGCCGAATCAATGGTCAGCTCAAGCATGCGGGGCTAGTACTGGGTCCGAGACAAAGGCCCAAAGATATTTGAAGCGCAGCCCACGAAACGGCTGCCTGATGGGCCATTAAGGCGCAACGCTGCAGGGCAACCTTCGTGGCAGCCCACGATCAGTAGCCAATGAACGTCGCCTGTAACTCATTAATGCAGCTACCAGGGAATGACAAAAATGCAGGAAAAACTAGCTAATCAGGAAATGGTCAGCACTGCCAGCTGTGGCTCAACGGCTACCCACAGTCGCCCTGCCAATCCCAACTCAAGGGGGAGACCAAGCGTGGCCGGCAACGGCCGCTAGTCTACCTATCACCGCTAAACGACAACTGACATGTCGGCAATCGCCAACAGCATCGACGGCCAATGAACCCTTACAACAGGGTTCCTCGCGCCCAAAGCCCCTCACCAGAGGGCCTATAAAACTGTTTTTCCTCTACGAAGAAGGGGATCAAATCCTAGAGAATCTACCCAGTATCAATAACCTTAAACTCCATAGCTATCTTCCAGATCCAAACTCCTCAACCTTCTCCGGCAATAGAAAGTCAGCCACCTATTGCGGTGTATACAGGGAGCCAGGCCCCCCACCACCCGCTCATTACTCTCCCACAAAAGCATTGACACACCTCCGACGCATTCGCAGCATATTTCTGCGCACCACTAAGCGTGCGCCTCGTTTCTATTTATTGCGAAAATTTACTGACTTGAGCGTCGAAGTGTCATTAGTGGGAGAAATCCTATCGGGTCTCTAACTTCTTGTTTATTAATTGTGTTGTGCAGGGCCCAGGATCACAGAAATGGAGACCGAACCCGCTTGTGATCACCTCCAGACGACGAAGAATCCGAAGGCTCCCTAATCCGTACAGTAATTGGAAACCCGGGACGCAACAATTTTTATTAGTACAAATGACGCATCTATCATTGTAGTTGCAAAATTCTTTTGCGTTATATTCAATTGTGTTACTATATGTTATTGGTTTTTTATAGTCAAAGTAAAATGAGATCATAAAAATATTACAATATCAATAAATATGAAACCTTGGATAACTTAGTATAATCAATAATCATATAATACTGTTTTTTGTATCATGATAATGAGGAGATATATTGTTTATTATTTATGAATAGTTATAATTATATGATAATCATATGGTATGGTATTAATGGATATTATGGTGAGAAATGTTGAGTTTAACATATTTATGTAATTCCATTCTAGATGAGTAAAGGGAGTGGTTATTCTTGTACTCTGGGTGGGAAGGAATGCATATCAATGAGATATTTGTACTTTATTTTGTAAAATCTTGATAAATCATAGATTTAATTGCATGCCAAACTAGTAAGTATCAGTTACACCGTAGTATGTATCTAACAATCAGGGCAAATATGCATAGTCTTTGGTTTACGATGATAGAATAAGATCTAAAAACTTTTTCGTATTATCTCGTTGTTATTGATATATTTTAAGTTTGAAATTCAGTTGGATTAACGAGTTGAAATCAATCAATCTTTGTGTTGGATTCAATGAGATTTAAATTTTGTAAAATCCACAATACTAATGGTTATGTGATATTCAAGTAATTGATATTAATATTCAGACCTAAGGAACTCTTATTTCCTCATTATATTAGACTATGGGGAAATTTTCACTTGTTATTGATAAGATTTAAATTTTATAATTTTTTTTTGTAATAAAAGGGTCTAGTGGGACATATTCTTATTATTACTTTTGAATCGTAGTTACGATAAGTTATAAATTCTTGAATATAATTTATTCCTAGATTTTATATTATTGTTATGGCTTTAGTATTTTTAATATTATATATTTGATATGTTTATTATTGATTATATGTTATTGATTATTATCATTTGATAGATATTTGATTTATCATTATATTTTATTGACTCTTAGTTCGAGTTGATTCCATGACATTAATAGAGGATCCTACATTTGTTACAAAACTCTCTCATAAAGAGAATTTCGAAGGCTAATTGTTATCATATTATTTGATGACAGTCAATTTAAATTTTGATAAAAATTGAATGATTTTTTTTTTCGGGTTGTGACCCATTAATTTTACTAGTTTTCTTTTTAATTTTATGGATATTTGTTTGATATATTACTAAGATAATAGTTTTTATAGTATAAAAATGTTGAAAATTATAATGGACTATTAATGGTTTTATATTTTGAGGTTTTTCTTGAAAGTAGTCTGAGCCGAGTCCAATGATTATAAGGGTTTGGGTTGCCACCACTTTAATTCAAGTAATATTTTTCAAAGAAAATATTAATTTATTTTTTTTATTTGTGTGGAAGGAACACTAATAAAATGAAATAATTAGGCATAATTTTAATAACTTGCGACTTCAAAACCCATAAGGAGAAGCAAACCTTTAATTATGAATAGAAGTTTTTAATGGGATGATCGATCAGCCATATTTGTCGGGTATGAAATTTTATAATGTATAATCAAGTTATATAAATTTAATGACTAAAAATGTTTAAAATAATTAGGTCAAATTAGTTGTCGTAATCGAGCACAATTGCAGGTGAAAGTCCAGATGTTGATTTTTTTTTTTCAAATAATATTTCTAACATAGATATTAAAATTTAAAAAATTATCTCATTAATCTATATTTTGATACTGGTAGGTATAATACCTAAGGGCCCAAATAAGGAGGCCCAGTGCAATTTTAGGCCGCGAAATTAAAGTGAACGACCTTTAAAGCCCACGCATCCCATTACATCAAAGCAACCTATTATGTCCGTGCGGCCCACAACACCTACACAGCTCATTTCAATGATTATAGCCAAGGTATATTTGACGGCCTAGGACGGTTATTTAACTACCGACAACGGACGTTAGTTACAACCGTCATTGATAAGAACGACAATTAACTATCAAACAATTTTCTTAACGGTTAACTACCATCCACCATCTATAAAAACGGATCCTCCTCATCCTGAAAAAAAAACTGGGCTGGAACAAATTTGAGTTCTTTCAGACAAAGCACTACAAGACTTCTAGAGCACAAATTCTCTTTATCAAATCAAGACGCCTAGAGCACCACTTCTCAGACTTATTACATATCCCATTTCTTTTTTCACATTTAATAAAAATATTAACTTGAACGTCAGAGGATATATTAGGGAGAAAATACCGCCAATTTTTTGACTATTTTTGTAATTGCACAGGGTTTAATTATAGGTTTATAGATACTAAAGACTTAAATGTCTGACGGATAAATTTTTTCATCCGTATAACAATCAGATCCTTGGACGTAACATTGACGTCATCAATGAAAAGATGTAATTAAAAGTCCGAAAAATACAATTTTAGTAAAAATAAAAAGGGAAAATGGTGAACTGTAATGTACAAGTTAGTGCATTAATTAGGGAGGCCACTTCAGGTGGTAACAATACTCCTATCATTGATCAAATGGATGATCATCCTGATCTCTGTGTACAAGCGCTTGCTAAAGTTGTCTAGACAATTTGTACGAGATTCAACAAGAGGCTAAAACGAGTCCCTTCTCGGCCTCTCAAACCGCCACGTCCACGAAGAAGAAAAATAGAGTAAAAAATATCCCCCAAAAAGGTTGACCACCAGGACGATCTCGATGACTTTTTTATGCACAAGGCTCACAAGAATTCTCAGACATATAGAGAGGTCAAGACTACTGTTCGTGCCTATATTGCAGCCAAGGAGGCCAACGAAGTAAAATGGTCGAAGGACCAGCCCCACCAAAAGTCATCGGAGGAGAAAAGAAAAAATGGGGATAATCCCCGATGATCGAGAAAGCAACAAAAGTTCAAGTCAGCATCAAGAAGAGGATTCAGGCTATAAGATCTGACACCCTTAAATGACTTTCGTATTAATATACTAATACAAATTCGAGATAAGAAGTTCTTTAAATGACCGAAGGTATTAAAGAACCCAAATGGTAGTAACCAGTTGAAGTATTGTCATTGCCATCAATGTAGAGAATACAATACTGAGGACTGCAAAACGCTGCAGAAAGAAATTGAAGAGTTAATCCATAAAGGACATCTCAACCGATTTCTACAAAGACCCGAACAGATTTTCAGAGGAGCAGATGGAGATGAGACCGACCAGCCAAGAAGCCGAGTGGCAACTGGCATCGTAAGTATGATTTCCACACGACTAGCTCGGGTGGACGTTTTGAAAAACTCGAGAATGACCATCGGGCACAAAAAACCATGGATAGAAAATAGGAACGATGTTATTAGTTTTAGTAATGAAGATTTAACTCATGTACCATCCTCTCATTCTGATCTTTTAGTTATAACTACGCTCGTTTTCGACGATAGTATAGATTACCAACTGAAACGAGTATTTATTAATAATGAAAATTCTAAAAATTTACTTTACTTAAATACATTTTTTAAGTTAGGATTAAAATGAAGTCAATTAAAGATCTCAGAAGAACCATTGTATGGACTGGATAATAAACCTATTCCTGTGCAAAAAATGATCCAATTAGAAGTCATGTTAGGTACATATCCGAGAACAGCAACTAAGATGCTTTCGTTTTTTGTTGTAGATCTTCCATCAATTTACGGAGCTATCATCGAACAATCCTGCTTAACCATATTCGGAGCAGTGACTTCTATTTTGCACCTCAAAGTAAAATTTCTGACTCCATTTGGTATCTCCGTGATAAGACTAGGACTTTGATGATCAAATGAATGAGCGAACTTGTTTTTTATCTCATGTCATTCAAACACCAACAAGTAAATAGATCTAGGACTTTGATCTCCGTGAAAAGACTACATTACTTTAAGCCTAGTCTGGAGAATCAACAGATTAGATTCTACTGAACCCTAATGATCCTGAAAAGCACATTCAGATTGGGAGTTCTTTGTCCGGGCCGTTCCAAAATCGACTTATAGATTTCTTTAGACTAAATTCCAACGTTTTTGCTTGAACACCTGGCGACATGCGAAGTGTACCTACCGGAGTTATGATCCATAAGTTGAGTCTAGATTCCGGTCACAACCCTATCCAGTAAAAAAGACGAAGCTACTCGGTCGAAAAGTTGATTAACATTCGGGAGAAAGTGAAGAAACTCCTCGATACTGGATTTATTAGAGAAATTTAATACCCAAACTGGTTATCAAACGTGGTCTGGTGAAGAAAAGTAATGGAAAGTGGAGAATGTGCATCAATTTTACCGATATAAATAAAGCATGTTCAAAGGATAGCTTCCCATTACTAAGAATTGATTTGCTCATGGACTCCATTTCTGAACATGGATTGCTCAATTTCGTGGATACATACTCAGACTACAACCAAATCCAAATGAGTTTAGAGGACGGGGAGTATACATCTTTTATGACCGACCAAGGGACGTATTGTTATAAAGTTATACCCTTCGGTCTAAAAAATACCAGTGTAACTTATCAGCGCCTTGTTAATAAAATGTTCGAGGCTCAGATCGGATGAAATATAGAAATATATGTAGATGACATGCCCGTAAAGAGCAAACTTCAGAACGACCATATTTGTGATCTGGACAAGACATTTAATGCCTTGAGGATACACCAGATGAAACTTAAGCCGACCAAATGTACTTTTGGAGTAATCTCAGAAAAATTTTTAGACTTTATCGTTTCTCATTGAGGAATAGGAGCCAATCTAGAAAAGACTAAGGCTATCCTGGATATGAATCCTCCTCAGACGGTGAAGAAAATTCAGAAATTAACTGAAAGATTAGCCGCACTCTCATGCCTTTTGACTAAATCAGCCGAGAAATACTTAACATTCTTCGGGGCATTGAGACGCACAAAGGCTGTGGACTTTTAGTGGACTGCAGAATACGAAATTGCTTTCCGAGAACTCAAGGAATATCTTTTTCATCCGCCACTGTTAATTTCTCCACAACAGGTAATGAGTTATTCTTATATCTGACTGTATTGAAACCTGTCTTAAGTTTAGTCCTAATTCAAGAAATGCCTGACGGACAAAGATAAGTATATTATGTCAGCAAAATCTTGACTCACGCAGAAATTCGTTATACCTATGCCAAAAAGATAGCACTGGCACTTGTATATTTGGTCGAAAATTTTGACATATTTTTGGGCATACAGAATAATTGTCCTGACGGACCAATCATTAAAAGGAATTTTACAAATTCCAGATGTATTAGGACAATTGGTCAAATGATCAATTGAATTGGAGAGTTTGACTTAGAATTCTAATCGAGGTCATCCTTGAAAGGTCAGGCTCTCACGGACTTCATTGTTGAAACAGTGACATCAATTTCAGACGCCTTTGATGTTATTGGAATCGACAGTTTCCAAAATATTCCCACTTGGACTTTACACATTAATAGCTCTTCAATGCAAGTTGGCTGCGGAGTCGGAGTGATACTAAGATCACCCAACGAGTCAGAAATAAAATATTCAATGATCATCGGATTTTCAGCAACGAATGACATGGCCAAGTATGAGGCACTACTTACTGGGTTAAAATTAGCCAAAGAATGCTCGGCTTACAAATCTTATAGTATGCAATGACTCGGAATTGGTTATTAATCAGGTCTAAGAAAAATTTGATACTATCAATCCGTTAGTTTTCCAATATCTTTCCAATGTGCAAAGTTTAATTTTCACATTTAATCATGTAGAAATGATTCACATTTCATAAGAAGAAAATGAACAAGCGGATAGGTTGGCAAGAGCTGCTGTCACGGGAGATCCAAAGCAATACGCACAAGAATTACGTGAAATTCCCAAAGTGCCTAGCATCAATGAATCACAAAAGGAAGTCATGCAAATAACCAGTTCTGATAATTGGGTGACCCCCTATGTGAAGTGTTTGTCCGATAACACATTACCAGAGAACCCAGACAAAACCAAGTGTCTGAAAAAGACAGTGGGATGGTATACCGTTATGGATAGAAAGTTGTACCGACGAAGGTACTCAATTCCATACCAAGGCATCTTGCATCAGAAGAGGCCGAGTACGCCCTTGGTGAAGTACACATCAGTATTTGTGGATCCCACATTGGTGGCAATAACCTTACTTTCAAACTTATGATGTATGATATTATTGGCCCACTATGAAATATGATGAAATGAATTTCATCCGATAATGTGATAACTGTCAAATGCATGGGGACCTCACCAATTAACCACATGCAGAATTCCAAGCTTTGTAGTTACCATGGCCATTCGCACAATAGGGAATTGATATTCTCGGACCACTTCCAATGGCATCAGGATAGAGAAAATTTATTATAGTTAAAATTGACTACTTTACAAAATCTGTCAAAATCATCCCACTAGCCAAAATAACCAAGCAAAATGTAACCGAATTTGTCCAACAGAACATTGTTTACAGATTTGGTATACTTGAGGTTATTGTGATGATAATGGAACCCAATTTACTGGAAAACACTTCATAAAGTACGGTGTCAATTTAAAGATAAAGTTGTCATACACTTCTGCGCTTATCTTGCAATACAATGGACAAGTGAAAGTTATTAGCCAAATAATACTGCATGTTCTGAAAACGAAACTTGAAAATACTGGGGTCTCATGGGTAGACGAACTTCCTTCTGTCCTTTGGTTATATAGAACGACACCCAGAGAATCAACCTGTGAAACACCTTTCAGTTTATGCCATGGGACCAAAATCATTATTTTAATAGAAATCGAGCTCCCTAACCTTCGGGTCGAATCTTTTGATCCACGTCATAACTTACAAAAACTTCAAAAAAATCTCGACCTACTTTAAGAAGTTTGGAACGAGGCACGGTTACAGATGGTGGCATACCAGTAAAGGATTGTTAGGTACTATAACAAAAAGGTGAAGGTACGGCGGTTTGATGTGAGAGATCTGGTCTTACGGAACATTAAAGTCACAGGCAAAAATATCGATCGGAATAAACTCTCACCAAATTTGGAGGGTCCATTCCTAATCTCAGCCATTCTTAAGAATGAGGCGTACAAGTTACGAACCCAGAATGGTAGTTAGTATCTCGGATATAGAATACTTGTCACCTTAAAAAATATTTTTAATAATTGTATGTACTACTAGGTAAGGATTACATCACATGGAATGCTTGTATCATTATGTAACTATTTAATAAAATTTTAGTTTCTTTTTATTTGTCTTTATATTTGATTGTCTTTCATATTATTGCATAACCTAGGCTACCCCTAAGTTAGGTGAAGTTTATTCACCTGTACCGAGAACCATATTCGTCGGTCCAAGAAACTCAGTCATGTAACTGAGCGACTCATATGAATTCGTTACTTAAAACTTGGTCATGTGACCAAATAGTCCAAATGAGATCGAGGACTAAAAACTTGGGGGGCTTTCTTACAAGCATGCTTGTGAAGATCCTCAAGGTACTATCATTGGCCAAATATGGTTTTGAAAAAACTTAAGTTACAAATATAGCTCATAAATTTGATCTAATTTAAGTAATACATAGAGTCGGACATATAAATTATCCGACCAGAAAAAAGAGAGAGAGTTAAAATTTTATATTTTATTGATTGACAAAATATACAAGTCTGATCAATTACAATGACGGACGATGCCATTTACATTCAAATTTCAAAAGACGGGCCTCATCACGGCCCTGATACGTGTTCACCACCTATTCGCTCCATCAGACATCAAATCACCCGACTCCAGTATTGATGGCTTGCGCATTTCCAACAAGCCAAAACGACATGCATTTAATGTGATAACGGTTGGAATACAGACCGTTGGGATAATTACACACATTCAATAGACGACTTCAACTCGGACACAAAGAAATTTTTTAATTTCATACCAGGAGGCTGAATTTCAAGCCTCCTGGTATGGGGAGTTAGTGATGGGTATGATATTCAAAGGCCCAAATAAGAAATCCCAATACAGTTTTAGGTCGAAAAATCAAAGTAGATGACCTTTAAAGCCCATGCAGCCCATTACGTCCGAACAATCCATTATGTCTGTGCAGCCCACAACACCTACACGGCACATTTCAATGATTATGGTGATATATATTTAACGGCCTAGGACGGTTATTTAACCAAGAACAACGGATGTTAGTTACAACCATCGTTGATAATAACAACATTTAACCATCTGACAATTTTCTTAACGGTTAACTATTGTCCACTATCTATAAATACGGATCCTCTTTGTCAGAGACATTTGTCTAATTGGCACATTCCGTGACCATATGTATTATTATATTGATGTCGGTTTGTGGGTTGTCAGGTTAAAGTCCGTTTGGTCCGCCCTCCAGTCGCTCGAGCCCATCCAAAGACTGCCCGCTCGCCATAAGCTCGATTCCCGCTTGAGCGCAAAAACCAGTAGGGTGGCCGCTCGCCTCTCGCTCACTAACCGCTCAACCGAAAAACCAATAGGTCGCCCGCTCGATGCTTGCCCCCTGGCCGCCCGCCGCGCGCTGGAGCCCCACTCGAGCGCCGGTGCAACGGACAGATTTTTTGAACGCGTTTTTGGCTCGACTATAAATTCAAACCTTATTTTCTTGAAACCCGAAGCACGCCACAGCCTTTGTTGACATCTTGTGAAGCCATTAAACTTGAGAAGAAAGCCTTACATGCTTCATTGATTTAGCTTCTCTTAAGAAAACCAAAAGACATAACTTTGAGCTTCATGATCTAAGGAGTTTTCTCTCCATTTTTCTTTTTCTTTTTCCATTCAAACTTTCATCCTTCTACCTTCATTGGAGACGTTGGTTCGTGAAGAAGGAGATCCGATCGTGGTTGGCAATTCAAGTGGCACGAGAGGGAAGATTGATGTGAAGATCGGAAGGTATCCGGTTCCATTGCCTCAGGCAAATCCAAGGAGTTCCTTGGTAGGGATCACGTGACGGGAGTAAGTCAGCTAGATTAGCGCGTCGTTACCACCCGGTCTGTAAGTTGATTTTCATAGTGCATTGCTTCCCTGGCCGTTGAAGCCCGGAGTGTTTTTCTCGATTACCGTGGGTATCGAGTTTTTACTTCGTCACCAAAAATTATGTCATTATTATTATTGTTCATCATTATATATATTGTGGATGCTTGTTGTCTCGTTAGCATCTAGAAATAAATATCCTTTACGTGTATCGGATATTTATACATATTGCTTCCGCTATACTTTTAACGGGGTAAAAACTTGGTTGTTCACGTTAGCACAAATAGTGCTTTTTCAATTGGTATCAGAGACTTACCCCGATCTGCGACCCCCGATCTAGATGTATACGAGTGGATCGCTCTCCGTTCCTCCCTTCTTTGATGGGAGTAATTATGCCTATTGGAAGGTCTAGATGAGAGCCTTCCTAAAATCTCTAGATGAGCGTGTTTAGGCACGTACCCAAGTTGGGTGGACTCCACCCACTAGTTCCTCTAGTAACGAACCAAAAGACTTATCTTCATGGACCAAAGAGGAACTCGATGCATGTAATTGGAACAGTAAGGGGTTATATGTTATTTTTATGGCTGTATCTCCCGATGAGTTTAAACGTATTTCAATGTGTGAGACTTCTAAAGATGCGTGAGACATTTTAGAAATTACTCATGACGGCACGAAGCTTGTTAAAAATTTAAAATTGTAAATGCTCACCACTAGATTCGAAGAAATAAAAATGAAAGATGATGAGACTTTTGATGAGTTTTATGCTCAATTAAATGATATTGTGAACTCTACATTTAATTTAGGAGAACGAATCCCTGAGAACAAAATTGCTAGAAAAGTTCTTAAGTCACTTCCTGAACGATTTAGACCTAAGATCACTGCTATCGAAGAAAGCAAAGACCTTAATAAAATGAAGATTGAAGAACTTGTAGGATCCCTCCAAACTTATGAGCACACCTTGCCACAGTCAAGGAAAAACAAATCACTTGCTCTAAAATCAAGTAGGGAAGAGCGAAATCGGGATTCCGATGAAGAATCGTGTAGTGATGATGAATTTTCCTTATTTGTCAAGAATTTTAAAAAGTTTTTAAAGACAAATAAATCTTCCTCGAAAAAATTTGATGTGAACTCAAAACGTTCAACCAAATTTGAGAAGAAAGACCAACGTGAACTCAAGGATTTCAAATCAAAAATAACTCAAGGAGTTCAATGTCATGAATACAAAGGGTTTGGTCACTATCGGGCTGAATGCCCAAACCTTAAATGCCAACAAGGTCAAGCCTTTAAAGCTAATGTGACCTCAAGCGATGACGAAGAAGAAGAAGATGAAAAAAGCTCTGAAAATGGCCCTGTCAAATACATGGCGTTTATGACCTCAATGTGTGACAATACTGTAGAGAATATTAATCAATCTAATGGCTCTGAGGCTGAGTCAGAAGCTGAATTTGATGGCCTTCAAGAAGCCTACGATAAACTGTTTAGGGAATGTTTGAAAGTAAAGAAATTAAATAGAACCCTAAACGGTAGGATCACCGATTTGGAAAAAGAAAACTTATCTCTACAATCCAATGTAGATACTAAAAGCCAAGAAATTGAGAATCTGAAAATCTTATTTTCTAAACAAATCACGACCTTGGAATTTGAACTTGAAGCCACTAGAAAAGATTTGAAACAATTCCTAAATGGGTCAGCAAAACTTGATCATATGCTTGGGTTTGGTAAAAGTGGAGAAAATAAACATGGGTTGGGATATGTTGAGAATATGTTCCCAAATGATGTGAAACCTAAAACAATTTTTATTCCCACCAAGAAAATGCCACACCAACACATTGACACATCAAAAGTCACTAAGCAACCGACTCGACGTGTGGCTACTCAATTTGACTCAACTAATTTGCAAAATTTACCTAATCAAAAAATGGTGAACAAATCATCAAAATCGGTTCTATCAACATAAATCAAAGATCTATGGACCGTTCCACCGTTCCTAAGTTTGTACCTACTTGTCATGCATGTGGAAAAGTAGGCCACATTCATCCTCGATACTACACTGTGAATTCTTTGTACAACGAAAGAAAATGGCCAAGAGTGAATAAACTCCTTGATCACATTCAAAAATTAAGTGAACAAGTACAAAGATTAAACCAAAAAGTGAATTCGGGGAGAAGCATTTGGGTTACGAAAAGTGAGCTAAATTTTCCTACGGTAAATTCTGGTTAAATGGCTCATACACTGTTCTAAACAAGAACAAATAAAAATAAAATAAAAAAATTATAAAAAAAAAGAAAAATGGCGAAATCGAGCGCTCGCTTGCTGGAGGCTCGAGCGCCCGCTGCCTGCCTTTATCTTCGAGCACGCAGCGGGCGCAGCACACAAAACCCTCACGTTCCTCGCTCTCTTTCCTCTCTTCTTGCGTCGGCCGTCGTTCTCTTTCTCCTACTCCACCATTTTGGCCAGATCTACCATCCGTCCTCTCGATTTCGGGCGTTTCTCAAGGTAATTTCCTCCACCTCCTTCTCGATTTCGTTTTCGGTGACCGCCACCATTCTTGGTGGTGTCGGCTGCGATTTTGCCCCCTTTTGGGTGGCTGCTTCACGGATCCCACTTGCTCTCCTCCTTCCTTCACATCCACCGATTCTTGCGTGGATTGTGTTCGTTGCCCTTGGATCCGTGAATCCACGGCCGTTCATGGCGGCTCTGTTGTTTGCTCCACATCTCTTGGCCAAGCCTCATGTGGTGCTCCTCTTGTTGTCAATCGGCCAATGTCGTGGGTGCCGGAGGCAGTGCTCCGGTGGCCACTGGTGTGCGTTCCCGTGCATCTTGCAGCGTCTCTATTCCCTTCTCGCCGCCGTCGCCCCGTGTGATGGCTCAGCTCCGGCCGAGGACGCCTATTCACGACTTGATCTTAGGCATCACGTGCACGGCATTCCCCCACCAAAGCCTCCAATATATATATATATTCCACACTTTTATATTTAAATTGTGGTGTTCAATTTTCTTTTCAGATGTCGGCTCCTCGCAAGTCTATGTCACGCAAGTCGAGTGGCAAACGCACTCGACCGACTGGGATCTCAGCTCCTGATCGCTTTATTAGTCCCGAGGCCGAGACTCTTTTTCAAACCCGCATGTCTCATCGGCAACTCTCCCTCGAACGGGAAGTCCGCCTTGACTCTGTCGACCCTTCCATCCGTCTCTTTTCCTTGACCGTGGTTGGGCGTCGGTCATCACAGGTTTGATTGCTCCGTCGCTCATCCTTATTCAACAATTTTATTCAAATATTCATGCGATCACTCATAATTCTTTTTTCATTTTCGTGCGCGGGGCACAACTGCACATTACGGCTGATATCCTTGCCCGCATTATTGATATCCCTCGGGTGGCCAATCCACCCTACCCTTACTCTTCGGCGCTCACCCGGCCTACTTTTAATGAAATTGCCACCTTTCTTCATGGTGCCCCTCTAGAGTGGAATGGCAAAGCATTCCCGACTTCGTACCTCTCCTCTCAGCAACTGGTCGTGAGCCGTATCATGCTCACGAACCTGTTCCTGGTCTGCCACTTCTCATTCCTTTCTGAGGAGAAGACATTATTTCTGTATGCTCTGTTGAGTGGTCAGCCTATTGACTTACCCTCCCATTTTATCACTCATATTATTACCAACTTCTCCGGCCGGAAAGAGGCAAACCTACCTTTTGGGTGCCTTATTCAGCGACTCCTTGCTGGGCTCGGTCACCCATTCGCGGACTATCCTCGCCTACCGCTCGCCGCCCCATCACCTCCACCACTTTTGCCCAGTCGGTCCCATGCACGTCGCTTTGCTATCAACCCCGATGAGCTGTTCGATGAGCCTCTCCCTGCTGTGCCTCCTCCTCAGCCGGACGAAGGCCTCTATGGCTCTGCTTCGTCCTTTCCTGACCCTTCGGCTCCTGGGCCATCCACCTTGCATCGGCACTCCACCTCCTCCTCAGCCGCTCTGATGGGTCAGATGTCTCGCATTGTTAACCGTTTTGAGCGTCTATTCTCTTCCCAGGATCGGATTCTTGCATCCCAATCTCAGCTCCAGTCCCAAATGCTTGCTCGTTTTGATCGGTTGATACTCGGTTGGACACTCAGGAGGCTGTGTATCAATGCTGGCGGCGACATTATGGCACTCCGCGTCCCAGCGATTCTGAGTGATCCCCTCTCTTTGGCTCTTCGTGACAAAAAGGGGGAGATCGTCGTGGTTTCCTTTTGGCGCATGCTGATAGGGGGAGCTTGGGTTTGATGTACTTCTTTTTGTTAGGGGGAGTTAGACTTGATGTACTTCTTTTTATTAGGGGGAGTTCGATTTGATGTATTTCTTTTTGACACTTCTTTTGTGTTCCGTGCTATCTATATTATCTAGCGCTCTGCTATTGATGTTATCACTGATATTATCTACTCTCTCTGTTGCACTTTAGTACTGCATGCTGTATCTATTATTGCCTACATCTTTGTTGTTAGTACTAACCTTACTTGACCAGGACACTAAAGTATACAGGCTGTCAATGCAAGTCTTCATCACAGCGCCTCAGTAGCTCTCGTATAGCTGTTTATATTATTTTATGTATCTCTTTTATATCACTAGGTGTAGGTTTTCATGTACACGGGTTCTATTTCGGTGGTGTCTGAACCCGTGATTCACTTGTATTTATTTATTTTTTGGGTTTTGTCACGGAATTGCCAAAGGGGGAGATTGTTAGAGACATTTGTCTAATTGACATATTCCATGACCATATGCATTATTGTATTGATGTCGGTTTGTGAATTGTCGGGTTAAAGTCCGTTCGGTCCGCCCTCCAGTTGCTCGAGCCCATCCAAAGACTGCCCGCTCGCCATGAGCTCGATTCCCGCTCGAGCGTAAAAACCAGTAGGGTGGCCACTCGCCTCTCGCTCGCTAGCCGCTCGAGCCGAAAAACCAGTAAGTCGCCCGCTCGATGCTCGCCCCCTGGCCGGCCGTCGCGTGCTTGAGCCCCGCTCGAGCGCCGGTGCAACAAGCAGATTTTTTGAACGCGTTTTTGGCTCCACTATAAATTCATACCTTATTTTCTTGAAACCCGAAGCATGCCACAGCCTTTGTTGACATCTTGTGAAGCCATTAAACTTGAGAAGAAAGCCTTACATGTTTCATTGATTTAGCTTCTCTTGAGAAAACCAAAAAACATAACTTTGAGCTTCATGATCTAAGGAGTTTTATCTCCATTTTTCTTTTTCTTTTTCCATTCAAACTTTCATCCTTCTACCTTCGTTGGAGACGTTGGTTCGTGAAGAAGGAGATCCGATCGTGGTTGGCAATTCAAGTGGCACGAGAGGGAAGATTGACGTGAAGACCGAAAGGTGTCCGGTTCCGTTGCCTCAGGCAAATCCAAGGAGTTCCTTGGTAGGGATCACGTGACGGGAGTAAGTCGGTAGGTTAGCGCGTCGTTCTGGCCCGATCGTAAGTTGATTTTCATAGTGCATTACTTCCCTGGTCGTTGAAGCCCAGAGTGTTTTTCTCGATATCGTGGGTATCGAGTTTTTACTTCGTCACCAAAAATCGTGTCTTTATTATTATTGTTCATCATTATATATATTGTGGATCTTGTTGCCTGCATTAGCGTCTAGAAATAAATATCCTTTACGTGTATCGGATATTTATACATATTGCTTCCGCTATATTTTTAAAGGGGTCGAAACTTGATTGTTCACGTTAGCACAAATAGTGCTTTTTCACTCTTTATCTTTCAAAAAAAAAAAAAAAGACTGGACTCGAACAAATTTGAGTTCTTTCATACAAAGCACTACAAAACGCCTAGAGCGCAAATTCTTTATCTCAAATCAAGAAGCTTAGAGCGCACCTCTTCGAACTTATTATATATCCAATCTCTTTCTTCCCATTTAAGAGAAGTACTGACATGAGTACTTAGAGAATAAATTGGGGAGTGAGTCCTACTAATCTTTTGATTATTATTTGTGGTTGCGCAGGATTTGATTAAAAGTTTACGGAGACTGAAAACTTAAACTATGGACGAACAAATTTCTTTATCCATGCAATAATCAAATCCTTGGATGTAACATATACAATTTATTACTTTATATGTAATGGTTATTTATTTAAAATATTTTGTTAAAATATTTTATCTTCCGAAATGTTATATCCTATTAGTATTTCTTATGTAAATACATTTTAAAAAATATTTAAAGATAAAAGTATTCGTAATTTCTGTTTACTTTAATTATAAATAAAAATAAAAATAATTTTAATTCCAAAGAGGTGAAGTAATTCAATCCAATTCAGTTTAATAATCATATATTTCATCAAGTTAACGTGTGACGAGGAGTAAACTCAAAATGTTAGAGGCTTTACTTTGCCAAAGTCGGAGCCCACCGCGCTTCGTCATACCATGGCGTCGTCATCGTCGTCACAACCAGTAAAAGAAAAGAAGGCGCCGAAAAGGAAGAGAGCGAGAGCTCCGCCGTTTGCCACTTCACACATCTCAGATCCATATTTCCAAGATTAGCCTATCATTTGTTCAGACACCAAATGCTTATCACTTTGGCAATTCAAAACCTTTGTTATTAGAAGATAGAGATACGGGGGGAAAGAAGTGGAGAAAAGGGGCCAAAGCCCCCTTTCTTCGAATTTCTGCCTCCTGCGAAAATCACGGCCTGATATTCTGCTGTGGAAACCCTAGTTTTGGAAGAATGGCAGCGAGAGGGGCGAGATCCGAGAAAGTGAAGAGGATTTTCCTAGAATTTGACACTAATAAGGACGGCGGCCTGAACAGAGAGGAAATGGCGGCTCTTGTGGTGGCTGTAAACGCTAGGGTGAAGTTCAGCGACGAGCAGATCAACGCCATCATAGACGAGGTTTTCAGAACCTATGACGAGTTCATTGACGGAGACGAGGGCCTCAACTTTGACGGACTTCTCCGCACCTACGACGACGGCGCCGGCGACGTCGACCGCGACTTCGAAGCCCTAGATCTCGACCTCATAGACGAAGACGACAATGAAACTGCTGAAGCCGCCGCATTGTCAATCGTACACGATAGAACTTTGGACCCGCAGAAGAACCATAGGACGGCAGCTTGTGCCGCTTCGCCGAGCCACGGCATTGTGTTTGACGATACTTGGAAGTTCGTGGTTGATTTGGAGATAATGGTGAAGAGGTTGAAGGCGAAGCAGACAATAGATGGGAAATCGAAGAATGATAATTCCGATGCTTACTCCGACGCTGGGTGTTCGATAGAATTGGGCCCGTCTTCGGAGCTTTTCGAGAATAATAAGAGGATTGTTTGGGCAGAATCAGGCCATGATTATGCCGTTTTTGTGAAGGATTTGGGGATTTTGAGGAGTAGGGCAGATGGGGCTAGGTCGAGAGAACAGACATTTGATGGGCACATGGCGATCGGCAGGGTGTTGTATGAGCAACAACTATTCAAGGATGCTTTGGTGAGTTTCAAAAGGGCTTGTGAATTGCTGCCCCTTGATGTCAGGCCACATTTTAGAGCAGGGAACTGTTTGTATGTTCTTGGAAGATATGACGAAGCAAAGAAGGAGTTTCAATTGGCTGTTGAGGCAGCCGAAACTGGAGAAAACCAGTGGGTGTATTTGCTTCCACAGATTCATGTCAATCTGGGAATTGTTCTTGAGGCACAAGGTATGGTTTTAAGTGCTTGTGAACATTATAGGGAAGCTGCAATATTGTGTCCTACTCATTATAGGGCTTTAAAGCTTCTGGGTAGTGCTCTTTTTGGGGTAGGGGAGAATAGAGCAGCTGTGAAGGCCTTAGAGGAGGCTATTTCTATGAAACCAGACTATGCAGATGCACATTGCGACTTTGCCTCGGCTTTGCACGCCTTAGGTGACGATGAGAGGGCAATTGTTGAGTTTCAGAAGGCTATTGACTTGAAGCCAGGCCATGTGGAGGCTTTGTATAATTTGGGTGGGCTTTATCTGGACATTGGTAGATATCAGAGGGCTTCGGAGATGTATACAAGGGTATTAGTGTTATGTCCAAATCATTGGCAAGCACAGCTAAATAAGGCGGTGTCATTGTTGGGCGCTGGAGAAACTGATGAAGCTAAGAAAGCCATGAAGGAAGCGTTCAACATGACTAAGAGGGTCGAAGTGCATGATGCAATAACTCATTTGAAGCAGCTCCAGAAGTAAAAGGCAAATGGAGTAGCTTATGGAGAGGCCACTTCCGTTGTTGTGGGTGCTTTGAAATTTAAGACGGTTAATGAGAGGACTACATATAGGCCGGACTTAGCTAATGCTCTTGAAGTTAGGGCTTTTCAGAAAATCTCAAGGTTTGGTCGGTGTGATGTGGAGCTTCTGAAGAGGGAAATAAATGGAAGTGATGTGCCAATGTCTTTCTCTGATGCTGGTGTTCCTGAGAAATCCATGCGTAAAGATGCTCTTGAAGCAGTTCTACGTAGGTTGCTTTGTTTCTTGAAGCCCATGACATTTCAAGAAGCTGTGAAAGCTGTAAATGAGAGAATCCTTTCTGTTCTGGATGAATCAAGTTTGGGTAGGGTGGATATTGGTATGTTTATGCGGTCCTTGCTCCCATTTGCAGGGGGCCTCCAGTCAAGCGAAAACAGGTTGCATTTGAAGCACTTCTATGGCGGCCAGTAAATGAAGGCAATTCACACTTACAGAAGGTTGATGCTGCTAGGTATATCAAGTTGTTGAGGTCTATCTACTTTCCCGCTCATGGGATCATTGAGATGCCAGATATCCATGGCGAGGCAGATGCTTCAACTGTGTCCCTAAATGACTTCCTTTTGATGCTTGATGATCCAGAGTGGGGCTTCGGTGTGATGTCCACTCTGGTAAGTCTCGAAAATGGGGACAGAACACGCCATGGTAGTCATGTTTGCTCAGTTTGCCGCTACCCTATTCTTGGTTCTCGATTTAAGGAAATCAATTCTGGCTTTAATTTGTGTAATCAATGTTATAGCGAAGGTAAGGTGCCTTCTGCAGCCACGCTGGAAGGATACACATTCAAAGAATATGGAAGTGAGTCTGAGGCAATGAAAGATAAGTTTACATGTTTTAGTTCATAGCCCAGCAGAAGTTCCTCTCCTCCTAAAATAATCCTTAGCTGATTACATTTAATCTTCATGTCAATTATCCCATTGGGGGCAGCTATTAGTAGTTCAGTGTGAATTATATAGATTGTGGATGTGGTGGTGGCTGTTCTGGCCTATGTATAATAAAGCCTTTGGATGTCAACGTGCATACTTGTGGTTGTTCGTGTTTCCTTCCCCAAGTTTAACGTCCTATTCCAAATGAGTTCAGCTTGGTTCGTTTGTGTTTAATTTTAGCCTGAAACTTGCATTATTAGATTGAAAAATCAAGTTTTTGCCTCATATCACTTGCTTCTTTTGCCTAAATTAGCACACCGTGCAATAAGGTAATGACAATCTGCTTGCTTGGGCAAACTGGAATATCCGTGTGGTTCTGTTTTCATTTGGATGATAGCATAACGTGCATGCTATCCATCTAACCTTTGATTCTTGCAATGTCAAATTATTGGGAAACCTTGAATTGATCCGATGGCCGAGGCTTTGGTATAGGTTTGAAGGTAGGAATGGGCATTTGGAGCCTAATCCTGTTGAATTTCTTGATGGGATGGTTTCCTTGAGAGGATTCTTTGTGAAATTATTGCTGCCATGATTGTTAAGCTTCTCTTTTTGCTGTTACTAAGTCTGTTGTTGGAATCTCAACAAGGATATGATATTTATAGAGTTGATTATGTTAATGTTCTCTAATTGTCTGTCGTCTTTGTTTTCAGCAGAGCTTCACTTGGTACAGCAGCTAGCTTTAGCTGATTTCCAACTTTTCCCACGGTTTACCAATTGCTTTCCGCATAATCTGATTCACCGATTGATCCTTGTGATTTTATTTTTTGGGTAAGTAGATCCTTGTGATTAAACCTCCTACATGAGATGAATTAACGGTGCAACTCTTCCCACATCACTAATGATGTGATTTAGAAAGCTATATTTGAATCTAGAGAACCTTGATGGAATGAAATAAAAGAATGTATGTTCGGGGCTATGCTGGGTTCTATGTGTTTGGATAGTTTGAAATTTTTAAAGCAAAAAATGTAAAATAGAATTAAAATAAAACCAAACAGAATTATTGGATTTAGTTTTCATTTAATGCGGAATCCAAATGAATCCAGAAGATGGTTCATGCCTATTGCCTCCTGGGTTTCGGTTGTTGTATGGATTAGGGAGTTTTCGGATTTCTTGTCGTCAGGAGGCTGTTGCAGCGGGTCTGGTTTCCATCTCTGTTAACCTGAGACCTGCACAATATAACTAACAAATAGGAGGTCAGAGATCCTGCGGGATTTCTCCCAGCGCAAACACTTCGACGCTCAAGTTAGTAACTTTTCGCAATGAACGGAAAGAAGGCGGACGCTTAGAGGTGCGCGGAAATATGCCGTAAATGTGTTGAGAGTGCGTGAATGCAGATGGGTGTGATTTAGTGAATGGGTATTGGGAGGCTTGGCTCCCGGAATGTATCGTAGCAGGTGGCTAATTCTTGTCGCCTGAGAAGGCTAAGAGAGTCGGATCTAGAATGTGGTTTTGAGCTTAGTGGTCTCGATGCAGAGTTGATTGTCCAGGATTCAATCATTCATCCTCCTTTTCCCTATAGAAAAGGAGGGATTTTATAGGTCCCTCGATTAGGGGCTTTGGGCACGAGAATTCCCACTGTAGGGATTCATTGGCCACTGATTGTTGGCGGTGGTCGCCGATGTGTCAGTTGTCGCTTTGCTGTGGCAGGTAGATCGTCGGGCGTCGTAGGTCAAGCCCGGTCTGCTCCTTGTGTTCGGATTGGCCGGAAAACTGCAGGCAGCGGCGTCAATTGCAGCTAGCAGTGCTAACTCTCTCCCCATTAGCTGGTTCCTTCTGTGCCACCACTGTTGCCGACATCCACAATAATGGGCCGCAGACGTTGTTCATTGGTTGCAAGTATGGGCCACCACGTAAGTCGCTCTAGAACGCGGGGTTGGATTCTTCGTTTGGGCTGTTGCTCAACAGGTTGGGCCTCGAATCTCGTTAGACCTTTGCACTGGGCCCAACAATGCCTAAATAGGCTGACTCGAATGGATTCAGCGGTTGCATAGTTCTGGACAAAGGATTTAAGGCTTAGTGATGACTCATCGAGTAATAATAAATGATTTTGAAGGTGTCAAAATGTTAGAAGACATTTGAGATAAACTGGAGGAACACATTTTGGGAACACATAAGGTCCACTCATCCAGAAGCCACGGGCTCCCTTCCTACGCATGCACTAAAACAAGGAAGAAGGTTGGTCCATCGCACGGACACATTTGCAAGGGAAATAAAGGAAAAAATGGAAACTAAGGTCTACTAAAACAGAAAATGAAGGCAAATAAATCCTCCAAACAAAATAAGGAAGGAAACCTAAGTTTGGTATTAGAAGTACCAACAAGATGCCAGTCTAATTAGAGATCACCCGAAGGCCAAAAGTGGGAAACAGAGTTCCGAAGTGAGAAGAGGAAATTAGCCATGAAGAAAAAAAAAAAAAGCGAGGATAAATAGACGGAGAAGAGGGGCAATGAGCACACAAATCGATGGAGAAGAGGGCAAAAAGAAAGCTGCGCTCCATAGCAGCATCAAAAACTCAAAATTATGCAATAGCAGTAGAAAATTTAATCTGTTCGTAAATTTTATTCTTAGCATTTCTAGTATAGTGTAAGAAGTTGGATTACAATGTGATTGAAGTGATTTTTGCGGTTAAAAAAAAAAATCAACCAAATCACGGTGCAAGGTGTTCAATCCAATTGCTGAAATTTTGGTCTGTTGATGCTGATACAGTACTATTGTTGTAGCGATCGGATTTTCTATGAAATTAGTTGATTGTTTGTCTTGTTTTCATTCTTTATCAAGTTAGCATTTAATTTTATAAAATGTATGCCTTGAATCAATTCTAGAAAGCCAAACTATATTTTTCTTCATAACTAAACATGAATATTATGTGTTCTATCTTTTAGCACTTTTAGTTTTGATGCTTTCCCAACTAGCAAAGTGTGATGCATTCATTTTGATTCAGATTCCTAGTAATCTTTAGTTTAAGTTGTAGTTGGCTTGTTGATTCAAATATTTAGATAATACAACTTTGGAATAACAACATAAAGTAACGTTTATTCTTCATTCCAATTAGTTTTGACAGTAAAGTAACACAAACTTTACATCAGGATGGTAAATTTAGCAAGCAATGTATGAAAACTTTGAGAACCAATTGATATCGAATAAATTTAAAATCTTAGTTTATCTTGATAGCTTAATACGTTAGACTCCTAAAATTACTAATGTTATTATTTTTTAAAAAACCAGTTGAAGCCCTATGGTAATAATTTGACGTAAGTTTTTTGGAAGAAGTAACATTTGCAATAAAATTCATAACATTTGCAATCTCTTATAAATATAATATTCTAAAACTCATAACAGTTTGGTATGTCTAGCAATAAAATGGTAAGATTTAGACTCAAACATGCAAATAGAAGACTCCAGGATGGAGTAAGAAGATAGGATTAAACTTCTATCTTAAGAATGCACTTTGTCAAAGACTATTTATAATATATCAGATTTTTGTTTAGATTAGTTTAGTATTAATTGTGATTTTGAGTAATTTGAGTATGATAAAAAATTAATTAAATATTATAAAATTTTGAAAATTATTTAGATCAATTAAGTTGGTGTCCGAAGTATGCTCGTAATGTCATCCGATTATCAATTTAAATTACAAAATAAAAAATAAAAAAAATATATAAATAATAATAATATTATTATTATTAAAAAAAAAAAAGAGAATTAGGAATCGGAGAGAGAAAAAGAATGAGGAAATAAGAAGACGGGAGAAAGGAGAAGAGGGAGAGGGCTAGCGCAGGAAGTAGCAGCCGACTGCCAATCGGAGATCAGCACTGGAAATGGAAGTCCGACAAAGCCCATTTATAATTTACCATCCATTTTATGTGTTGGTGTGAATTGAAGAAGGAATGCGCGACAAGCCGAGGGTTTGCGCAAGGAGAGAGAGGCGATAGAGTTGTGGCGATGGCGTTGGCGAGGTGACGTCGGGAAGACTAGCAATGACTATGTGAGGCGGCAGAGGCAACAATTTCAGGCAAGAGAGGGGCAGTGCGCGGGTAGAGAGAGGATGCGTCAACATAAGAGAAAAACATCCAATTCGAGTACCTCATAGCATCCTTTTGACAAATTTGCCTGAACAATTTTAGGCGAGTATTTATAACCATTTTTTGGTCTGATTTAATATCTAATATATTTTAGATATTCTTTAAAATTTTTACTAATATACATGTATTTTTTATACACGTAATTTATTTATTTTGGACATGTATGTATGGCTCATTGGCTGATTTGAAAGTTTCTGATATGAGTTTTATGATTTTTGAAAGATTTAATATTTTTTTAAAAGCCTGAATAATTTATCGGATATTGTATATATTTATATTAGTATCTGTATACGAAAATGTGCACGAATTTTATATAGGCCATGTGTTTCATATATCTGCTGCCGAGTTATGATCACTATATTTGAATTTAGATATTCGATATTGTGATCAACTCTCAATAAAAAGATATTTGTTATTTGAAAACCCTTTATTACCGATAGGAAATGCCTAAAATAGTGACCATTTCAATTTGGATGATTTAATTTGATATTGTAATATATTTGGACGTCTTAATATATTTAACAAGTTTGAAGATTACATCCAATGTAACATCATGATATTTTAACTCGGATTATATAGTTAGGAACTTAATATATATAGTAATAAATAATATGATATATTGATATTAATAAATATTATTAATAATAATGGGTATTAAATAATAAATAATGAATGATAAATGATGATAATAATAAATAGGAGTAATAATAATTTTTAATAAATAATAGCATTAATTGTTAATAATATTAGAAGGTATTATAATAAAGTAAATAAATATTAATAAAAATATAATAATAATATCTAAATAATAATAATAATAATAACAAACAGCGAGAGATACGATCGAAGAAGAAGGAGAGGAAAGAGGGAAAAAGAGGAAAGAAAGAAAAGGGGAAGAAGAAGGAGGAGAGGAGAGGAGAGGAGAGGAGAAAAAAGGGGAAACGGCGCGCGCGAAGGTTGCGGCGAGGAGGAAGGAAAGTAATCGACGCCCAACTGAAAATCGGTGAGACTCTAGACGCGTTAACCCTTCATTATTAAAAGAGAGAGCGGTGAAGGAAGAGGGAAAAGAAAAAGGGAGCCGAAGCAGAGCAAAGTCTCCGCTGATTTCCCCGTTAAACCTTGCCTTACCATTCCTGAGATACAGATCTCCCCGGCAGATCAAAAATCTGAGTAAGCTTGTTTCAAACCCTGACTTCCCCAATTCTTCATTGAACTTGAGTTTTTGTTCGACCTGTTTAGGTTCCCAACAACCAAGATTTCTACGATGTTCAACAACAGTATTTCTATCTCAGTCTCTGATGAAGACTCCGACGAACTCGCAGCAGGAAGGGTGAGAGTTCGAGTGCGAAGAAAACGCAAGAAATGGGCCCTCCGATCAAACGCTGATCTGATTCGGCGCTTCGTTCGGATGTTTGCTAAGTGGTGGCCACTCTCGCTCTTCTTCCTTGCTCTTGGATTGCTCCTATTCGAAGCTTCTCGGATCAGTCAGAAACCAACAAGCGATGAGATGAAGTCGAGAATCTTGAATCCAAGGTTTGATGGTGTGGAGAAGAAACCTATGGCAAACTTGAATCGTCTTGATCCTACGACTCGAGTTGTTAGAGGTGTCAGAGAGCGTAAGTCTCTCTTCAACATTGTTCGAATTCGGAGGATTTCTCTCTTTCTCCTTTTCTTCGTACAATCACACAGAAAAAACTTGTTCACAAACATATGAAGGTGTGAAAACTTGCTGAACTAATTTTTTCTATTTTTGGGAATCATAATCTTACCAAAAAATGTAAAAATGAAAATTGCTCAAAATTGTGGGATTTTGTCGGTACATCTTATCTGACTATATTTCCATAGCACTGCTTCCTACTATGTAAATTTATATATATATTCTAATAATATTTGTGCTATCAGGAGTTTAATTTTAGAATTCCTCATTTTTCCATTGAAAACGAAATATAAGTACGTTTAATAATATTTGTGTAAGCATTGCTATGATTTCATAACTAAAGTATCAACCTGACGTATATGGTTTTGAAGTTAATTGTTCCGTTTCTCACATAGTTTTGGAAACTAGGTAGAAGCTTAGGTTTATGCTTGTTTATGAAAATAGGAATGAAGGATGAGAATAAACAATTGTTGTTAGAGAGTAAAATAACATCCTATCCCCATTGTTGCAAACAAATGCAACTATAATGTTGTGTTTGTTGTTTCATCTGTTTCCATGCTAGACAGACTTTCCATTAAACTGTGCTTTTTGGTGCCTAATTGAATTCAATAAAATCCAAGTTTGTTGACTGAAATTCAATGAGTTGATAATTGTGGATGTAATTGAATAGAATGCTTGTCAGCTTTCAAAACAGAATTTGCGTACAACTAAAAGAAATCTAGAGGTCAATTGAAGATTTTTGCACGGTTAGGCTTTCTGCAATGGACTTTGTTTTAATTGCACAATCTGGATGCTTTAGTCATACCCGCATGGTCATATGGCTATGGGTTTGTACATTCAGAGCAAGTTTTCAACACTCTGATGAATATTAAATGTATGCCTTAATAAACTGGTTGATGATTTGGCTTCTTGAATTACTATGTTTCTGCAAATACTTGTTTGAACTTGTTGTTAAAACTAACATATAAATCTGTTGATAGTTTCACATTGATAAACTGAGCAGGGCTACTGGAGTTGCATGCTGCTTGAGATGGAAAACCGATTAGGATCAATGTGACGCTATATGATCTCAAGTACATGATTTTGCACTTCCAGTTGTTCTGGTTTCTAGAGAAGTGGAAAAAGAAAGTAATATGATGATTTTAACAACTTAGCAGCAGATTGGAATCTGATATTTGCAGACAACACTGATAACTTTTGTCATAGGACATGTGTTGTGTTGGTGAGAAATAACGTGTTCTGGAAATTGGAAGCCCAATAGGTTTGTAGCCAGCTAGAGCGGTTTTTATTGGCTTGATCATTGCAAGAATTATTCCAATCTGCTTAGAGGGTAGTCAACTGAATAGTATATGGGTTTGAAATATCAGTGTTGGTTCATTGGTGCAGTACCATCTCTTAGTCTATCGTAAAGAATGTCCAAAAAAGGGACATGCCATCTCTTCTTGCAACCTCTTTAAGCAAAATTCATCACGAAGGCTGTGCCTTTATATTATGTGAGCTTTGAGGTCATTAATTCATCACACATTTTTCATGAATCCTATCAGGTTGCTTGAAGCTCCTACCTCTGGAAGAACTTCAGCATCTGGATGTACCAGTTGATGAAGAACCCACTAATCCTGTTAAGAATGTGGTATATATTTCAGAATACAACCCTCTACCAGGAGGGAACTCCACATTCTCTGAACAGAACAGAGAAGCAGGAAGATTTAACTTATTCACAGGATACCAAACTGCCAATCAGAGAGAGAAAAGTTTTAAGGTTGGATACTGAAATTTGATATGCATGACATATTTAGGGAACCTATGGTCCTTATCTTACGTAAACCTTGAAATGTGAAATTAGATCATGCCACAAGTCATCATCATTCTTGGAACTTTTACCTTTTCTTATATTTGGCACGGTTGGTTTAATTTTGAAATTGGTTTTTGTCTTTATTGCACTTATTTATGATGCTGTATGTCTTACAGTTGAGTGAATCTCCTATGGTGCATTGCGGATTTTTCAGTGAAAATGGAGGATTCAAGATTTCTGATGAGGACAAAGGGTATCTGCAAACTTGCAAAGTTGTGGTCTCTACATGTGCATTTGGCGGGGGAGATGATCTTTATCAACCTATTGGAATGTCAGAAACATCAGTTCAAAAGGTTGGTACTGTGATGCTTGTGGTCTGCTACAGTGGATGAGGTGTGTTCATTGTTTCATTATATGCTTGCTTTAGCTGCATGCAGGTCTGCTATGTGGCATTTTGGGATGAAATTACAGTCACTGTGCAGGAATCCCGGGGACAGAAAATTGCGGAGGACCATCATATTGGTAATTGGCGCATTGTGGTCGTTAGAGATCTCCCTTTTGCAGACCAACGATTGAATGGAAAGATTCCAAAGGTATTGTTTTCTTGATGCTCATTGGTATCCTGCATTATGCATGTACACTACTTCTCTATACAGGCACCTATATGCTCACGCATACTTAAAAGTATCTTGTGTAAGGAAGGAGTGCTTGGTGTCACAGTTTGAATTTTATAGCTACTAATCTGTGCGGCGTGTTCATTCCCATTGAGAACTGTATGCCAGCCAAGTTGATCTCCAAGCCCTTGTAAGCATTGAGATCAATCTTAAGACGCAAATGCAAAAATTACGTTATTGTCGTGTAAGTTGAATGCAAATAGGTTGCAAATTGAAAGTAGGGAAATATAAGTAAGCAATTAATAGAAGTAGGCAACAATCAATATGGAAGAATATTTTAAAAATTCATTCCCCCATATAGAGTATTCTGGGTATTTGGCATTAGTATATATTGAAATTTTTAATTTTTACAATAGGATATCTAATTTTTTTTACAATGTCAAAATTCAAACTAAAATCACCTAATTTCTAGAAAAATTCAAAGATACAAAAAAAATTATATTAAAATTTATATAGCTCTGTTTTGGTTTTAATATCCTCTCCTCACTAAGTTGTCTGTCTCCTCATTAATTTGATCTTCAGGATAGTTTTCTCACCTCTATAGTCTCATATCTTTAGCAAATTCTCAACTTGTTTATTCTATTAGTCTCCCATTCCACTTCACGAGTACTTCTTTCTTCTTCTTTCCGGATGATGTAGTCACTTCTCGTTCAGCAATGATTTCTTCAACTTCTGGAACTAGTGGCAGCTTCAATCTAATGTTGTTGCATTGTGACAAGCTGCGTGGACAGTCTTTTCTGTCGAGATAATATGGCTTCAAACAGCTTATATAAAAAAAGGGGTGCGCCTTCATCTTTCTGAAGGATCTATATTGTACAATGCTTTCCCCACACGAGCAATAATTTGGATAGGGCCTTCATATTTTTGTAGGTGGCACTTGTCTTTTCTTTGAGGAACCGCATCTACTATTAGAAAAGTTTCACCAATATAAGATCACGATATAGACCACCTTTTTTGTCTACCCCACTTCATTTGATGAGACGTTTTTTCTAGGTAGACTCTGGCAATCTTTGTATTCTACTTTCACTTTCGGGCAAAGTTGTAAGCATGAGAATACTTATATTTGTATAGCTTGGCCACAGTGTGTGGAAGAAGTAGCTACTTGCCTATTACAATCTTAAAAGGATTATTGTTTGAAGAAGAACACTTTTGAGTATCAAAATAAAATTGAGCAACTTCTAGGGATATTTATTCAATCTTTCTGACTGGTACTCACAAAATGTTATAGGCACTCTTTGAGTAGATCATTGAATCTCTTTGTTGAACTATCAGTTTAAAGATGATAGCTCAATAAAATATTCAATTTTGAGACGAGTAATTTGAAGAGTTCTAACTAGAAGGCTCTGGTAAAGCGATAATCTCTATCACTCAATGCTTTGGGGCACTCCCCAATATTTGACGACGTTTTTGAAGAAAAGAGATGTAGTTTCCTCCTCTAAACAATCTTTTGATGTCGTAACAAAAGTGGTATACTTTGAAAAGCGACTACAACCATCAAGATGTATGAGTACTCACCAACTTTTGGAAGCCGTTGTTGGAAATACTATGCCAAGGTCGACAAGGTATGGTGAGGGGTACTAGCAATTCTTCCAGTTTTGACGTTCAATCTTATATTGTTGAGGAGTAAGATAGTATTTGTATAATTCATCACATTATCCGTCATCTTTGGCCAGTAATAGTCCTTTTGTAGTAGGTTCAAGGTGTGCTGTTACCTCAGTTGATTAGCCCATAGTGTGTTATGATCCTATTCAAGGAGCATCTTTCTCAATCCTTTAGCCTTGGCTGTAAAAACCTTTTGTGAATATCAATCCATTGTTAACCTAGAATTTTCGAGTCTTGCCTTCCTGAATAACTCGAAGTTGAGTCACAACTATTGGATCCTTCACAAAGTTTAGCTTTACCTATTCTATGATGGTCGTGGCAATTCAGCTTGTCGATCGGTGGGCTATTCGAGACAGGGAGATAAGGTCTAGTCTTCTAATTGCGGCCTGGTTGCAGTGCTTGGATTTGAAGTTAAATCCACTAAGAACTCTTACCACTGAGCCTGCTTTGATGTTAACTTCCATTGGATGATGATATCACTGGTAGCAGTGTTTATTTTCACCACGAACTTGGAGTTAAGTAAATAATGTTTCTAGGTCTTCAGACAGTGCACAATCGCTAGCAACTCTTTATAATGTTATTCAACCTCATTTTGCTTTCCACTCTCATAGGATATTGGAAGACCTTGTAATAAGACCCATTCGAGGACAAAATTCAACACTTCAGTCTGCAATTTAAAGTACTTAGTAACATCTGGAAGGGCTAACACTTGCTCCTTCATTGCCACATACTTGTGCTCCTCAAAGGCTTGCTAACAAGCCTCCGACCAATCCTATTTTCCATCATTCTTGAATAAATCTATCAAAGGCGTTGCTTTTTTTTTTTTTTTTTTTATAATATCATTCTATAAATCGTCAATAGTAGTTAGTAAGGCCAAGGAATGAGCGCAGTTCGCTCACATTTGTCAAGACTTTCCAATTTGAGATTACTTTCATCTTCTTTGGATCTATCTTGATTTGAACTTGCCCCATGAAGTGCCCTAGGAAGTTGATCTCCTCTTGAGCAAATGAGCGCTTTTCATGCCTCATATATGGATGATTTTCCTTCAAGTTTTGAAACACTAATCTTAGATGTTTTAGGTGATCTTCTAGTTTTGAACTATATATCATAATATCGTCTAAGTAGACCACTCCAAAGTTATCAAAGTATTCATGAAACACCTGGTTCATCAATGTGCAAATTCTTGTTGGTATAATTCATGGCCTTCCTTGGCTTTTATGGTGACTAATCTTCGCATTATTTATTCTTGCCTTCATTTGAGTTTTTACAGAAAACTGATATACATGCGAGACATTTTGGAGGCAGTATGATAGTTTTAATGAAATGATTTTTGGTGCTTTGTAGTTTTGGTTGATTGTTGTTATTCTGTTGTTGTTGTTGCTCTTGTTATTTCACAACACACATCTGCATTAACACTTAGATTTTCCTTGTCCTTGTAAGCCTCCGTTAAGATCTATTCACATAATAGATCTTCAAATATCCCATGGACTTGAAAAATTTTCAGCCTTGTTTGCTTCTTATTTAGTGGGAGAGGTTATTGATATCTCTAAGATTAGCTAATGCCTTTAAGGCATGGATGAAAATATTACTGTCAATATCTGTATCAGTTGCAGTTATATCGGTATCAAGCATATCGGATAACACATATTGTTATCAAATATTTTGGAGGCAAAATATTTTTTGTGAATCATAAGCTGCCAGGTGAATTTCGGTTATATCGGCTGATATTTTGACTATTGACCAATATATAGTAATATGATATTAATAGGACAACATATCACAATTGTGTTGCGGCATTTGGGAATATTGGGATCGGGGTGGCACAACATTGATATATGTCGGCCAATATATTGGATATTGGCTGATATTTTATTCCATGCTTTGAGGATTTTCTACCTCCTGACGCCACTATATATTGGCAGGAAGTTAACTTTGTTTTAAAGCCTTGTTACTGTATGATATTATTTCATTTGGGTCTAGAGGAGATTGAACCCATGGCCAAGAGAATTGGAAAGAGTTGCCTTTACCCCTAGAGTGAAGCCCTTGTCTAGTTGGCTGTTTCTATACTATCAGTTTCCCCAGCCCACATGGGCGTCCGACCTTTTATGGTTGCATAATAAATTGTATATTTGAAGTACAACATGAGATGTGATAGTTTATATCAAGAATTATTGTTGAAGTAATTAGAGTGACTTTCAAATTCTTACTACACAGTTGTAATTTTTCCTTTTCATATTCAAAGGTATACTGAATTTATGACTGAAATATATGTAGCTTTTGCTAAGAAGTTTTTGTCTCAAAATCGGCCATCTGACCCCACTATCCACTGCACAGCTATACTTCTGTGAGAAGGTTCTCCAGTTGCCATGTAGTATTAATTCTGTTCATGCTTTGTTTTCTTCCGGCTAACTTCATCTATCTCTGTTTTTCCCTTGGCCAAACCTGGAAATCATTCAATCATGACTGGAGTGAGGGCAATCGTCCAGTGCCCACATTGCTGTAGCACCATTTTGTGCACAGTAATTTATTTACATTTTCTGTGTAGTACTTATGCCTTTTCTGAGCACTTCAACTGAGATATTTAGAAAAATGAAGACGGAGATCTTCTTTATGTTGCACAGAAGTTGACATAGACGTGGGTAACACACTCATCCAATTATAACTTGTGAACTCTACTTGTTGAAGACCCTGAACAAGTACCCAAGAGAGCTAGATCAAATAGCTACTAATTCTGCCTGGAGAGCATCAAAACGAGGTAGCTTCTAAACAAATTCATGCTTTTTCTGAGCACTTCAACTGAGATATTTAGAAAAATGAAGACGGGGATCTTCTTTATGTTGCACAGAAGTTGACATAGATGTGGGTAACACACTCATCCAAATATAACTTGTGAACTCTACTTGTTGAAGACCCTGAACAAGTACCCAAGAGAGCTAGATCAAATAGCTACTAATTTTGCCTGGAGAGCATCAAAACGAGGTAGCTTCTAAACAAATCCATGCCAGCTTACTATCCCTGTTCAGTATCAGCGCAGCACTCCTGCTGCCACCTACAACTTCAGCATAGTCCTCTCAGGTCTTGACAAATGTATTCTGCATCCCTTACTGCTGCCCTTGCTTCTATATAAAAGACCTAGAAGGGTCAGCCAAAGCATTACTAAAAGCATTCACAACCTAGTCAGCAATTCTCCAAAGATTATCTAGCATGAAATTTTTAACTTTTTTAAAAAAAAAAAAAAAAAAAACTTGTTTCCTTCTATATTTTTTCTTATTATTGGAAAAAAGGTTTACCGAGTACCATTAAAGCAAGCTATGAAATCATTGACACCAATTAATGCTGGATTAATCTGCAAGGTTGATTGTTGCTGCATCACCAGCTTTGTGCTACAGGAAATGAATAAATTGTCAGTGGACTCATCTGCAAATGCATATAAAGCACAATCTGTCGGCATTCTCATCCCCATCCCCATCCCCATCCCCATCCCCATCCCCATCCCCATCATCAACATTTTGAATTCCAAACTTTTTACCCAGCTTTCCTGAATTCCGTGGCTGCCCCACTTCATTCACTGTTCTCTCCTTGCTAATTCTGCTTCTGAGGCTGTCACTACATCTGTATCTGCAATTGAAAACAAGCCTTTTTAAACTCATTTGCTGTTAACCTGCTACTGCAGCTTACAATTGCGGCCATTGTTGGGATATTAGCACAGGGCCAACAGCTGCAATCTGTTATTCATACAACACTTAACCGATCTAGCAGTAGACTTGACCCTTTTGTAAAACTGGAAACTTCTTGCACGGTTGCTTGGTCATTAAATCTTATTCCGTTGTAACTTGTAAACCAATGCTTTTTAAGCCCTCCTATTTGAAATTATAGCATGAAAAAGACTTGGTGTTAATGTTTTCCCTTCAAAAGCCAGTCAGTTTTGCCTCTTTGCTTCAGGAAAGTTTTCCTCAGCTTCAAGTAGCTCCTCAATACTTTAACTTGCCCTCTAGCCTTATCAATAAATATTTGGAATGACTTATCCGTTGCTGATTTTGAATGTCAGACAAGGGTGCCCTGGCTTTCTTCACTCTCTTTGTGATATCAACAAAGCTTTCTTTATGCAAAGCTTTTGGACTTTCTTCAACCTGTGTGTTTTCTTCACAACTTTCGAACATTTATATATACTGAGCTACCTGACTTGTGAACCACAGTGCATTTTCTTCTAGACTTCTACCAACGTTGCCAGCCATTTTCAGCAATACTCAAGGAGGTGCCCAACCTACATTATGCTAAACTTGAAAGGTCTGCCAAATCTCTTTGTCAAACATTGTCACAACCTGGGTGAGTGGTCAGAATTCTGTGCCTCTTTGAATCTGCTCCAGAGGAATTATGCTTTAAAAGCCACTGCACATCACCAACTGCTCTATAAAGATTGCACATGATCACTGTGTCTACATCTTGGTTATTGCATCAAATAAACAGAACTTCCTTTGCTACCTAAATATTCTAATCCAGCACTCAAAGACAGATCATCATGTCTTCACATGGTCTAAGCACCAACTCTTGGTAACCAACATTTTCCTCTTGTGAAGGTATGGCATTATAATCTCCCATTAGCCTAAGGCTGTGCAGGTAGATGCAAAAGTAGCTTATTGTCCCCATAGTGATATTCTTTTGCCCTAGTGTGTTCACGGCATCCTCAATAGGAATGACACTGCTGAACTTCATATCCGTCCTTTCAACTCTGCAATGGATCTTCTGAGCACGGCCTCCAATGTAACATTCAAGTAATCCTTGTTTTGCATATGGCAAAATGCTACCATTTCAGATCAATAATAACTATTCATACCATCCCCAGCCCCTGTAAGTAGCATTTAACAATTTCTTCAAACAAGGAGCATTAGTTCTAGTCTCAAGTAACTTGAGCTTATTCTGGACAATAAATTGCCTTATTTTCGCTGCTTATGAGGCTTATTCAAGCTTTTAACATTCCATGTAGTAAAATCCATCAATCAGGAAGGATTACTTTAAAATTATCCCATTGTGACTCTACAAGCCACAATCCTGACTATCATGTATCACAAACATGAAAGTTACTTGCGTGCAAAACAAGGCTCAAGTATGGATATTTTTATTTTGTTGATTAAGCAATTGCTGAGACTTTATGGACAAAATGAATTTGGTTATTCATTTAGATGAATTTAGTAGAATTCCCTTCTTTTATCAGAGGAAAATACTAGAAAAATAAAGTTAACTTCACATCCTATGCACTCTCCTTTCCATGGGTAGATATCAGTACTGTGACACTGCTTGCCACATTCAATATACATTTTTCGCATCCACTTCCATGCTATCTTCGGACTAAGGGTTTCTGCTATTGGGCGTATCACTTGGACTTCTTCCACCATATTATTTAAACAATAAATCCTAGTGGTTTCTGAGCAGTTAGCCGATCTTGCAAGCAGGTCTAACGACCTTGCTGGTAATATTGCTCAAAGTCTTTTTCACCCCAGATGCAACCTTAATCAAGGCAATCCATGTTGCACAATGCACACTGTTGCCAGATTCATTTGCACGATTAAATTCGGCATTTCTTGAAGATTGTTGGTCTCAAGTTGGAAACATAGTGTCAGCTTTAAGAATTCAACATTTGTGATCTTCATTTGCAAACACCATGTTGAGAAGTTTCTCTTCATGGAGCAGAATCTGTGGCATGGCTGCCATTTCCATGTCATCTCTCACCATGGCTTCATAGGACAGATTCCCCAACACCACCAGATCAAGCTTGGTTTTGTGATGGTCAGGTGTTTTAATTTTATGCATAATTGGTTGTGTAAAATCAAATTTATTCCAGATGACCTTGTATTCATCTGCAATTCTTTTTCTTTTTTTTTTTTGAAAGATGTTGGGCCATCGTCTATTTCCGCATGCACGGTACTCCATATGGGTGGACTCAAAGTCTCAATTCAGGAGGGACCCTTTGGGTGTATTGGAAGCTCTACTTTGGCGTTCAAAATCAGTACTTGCAATTTCAGAGCATGGAGCTCGTAGTAGCATGTACGATGAAGCTAAAGCTGTTGTTCATAAGCACAAAGCCACCCCAGAAGAAGTTGAGGTGCAAACAACTCAGTATCGCCTCGATGGCCTTCCCGAGGACAAGAGATTCAATGGAAAGAAAGGTATGTTGTTACGTGTGCCATTTCTCTCTGTGGTAGCATAAAGTAGTAGCAGTTGATGATGTGGAACTTGAAATTACGTTTTGATTTGGAATATCCTGGTGGGAAAAAGGTCAATTAAATTATAGAAGTCCAGCGCACAACCATAAATTTGCTTTTGAAATCAGATTCTGTATCCATTATCTGATGATCGGTCTTGTGTGCAGCTTTGTGTGAAGCTTCCATCATCGTGAGGAAGCATGCACCGTTGACTAACCTGTTCATGTGCCTTTGGTTCAATGAAGTGGTTCGTTTTACTTCGCGGGATCAGCTAAGCTTTCCGTATGTTCTGTGGCGGCTGGAAGTCCTGAAGGACATAAACTTGTTCCCCGTTTGTACCCGCAAAGATCTTGTGAATAGTATGGGCCACATTGGCAAGGCTAAGCCATTAGAGATTTGACCCCTTTGCTTTGGTGAATTTTTATTTTTTATTTTTATGCCAAAACAAAAATGATTCTCTCCCTTGGATATATTTTTTTTACATGGTCCATTATTGGTTTGTACCTCATTGCTTAATTGGTAGCGATTGACCCAAGCCTTCTACCAACCCCATCAAGATGCAGAATATATTCGGCCGGTAAAGAAGCCAGTAATATCAACGCTTTGTCTTCTTTCTTAATTTTCTCATCAAGTGCCAACATTTATATTAATATTCGGTTAAACTCATCTAAGTATTTTAAAAACTTTTCCTTTTTAACAAATGCGGGCCATAAAACCTCTTATTCATATGCAACCTCATCATCGAGGATTTAAACTTATACTAACTTTCAAATTTTATCTAGGCCACCGCTAAATGCGATAAATCAATGACTTTTTAAAAAATATTAGCCTCAATGTATAACTTGATAATACAATTAATAAGATTCCCCATAGCTTACTACTCCTTATCCTTTATCTTCTCAAACATATTCTCCTTATTTCAAAATGCTTTTACCAATCCTTCTTGGGTTAAAATATTTCTTACCATTTCTTACCAAAGAATAAAAATTATTTTGCCAATTAAATTATTCAATATAAAAGGTAAGCTCTTCGACATTGACGCCATAAAATTGTAATTTTGTAATCTCTCTCTAATACCACAGTTGATGTTTGATTTAGATATATACAATCCGATACATCGGAACAAAATCGGAATCTCCCGTCAAACGTTAGCATTAAACTTGTAAGCACAATAAACACAATAATACATAATATTTTTAATGTGAAAATTTTTTTCAACTAAAAAAAATTATCGGACAAATTTCAAATAAATTTATTATAAAAGTACCAGTTACAAGTAATCCATTTTTAAAATTTTGTTACTACAATCCCGAATAAAGAATAGTTACTTACAATCCATTCAATACACTTAATAACCCACAAGAAAGAATACAATAAGATATAAGAGTAATTAAACTAAATATGCTATAGAAAAACTACTTTAAAATAATATACCTGACCTTAAAAAAAAATAAAACTCAAATAAAATCTCAACCGAATTTCGAACCTTTTTTTCTTCTCTAAAATCGCATAGGCATGATTTTATACTGTGATTGATATTTGAGCGTCTGTCAGATGCGTCTTTTTAAGAGCTATGTGTAGAGGTTATTGTATACTTTGGGTCAATAGGATGTAAGAAAAGACAGAAATTTGTGGCTATAAATAAAGTTAGGATTTGTTTTAGTCACAAGCTATAAATATGTTTACAAAGGAAATTGGTTCTTTTTTTTTTTTTTTTGTCATTAAATACTATAGAGCTAGACTTGTAACAAAGTGTTTAATTAAGAATAAAGACATTGGTTATCAGAAAACATTTTATCCAGTTTTTAAGAAGATTTTTTTACGAATTATTATGGTTTTAGTAGCTAATTTTAATTTGAAATTAAATCAAATGAATCAATATTGATAAGAAGGCACATATGTTAAAACCTAAATATCAGTTTAATAATGGTCAATTAGTTTGTGAATTAAGAAAATATATATACATATATATTATAATGAAAAAAATGAGTAAACATTCTATTATTAACATACGACGTGGTTATCTCATATGAATTTATATAAAATATTATTAATAAACATATATACCTTAATATTAGTGAGAGTAACTTTATATTTCTAGTATTATACATATAATATTTTACTTATAAGTAGTAATTTAAATTTGTGATACAAGCTTGACCAATTTCTCTAAGAAAAATTTCAAATGATTTTGGTGAAACTTTTTTTGTTATTAGTATAAAAATTTAAACAACGTAGAAAATTAGGACAATACCAAAAGGCTTACATTAAAAAAAAAAATATGGTGACATGGAATGAAAAAAAAAATGTGTCCTTCTAATAGCACCCATTTTTAAATAAAAAAAAATATATTTAATAAATCTTAGTATCTTCAAAATTCATTGAAAGCGAAACAAATTAAAAACATACCTTATGCAATAGTGGAGGCCTAATATATGCACTTGCCTACATAAAAAGGTGACATTGGCTTTGCAATAGGATTATTTGATTGATTTCAAGGTATTGGGGTTTGGAACATTAGTAGGATGTAGAGAGAGTTGTGTGATTTTTAAAATAATCACTAATTATAAATTTAATAATCAATATACTAATTTTTTTAAGATAGATAGACACATCGATTCAATCTCAAATTTTGCTTATTATATAGACAATGGAAGTTTTACTTTTGGATATATTCTCTACTTGCTAGTAGAGTTATATTATAAAACATTTTTTATAAGCAAACTCTCATTAATACGTCTATTATGGAGGCAAAGTTTATTAGGTGCAATAGAATTTACTCTCACATATTTGTTTGAGAATTTTTCTCAAGGCCTTAAGGCTATCAATTTAGTAGAAGATATTTTAAAATCTTTTGAATAGCACCACTGCAGTTTTATTTTCCAAATCAATAAATAGCAGATAAGAAATGTATTGCAGTTTTATTTCTCGATGTCAGAGAGAGAATCAAGTGACCTGAGGTTCCTATTGAGCTTTGAAGCGCCATGTCTATAATTGTGGATCTCATGATTGAAAGCTAATTGATACTCTAGATTGATGGTCATAGGGAATGCATGAGACTCATCAACTCATTTACGGTACGTTTAATTGCTGGAATAAAATTAGGTGGAAATAGAATAGTTATCCCAGGAAATAGAAAAGAATGAGAATAGAGTTGAAATTGTTATTCTTATATTTGGTTGTTTGAATAGAATAAGGTGGGAATTAATATTTCATTATTTGGTTTGTAGAATAGTACGAAGAATAAGGTAAAAATAGTAATAATAATAATAATGATAATAGTTATAATAATAATAAACATAATAATAATAAGTAATAATAATAACAATATCTTATAAATAATAATAATAATATGATGTAATAATAATACCTAATAATAATAATATGTAATAATAATAATAATAATAAACAAATAAATAATAATGCCTAATAATTAACAATAACAATAATAATAATAATAATAATAATAATAACAATATGTAATAATATAATAACACCTAATAAATAATAATAATAATAACAATAATAATATCTAATAATAATAATATGTAATAATAATAATAATACCTAATAATAATAATAATACAAAATAATAATAATAATAATACCTAATAATAATAATAATAATAATACAAAATAATAATAATAATAATAATAATAATAATAATAATAATAAATAATAATAATAATAACAATATGTAATAATAATAATAATAATAATAATAATAATAATATAAAATATATGGGAATTGTGGTGGAAATTGTTATTCCCACATTTGTGTGAATAACAATTCTCACCCTATTGCTAACCAAACGGAGAAATTATAATTTTTTTTCCTCTCAATTCTTGCAACCAAACACACCCTTAAAGTTTATTTTTTTTCCTATTTAGCCTATAGACATATAATCTAATTGCTAGCAGAGAATAAAGTCTATGTGCATTGTTCTTACCCATGGTATAATTTAAAATTTGACCCAAATGACCTGTTAAAAATTTATTTCATCCAACTCATTAATAACCGTCTTACCGATCTTATAGCTATGAATAATTAAGAATGGAGATTATAAAGAATTAGAATCTGAGCAGAATTTTATCATGATTATAAAATTACATGCTCGATTTTAAGATTTTTTTATGCAAGAATGTATTGGTAAATTAACACAAAACAAAAAGTAACTGCATTGCAATAAAATTGATTATTAAATAATATAAATAGTTTTTAAAATACATCCAAAGGGGAAAATACTAACAAAGGCATCTAATATGACAAACTGAAACCAACACTACACCATCATGGAAGGAGGAATGGCATGACTTTAAAACCAATTTCATAGTAGAAGGAATGGGGAACACACAAGAATGGCGATTCACATATGTAGCCTTCTTTTCGTTGCTCTCACAGTGTTACTCCTGCCACTAACAAATTACAGAAGATCAAAACAGAATTTCAGTCATTGCACCCTTTTCTTTATATGATTATATTATCATGACACTATTTTTTGAAAAATGTACGTTCAACTTAAATGAGGTTATCGTTTCTTTATTTATGAATGAGTCAACGCGGAAGGGGAAGCGTTGAGGTTTCGGAGGAGTCAATACTTTTAGTATCCACTAGTGGTTGGAGACATAGAAGATTGAGTGACCGAGGTTGCAAATTAGAGAAGAGCAACGGTCAATCTAAATTTTAAGATATATAGTACTTCTATTGTGGTAAGAAGTGTCATATGAAACAAGATTGCTCCAAGAAGAAGCAAGAAAATGTGGACGGAGGCAAATATCAAGAGAGGAGGGATCAGGATGAAAATTATCGGGCCTCTATCGTTTCTTGCGAAGTCCTTCTAATTGTCAACAAAGGGAAGATATGGACTTTCCGAGCTATGAGACGAATTAGATGATCGATAGTAGTTCCTCACACCATGCGATATCAAGGAATTCCTTCTTCACCACTTATATGTTTGAGGGATTACGAGGTATTAAAGATGGGTCACGATAATTTGTCAAATATTATTGGTATTAGGGATATTAGCTTGTAGACAAGCAATGGGATAAACTTTGTGTTGAAGGACATGTGATATGCTACAAATTTGCAGCTGAATGTAATTTCAACTAAAACATTTGATGAAGAAGCTTTTGCACTGCATTCGGAAGGGCTAGTGAAAACTTACCAAATGTGCCTCAATTGTGATAAGGAAAAGCAAGCAATATAATTGGTACTTGATGAAGGCTCAAATTACCACGGATAATATCAAAGTGACTAATGGGGGCATTGGTCAATGTGATAGGAAGAGGAGGCTGATGAGGAATGTAAAGGAGAGTGATTCTATTGCAAAGGAGAGGCCAAATGGAAGTGGGAATACTCTATGTTTGGTGGAGTAGAATAGGGTATCATTTAAGCTTGCGAAAGCCAACACCGAGATCTCAATAGAGGGGAAGTTGCCAAAAGGCAAATAATGACTGTTGTCGGTAAAGGTGAAGGGTCCCTCACAAGATCGTAAGAGATAATTTGTTCGATTTTGATCACTTCCTTACAAGTGGTACAACAAATTTGATAGTTATTGGAGAGCACGTGATATTCGTATGAGAATTGCGATGTTCACTCGCAATGAGTGCCTAAGGAGCGCCCATGCCCGAGGTGTGACCAAGTGTCAATTCCAGTGGTGCTCGCACCCGAGTGGTGCTCGTGCACTGACACTCAAGGTGTGCTTGATAGGTGTTTATATGACGACAATATAAAATTGTGCCTATGTGATTTTAAGGTATTTCAAAGTCAAATTTCATATAAGGAGTACTGCACATAAAATGAGAAGGGATAATGTGAAGAGGTTCGGTATCCGATTGAGGTACAACTTGAGTTTTATTCTTCGCTAAAATCGAGTACGTTATTTTAGAACGTATTTCGTTTAGCTACTTTTATTTATCATTGTACTTTTTCTTATTGGTTGTTAAGTGTGTTGGGGGATTATAATCAATAATTCTTTACTTGGGATTGTAATGAATGGATTTCAAAAGAGTGTTACTTGTAACCGGTACTTTTATAGTTGATTTATTTAAAATTTGTTCCGTGATTTTTTTCTTAGTTAAAAAAATTTTTTTACGTTAAAAATATTATACATTATTATATTTTTTTATATTTATAAATTTGGTGATTAATGTTTGATGGGGAGTTTGGACTTTATTTCGCTGTATCAAATTGTGTATCCGGATTGAACCCCAACAACTACATCTTTAATCAATACATTTTGTTATATCTTTAGAGATAATATGAAATCAATTGATAATTTTTTGATACGTTATGAAAAATCGATTCGACCCGAATCCTATAATGACTTGTATCCAAGTGTAATTCGAATAGATTTTCAGGGCACTATAAATAGAAATAAAATGTAAAAAGGAAACTAAAATTATTTTTTCAAGGATCCCCTTCGATATTTAAGTAAAATATTTTAAATAATAAATTGAACAAATAGAAAGTATTAATATTTCAAGGAGAAAATTTACTGGGCCTAGTATACTAAGTGAGAAGGTTGAGGCCTGTCTAAGCCACGTGGTCCTGTAGGAGTAGGAGGGTTTCATTATCCATTCTTCTATCATTTTGGACATATTTTAGTCTTATATTTTGTTATGGGTCTATCTAAATTTCAGATATGTACATAGCGTAATCAGGCCTTAATTTTGAACTAGGATTATTTACGTTTTAGATCTAAGTTAGTTTAGCTTGATTAATTTGTTATTCCTAATATTAATAAAGCGATTATAGTGCGATCATCATAACAACGATCAATAATGATGCTATTTAGCTAAAGGATCTGGTCGTGAGGTTTGAGTGGGCTCCGACGACTAGTGTGGTGCCATCCAATGGTTGCAGTTGCTGAGCGTAGGTTTCCTATGTGGAGAGAGTGGATGCCAGTATTAGTCTAGGCATGACCTATCTAGAGAGCTAGGCATTTACTGCAGCTGGCAAGCAGCGACAATTCTTAGTACAAGCCTAGCCAGGGTCCAAGCAGATAGTTAGAGGCGTAAACATTATAATACCTCGATATTTTAAATTGGACGTTTTGAGTTAATATTAGTAAAATTGTTAATTATAAAATTAAATTATATAAATAAGTCTTTTAAAAGAATAGCGTAGAACGACTTAAGCTAATTTCTTGGCGGATCAGGATATCTGACAAAAGTGTTATTATTCAAAGGCTGAATTAATAATTCGAACCCTTCCAATTAATCTAAAATTTAATTAACAATTAGAAAAATTATATTAGTTCAAGTATTATATTTTTTGGAGTGTCTTGGAAATGGCATTTAAATTAATATATAATATGATTTGAGGATTTCTTATATTAAATTATTTTACTTGTAATAATAATAATAATAATAATAGTAATAATAATGGACGAAGCCCCGCACCAGAGACAAAATTCCATGTGAAGGCTTATCCACGATCCTCCGCCGCACGGGGGATCACCACAGCCTAGAAAGAGCCACACAACGACAGTAGAGGCATGAAGACAGTCTTCATCAGAAGCTTCAAATCTCTAACTAGTCCACCCAATCTTCACATCGTAACTCCAAAATCAGCCAAGGGATGAAACATCCCAGTCCAGGAGCCCTCCTATTTATAGGCAAGTTGGTGCCCTACCTGCACTCAGTAAGGCACATTTTTCCATCAGCCACGAGAAAAGAAAATCCACAATTCCAATGCAAGCTCAGGTGTAGGAATTTGACCCATAAGGATGACTAATCAATGCAGTGTTCATGATGTTTAAAAAGCCTGAACGGTTGCATGGGGAAAGCACGACGTCGGATGGTTTGGGGAAGACGAAACGACATAAAGCCTGGACAAGACATGACATTAGGAAGGGGACAAATATGGACCCCAGACCCAAAGCAGACATGCCAGGTCTCCACTGCAAGTTGACCCAAGCATGGGGGGCTAGTAATGAGTATCGGTATTCTAGGCCCATTGACAAGGTCCATTTACCCATGGTTGGACTCTAGCACTACCGAGAACCAGTAGGCCCAAGAGGCCTAAGAGGTCTAGGCGCGAGGGCTGGCTCATACGAGATGAATCACCAAAAGACCATAAAGGCCCATGGACTTAAAAGGGTTATCAGACATCAGCCGCTTCTGCAAGAACAGCGTGTCAGAGATTTGGTAACCAACCCTGTCAGAATGCACGAAGAATGATGGCCACAGGCATACCTCCGATCGCTGCAGATCTGACCGAACAAAAGGTCGCTTGGCGTATACACAAGGTCCCCAGCATGGTAAATGGAGTTAGTGGGGTTGTTGGTAGACTTCCCTACACACGTCAAGGCCACGTGGACCTTTCTCAAAGAACCGCTCAATGCTATAAATACATTAACTGAACACCTAACAAGAAATCCAGCATTTACTTCTACTCAAGTGCTACAGAGAGAAAAAAAATAAAGAAAGGGAAAGGTTAAAGTACGCTTTGTAATCCCTTTGTAATCTCCAACGACATAGTAAAACCAATTTTCGGACTAAAAGTCCTGTGGTTTTCTCTTCCGATTTACAAAGAGAGTTTCCACGTAAAAATTCTCTGTGTCTTTGTCTCCATACTTTCCAACTCTCTATACGTTCAAATAGTGTCCTCATCCTCAAATATATATTTCACTTTTTATGTTGCACGAGTCCTATCAGAAAATGGCCGCGGACTCAACCGAGTTTTCATCCGTACGAGCATGTAAGATCCAAGAACGTAACACCAATGATGTTTTATTTGATTGGATTAAATGTCAATCGATTTATTCACTGTAATTATATACATTATTTGTTGAATTTCAACAGGCAATTTCAGCTTCCTCGAGAAGCTAAAAGTTTGTTATAGAAACCCCTGTTTAACCCAACTTCATCTTCAGTATTCATCCCATTGAAAACAGCAATTTATGAAGCCAGGCCAAGCAGAGTCCTCTAAGAGCTTTCTATAGATCTTCGAGAAGTCAAAAATCTGCTCATGGGGAATAACTTCTATCTTTAGCTTTCGTCCAAAACTACAGTCCCAAACTGATGAATTAAGCTCTCAATTCCAATACAATCCAAAGACTAGACAACAAATGCTTCCCTCAGCAAACGTTGGCACACCATTTCACATCAAATCCAATTAAAAATCTCAAATGCCAAAAAACCATGAAAAAACAATACTTCCCAAACAACACAGCATAGAGATTGTATCCGAAACTATGAAAACCCCAACGAAAAAAATAAGGAATAAATAAATATCAAAACTGTACTACCTTGGATACTCTCATCCTTCTCGTCGTCATCATCGTCATCCCCCTCCTCGTCATCGTCATCTTCATGCTCGTCTTCCTTCACATCCTCAACAACATTTCTATAAAACGACATAAAACGATGAATATATCCCCAAAGATACCAAGGAATGAACAAATTCAATATGTATACATACATATATAACAAATAAGAGAGTGCCCCAGAAAGGACCTCCTCAAATTTTTTTTGTTGGTATTCCATTCCTCTTCGACGGCAGGGCTAGACATGGCTGCTTCTAGGGTTTTGCCGCCCTCTCTCTCTCTCTCTCTCTCTCTCGCGTCTGGAATAACTGCACTGAAGGGGAGAAGAAAAGGATGAAGGCTGAGAGAGTGAGAGAACGAAATTAGGGTTTACGTGAGAGAGAGAAATATCGGCAGGAGATTAAAAACCAAATTTTATTTCTATTTTGTTGATTGTTTTTTTTTTTTTTTAAATTTTGAAGTTTAATCTGAGTCGTCCATTTGTCTGAAATCTGACCACTCCGATTTTCACATAATATGAGCCGTCAGATTAAAATTTTAAGATAGACAATTCAAATTAAAAATCAAAACTTTAGATCTGGGTTGTTGATTAATGGATAGCCCAAATCAGTTAAAATAAAATTAAAAAAATGACCCAAATTGGAAAAGTTGGATCTTGTTTCGGCCAGATCAGTTAAAACAAAGTAGCATCGAATGTTTATATGTTTAGTTCGTGAGTGTTGAATGGGATTTTTTGAGGTATTGATTGTATTAATATTATTGCAATAAATTGTCATATTATCCGGGATAACGTCATAATCGTGCAGCATTTATTTCATCCACAGAAATTTTATGCAATAGCTACTGACAACAATATATTCTACTTCAGTGGTAGATAAATAGATAAAATTTTGCTTCTTAATCATCCAAGCTACAAGATTGGAGCGGACATAGAAGTATCCACCAGAGGTGCTTTTACAATCATTGGCATTGCTAGTCCAATTAACATCGAAGTACCCAGCCAAGTCAAAATTAGAGTCACAAGAGTAGTAGTTCCCATAATCTGACGTGCCATTAATATAGCGAATGAATCGTTTGATGGCACTTAAGAGTGATTCTTTAGGGTTAGATTGATATCGAGCATACACACCCTCACTAAAGGTAATGTCGGGTCTACTTGCAATTAAGTAGAGGAGATTTTCTATTATACTTCTATAGAGCATCTGATCAACGCTATTTCCAACGGCATCACGATCGATTTGGTAGAAATGTTCATGAGTGTATGAGTGTATTTTTTATTATCTAACTCAAAACGTTTAACTAAATCCTTGGCATAGTTTGGGATATAAAGATACCTTGAGGAAATTGTTCAATATGCAAGCCCAGAAAGGATGTAAGTTTTTCTACTATACTCATTTTAAATTCAGATGTCATACAGTTTATAAATTTGTGAGTATAGGAATCTATAGTAGCACCAAACATAATATCATTAACATAAATTTGGGCAATAATCATGCATTTTTCAATAATTTACACAAAAAGTATTTATCAATGTAGCCCTAGCAAAACCATGGCCACTAAGATGTGAGGTGAGTTGCTCGTACTAAACTCTTGAGGCTTGTTTAATATCATACAAGGCCTTTTAAAGCGTGTATACATGGTCTGATAACATTGGATCAACAAATCCCTATAGTTGTTCAATTTAAACTTTCTCTTAGATGATACCATTAAGGAAAGCACTTTTGATATCTATTTAATAGAGTCTAAAGCCTAAAGTACAAGCAATGAATAATATGATTCTTATAGATTCAAGATGAGTCATAGGAGCAAAAGTCTTATCAAAATCGATACTCTCAATTTGCATGTATCCATAAGCGACAAGACGAGCTTTGTTGTGAGTAATATTGCCATTTTTATTAGTTTTATTTTTAAAGATCCACTTGGTACAAATGATATTCGTATGTTTAGGTCAAGAAACTAAGGACCACACATCATTTCCAACAAATTGGTTTTACTCTTTATGCACAGTGTTGATCCAATATTCATTGTTCAAAACCTCTTCAACCTTTTTTGGCTCTAAGAGACAAAACATGTTAGGTGAGAAAATTCAAAACTCGGTAACACAATCTCATACCCTCACCCAAATTACCTAATATATAGTCTTTTGGATGATTTAGTTTGACTTTAACAGAAGATTCCTTAATTAGAATAGTATTTAGAGTCTTGTTGGGAATATTAACAATAATTGATTCATGAGAAGATTCATTTTGATCAACCACTTTGTCTAAGCAAACACTGTCTTCAGGTTGCTCACTAGGAATATCATCGATAATAACATTGATAGACGCCATAACAATTTAAAGATAGAAATTATACGCACGATAGGCTCTACTAGAAAGGGAATATCCCAAAAATATTTATTCATCACTTTTAAGGTCAAACTTACTTAGATTTTTTCTATCTCGAAATATGTAATATTTACTTCTAAAAATATAAAAATACTTTACATTAAATTTCTTTCCTTTCGAAAATTCATAGAGGGTCTTATCCATCTAGGTTTTTAGGAAGATCCTGTTGATTATATGATAAGCCGTGCTTAAGGCTTCACCCTAAAAGTACATGGCTATATTTTTGCTTTACATCATAATTCTAGTCATTTCCTAGATAACTCAATTTCTTCGTTTGATAATCCCTTTGTGTTGGGGTGTGATTGGTGTAGAGTATTCATGTTGTATTCCTTCTTCATTATAAGAATTTTCAAAGCTAGAGTTTTCAAACTATTTTCCATGATCAATTTGAATTTGGACAATCGGAGTTCCTTTTTTATTAGTGGGTTTTTTATACAGGATTTTTTCTTTGTCAAAAGTGTCAAAATTTTCACATATTAGGTCTATCTAAGAATATCTAGAATAGTCATTTACAATCACCAGGATAAACCTTTTATTGCCTAAACTAAAGATCCTAGAAGGTCTCATGAGATCCTTATGAATTAGTTCAAGGCGACGCGAGGAATGAATATTACATTGCAAGGGATGACTAGCTCTAACTTGTTTTCCAAGTTAACACGGATGACATACATGGTGTTTGGCATTAAACAATTTTGAAAAACCTTTAACACAATTCTTCTTAGAAATTTTAGATAAATTTTTAAAATTTAAATATCGAAGACGTTAATGTCACAATTTAATAGTATTTTCTACAAATCCTAAACCTTTCTTGTTTGTTACTATCTTACCTAATCTTAACATTTTTAGTACCACTTGAGAATTCCTTAAGATCATTGTTTATATTTTCGAGTTTCAATTCTAAAGATTTGATTTTTGCATTTTGAACATTTTAAGCTCACAATATTTAATAGTGGTAAGTTTTAATTTGGTTTTAATTTTAACTTTTTCTTTTTCTGATTTAACTAATTTACAATTTAGAGATTTATTATTATTATTTACTTTTAGATATTCCCTAAATAATTTCTTGTAGGCTTTTTAAAACCCATCAACCTCATTATCAGATTCTTCATGTGAAGAATCAAAGTGTTTTGATTGCTCACTAGTGTCTTCATCACCATTGACAATGGACGTTTTAAAGGATACATAGTTTACTTTATCATTTTCAGAGAATATTTCATCATTGTTTTCTTCCTCTTCATCATCTGTTAAGAATATATTTAAAGTTTTTTTTTTTATCGTTTAAATTTAGGACACTCAGTTTGAATATGACCTAATTGTGGCATCATAGTATTAGATTTCTTGAGATTTCTTATTCTTCGTGTATTTATTTATTTTTATCTTTCTTTATGAAATTATGTGTGATGTCATTTCCTTTGGACGTTTATTTGTTATTTTTGTTCATGAAGAATTTTTTAAAACTTTTAATGAATAAAACGAAATCCTCATCACTATACGATTCTTCATCAAAGTTACAATCTCTCTCTTCCTTAACAGATTTCAGGGTAATAGATTTGTTTGTTTTTTTTTTTTTTCATTGTGAGAGTGTGTGCTCATATATTTATAGAGAGTCAACAAGTTTTTCTATTTTTAATTTGTCAAAATCTTTACTCTCCTTGATTGTAGTGATTTTGGGTCTAAATCGTTTAGAGAGTGATCTTAAGATTTTTCGGACAATCCTATTTTCTAAAATTCGTTCTCTCAAGTTAAACGTGGAGTTAACTATATCATTTAATTTGGTATAAAATTCATCAAAATTCTTATCATCATTCATCCAGATTTATTGAAATCTAGTAGTATTTATAATTTTGAATTATTTATTAATTTTGTTTCTTCATGTGTGATTTCAAGAATATCCCATGTATCTTTAGAGGTTTCGCATATCGAGATATGTTTAAACTTTTCAAGGGATACAATTAGGAAAAAAAAAAGCATGCAACCCCTTACTCTTTCAATTACAAGCATCAATTTTTTCTTTTGACGACAAAGATAAAGCTTTGGGTTTATCACCCCCAATACTTTTGGATGGTGTCTACCCAGATTGAATACTAGCTAATACATGTTCATCAATGAATTTGAGGAAAGCTCTTATACATACCTTCTAAGAAGTATAATTACTCCTATGTAGGAAAGAATGAAGAGATATTGGCTAGAATGCTTCTAGATTGGGGTTGCCAATCATGGTATAGACGTATTAATCTAGTCGACTTATTTTTATTTTGTGACGTATACCAATGAACTCATTGGATTTGCTCATGGCAATGGTACTAGACATTTTTCGATTTTCTTATTAATCTTTCTTCATGAGTCGTCAAATCTTTGCATATCACTAGATCTCAATTTTCATACCACCTCCGTCTCTTACAAAGGTAAACAGGTAGGAAAATGTGTGTTTAAACATGTAGATAGAGATAGAAAACTCTAGACTTAAAGTACGAGAATCGAGGACAAGTTTTCTCAAAATGGGAGTAATTTAGAAGATTAAAAGAGAGTTTTTTCATTGAGAGTCATAAGTAATATTCATCCAAAGAGTCTTTTTCGCAAAAAAGAAGAAGGTGACTATATATAAAGAGGCTCAAAAATTAGGTCAAACTTGTAACCATTTAGAAATGCATACCCCGTCGCTCGAACACCACTAAAGCACCCATCAGGCAAGCCAAGTTGGAGTGAAAATTCCGGAGTGAAAATTCTAGAGTGGTTCATGAGGTTGGAGAGGATCACAAGAACGGAGAGTTGAAATTTTCCGGAATGGTGCTGCTACGATGAAGTTGCCAGGAAAGTCAAACACTGACTAATGGCCGAAGATAACTTGTCTGAAAAAGCAGGTTATCTGTAAAGTCTGCGTAAACAGTTTTATAGAAAAAAAGTTGACTTTTTAGAGTTAGTAGCTGAGTTTATAAAACAGGTCAACTGCTCTTGACAGGAATGTGATTTTACAGAGCAGGTGGTAGGCATTGTAGGGCACACAACCGCCTTGTAGAGAAGGTGGTCGCGTGGTGCCTTTATATGCAGAGTGTTGAACAGGCAGAGTAGAGGTAGAGAGGTGAAGTGACGCAAAAAAATAAGGAGTTGTTTTTTACTGTTATTATTTGTTCTTCGAGGGTTTGTGTAACCAGAATTTTTTGTAACTAAAATATTTATAGTAAAATTTTTATGGATTGAGTGTATCGTGATTTTTTCTCTTATTTAGAAGGAAATTTTTACGTAAAATTGTGCGTGTTTCAAGTTCTCCCTTATTTTTTTACTGTGTGTATGAGCGTTTATCATCATTATCCTCTCGATTTCACTATTCGACCAGTACTATTTCCTAACAAGTGGTATTGGAGACTGGTTATTCGTGTAGGTGTTATAATTCGCTGAAATCGACAGAGGTGGGAAACGAAATGGTTTGTTTGAACGACACAAACTATAATACTTAGAAAAGTAAGATGACCACTTGTTGTTTGTGAAGACAATACACCTTCCGATATTCATTGCTCAAAAGTTTGAGGCAAAATCAGAGGAAGAATGGGATTTTAAGCACAAATAGGTATGTGATTATATTCGACAATTTGTGGATGATAACATGTACAATCACTTCTAAAATGAGACGGATGTGAAGACATTGTGGGAGAAGCTAGAAACCCTCTATGCTTTTAAGACCAACAACAACAAGCTATTTCATTTGAAGAAACTGATGCAAGTGAAGTATAAGGAAGGAACGCCCATTGCCGACCATCTAAATGAGTTTCAAGGGTGCTTTGATCGACTGAACGGTATGTGTATCAAATTTGAAGACGAAGTGCTGGGTTTATGGCTCCTAACAACTCCGTCGGACTCCTGGGAAGTGATATGAATTACTATAGTCAATACTATTCCAAATGGCATGGTGAACTAGAAGATGACAAAAGGAGCTATGTTGAATGAAGAGATGAGGCGTCAGTCGCAGGCATCTTCTTCCCCTCAGCACTCAGACCTATTGGTCATAGAGTGTCGGGGTAGAAGCAATGGGGGCAGAGTCCGAAGAGAATGGTCAAAGCATGTCTCGTTCAAGGCATCAGAACGTTGATGCCACTACTGTGGTAAGAAGGGTCATATTAAGAAATATTATTACAAGTGAAAGTGTGATAATAATGGAGAAGGTAAGAAGAATAAAGCCGAGAAGGGACGAGATAAGGAGAAGCCTTGATCTCAGTCGTCACTGAGGGTGACTTCTTGCTGACATGTGAGATGGATGATGTGGTAAACTTGACCGATCATGACTTCAACTGTGTGGTGGATACATGTGCTTTATTACACGCCACATCCAGAAGGGAACAGTTCACGTCTTATACTCCAGGAGATTTTGGAGTATTGAGAATGATGGAACATCTCGGGTTGTTGGGAGAGGTGATGTATTGCTTGTCACCAATAATGGGACGATGTTATTGCTGAAAGACATCTGACATGTATCTGATATTTGGTTGAATATAACTTCAATTGACAGATTGGACGATGAAGGGTATTACAATACATTTTGTGAATGAGTATGGAGGTTGACTAGAGGGTCTGTAATCGTTGTCTGTGAAAATAAGGTCTTTGGCTTGTATATGGTGCAAACATTTGCCGTGGTCGAAGAGGTTCAGGTGACAAGGAGTGAGGAGTCATTGGACCTATAGCATCATCAGTTCAGTCATACGAGTGAGAAGGGACTAAATAATATGGCTGAGAAGGACCTCCTCCGAGGTATAAATGAAGCCAAGTTGAAAACCTGCCCTTATTGCCTAGCAGGGATGCAACGGTGAGTCATGTTTCATGGAGACACGTCTACCAAAAAGGCCGAAGTTCTTAAGCTGGTTCACACAAATGTGTGCGGTCCATTCAAAGAGAAATTATGACGATCCGGACCCGATTCGGGCCGTCATGGTGAAAATCTCAAATCATCCGAAATCATCAGTTACGCGCGATCAATAAACTCAACATCATTAATGAACCTCATGAATGTATCATTAATTCAATATCCATAATAGTAGCAATAAATAATTTCAATAACACTGATATCCAAAATATCAATCCTTATAGTAAAAATCTAATAAATGTCAAATAGTAACAGAACCAACGAAAACCTTAAATCTCTATCCCGGGAGCCTCGATCTCTAAAATCACCTCTGTATGGAGTCTACACAATAACACGCGATCTCTTTTATTCTACTGTTAACTTGTCTATTTTGGAGCCAATAAAATATAAGAGTTAGTTGAATGCCCAACAAGTAAATAAATCAATAAAACAATGTATACAATAACATGTCTCGGATATTAATAACCTAGTAATTACATTAGTTAAATCAGTAATTATCCGAGATTCAACAACCTGTCTTATTTACGACTTAAAAGCCATATGAACAACTGGATATCAAGAAGCAATATGGATTCTATCGAATCCGATCATCTGCTCAATACAATGTCACAATTGTATGAAGGACAGAAGTCTTTATGGACCTTATTCTACCATAGCAGACCAAAGGCCGCGTATTTAAGCCCCTAACGGCTGGGTAATATAATGAGATTATCCATAGTATCCAACTATCCCTATAATCCTCCCAGAGGCTGTACCCGTATCGTGCTGATATCACATCTGAAACCCCTCGCCAACGGTATCCCAAATATCATCTCTTACGATGGTTTCTAGGTTATAAGAATCCCTTTTCAATAACAATGACCTCATCCTCCGGAATATAGATTCAGTATCGAAAAAGTGTAGACTACACTAAGGTCCCGTAACCTCCCATTCGATTCGATACCTTAGTGTTTTTATACGCTCTTCTCAACTTAGCCATAAAGTGCCAATAAAGTTATATGCACGCCACCAAGGTTAACGTGAAGAATATTTTTATCGGATTTTCATCAATGAGATACAAAGCAATCACATAACTGATTATTAGAATTTCAGTTATACTAACGCACATGTATAATTTCACATAAACATTTCCTACCATCCATATACATCAACGTAATGACATACCGTCTCATATATAATTACATATATTTTTCATTATATCCCAGCATAAGTATATATACAATATATATATATATATATACACACATATATATACGGCTTCACACGACGGCAGCCTCCCTCTTCACTACCGACTACCAGTTTGATGATGGCAGCAGCATCACCTCCGGCCCATCACACGGTGACAGCATCCACACCTCCTCAATCACCGAACACGCACAGTGGCACACAAAGGAACGCCCTGCTTCTTCGACTAAATGCCGATTATCACCAACGATGAGAAATCTCTGAGTTTTATCATTCACATATAAAATCAATAGATTATATAGCATCAATTCGTCAACTTTTGAGTTCCAATTTGGCCTAAGCCCATGTAGCAACTCTGCCTCCATCGTCCAGAGCCGTTGCTCTGTTTTCCCCCAAAGTCTCAATTTACTGGAGCAAGTCACCGATTCACCAATTTAAGACATGTAACGGTTTGCTTGCAACAATAGGAAGGTTTGCTTGCCAAAAATACCGGATTTCACCTTCCTATCACCGTCTGGTTACTAAACCTGAATGGAATCCGAAAACAGAGCGTGGTGTTCTATTTCTGCGTCCGAGTTCAATCCCGAAAATCAGAGGGTATAACAAGTAAAATCGACATTTTAGAACTCCATTAGGCAATTTACTAAATCCCCATTCATTATCGAGCCCAAGAGGTCGGCTGATTGCTCACAGAGCCGTGGCCCTATGTACGGGTTCTCCAGATTTGGAACCCTCTGTTTCACCCATTATCCCCACTAATTCAAGCATGAAATGGAAGGTTCAACATTAACAAAACGAAGGAAGAACAAATCTTGCGATGGAGAACTTTACTTGCCTTGATTTTGTGATCATCGGTGGCGGTTTCCATTTTACTGCGTTCTTCCTCTTCGGTTCATCCTCCCTTTCCCTAACCCTATTGCCGCCCTAATACTGAAGATGCGAGTTAGGGTTTTGCATGGGAGCTGTTCCACTTTCCTTCTTCGACACTGTCGACCGCGCCTTCCTCTCCTCTTTCCTCCTCTCCCTTTCTTTCTCATTCTTTTCCTTTTCTTTTCTTCCATTCTCTTTTCTTTTCTTTCCTTCATTCCATCGATTCTTATCATATTATTATTATTATTATTATTATCATTGTCATTATCATCGTCACCATATATTTATTATTATTATTACTATTACTATTATTATTTTTATTTTATTATTATATATTATTTAATACATATATTTATATATTAATTTATTACTCAATACAATATTAATTATTTAATTGATTATTTAACTACCATTACAATAATATTTAAAATTTTAATATAAATTTTTAATATTTTAATGTCCTTCAACATAATTATATTTCCAGTCAATGATTACTAATAAATTAAAATTTACTAGATAAATATTTATTTGATCAGTTTGGTTCAAAGATAAACTAAATTTTCTATTTAATTCTAAACTTTAATCAATATTCTAAATATCTAAACCCAATACACCTATCCAAATATTTTAAATTTATTAGGCCCAATTATCTAAGCCTAATTCAACGGTTTATATACTTAAAGCTTATATTTTTAGCCTGAAATATGAAATTTTATGTCTAAAATTATTAAAAATAATTATCCCAAATAAATTATAAAATTAAAATTATTCAAAGTGTTACAGAAATCATTTGGAGGAGTAAAATATTTTATCTTGTTTATTGATGATTGCTCAAGGAAGGTGTGACATTACCTCCTTAAGACGAAAGACCAAGTCCCCGGCATCTTTGAGCATTTTTATGTTCACATGGAGAGACAGACGGGAAAGAAATTGAAATGTATCCGAAGTGAAAATGGTGGTGAGTACCTTGGAGCTTTTGATATATACTGTTGGTCTTATGACATCCGGTATCAAAGAATACCACCAAAGATACCACAGTTAAATGGAATGGAAAAACATATAAATCGAACACTGATGGAGAGAGTTTGAAGTGTGTTGTCTGAGGCCAAGCTTCCTGGTTTGTTTTGGGAAAAAGTTTTGAAGACAGTGGCCTATATCATTAATAGGTCGCCGAGCAATCCTTTGAATAGTAATATTCCTGAACAAGCATGGTTCGGTAGGAATGTATCCTATGACCATCTACGATTATTTGGATATAAAGCCTTTATCCACATTCCAAAGGACGAAAGGAGCAAGTTAGAGCCAAAGTTGAAGGAGTGCATCTTCCTCGGTTATGGGGAAGATGAGCTGAGATATTGTCTATATGATCCGGTAAAAAAAAAGCTTGTCTAGTCTAGAGATGTTATATTTATCAAGGATGAGATGATTGAAGAGATCTACAAGAAATGAAAGACTGGGTTCAAAGGCAGCCAGTTTTGTGAAGTTAGTCTTGAACATGCTCAATCAACATTGGTTCATCAAGAGGTCAGTGGCGATGGCAATGCTGAAATGGAACGAGATTGGGAGACACCGATGGTGCCCAACGAAGATGAAGAAGGTAGAAATGTTACTGAGCCGGTCGAGATCATTCCGGTCAGACGATCTTCAAGAGATCGACGGCCATCTGTTCACCTATTGGCCAGTGAGTATGTTTTGCTCATTGATGGAGGGGAGACGAAAAGATTTGAAGAAGTTATAGAAGGCGAACACGATGTAGAATGGATGGAGGGTATATAGGACGATATGAGTTCGCTGCATGAGAACCAAACGTTCAAGCTGGTTGAGTTGCTGAAGGGGAAGAGAGCCCTGAAGAATAAGTGGGACTTTCACCTGAAGACCGATAAAAGCACCTCTCAACTAGCGGAATGGCGTCGACTTTGACAAGATATTTGCCCCAGTCGAAAAAATGTCTTCAATCTGAGTGATACTCGGATTAGCCACCGTTCTTAATTTAAAGGTGAAACAGTTGGATATGTGAATAACATTTTTTCATGGTGACCTTGAAGAAGAGATCTACATGGAGCAACCGAAGGAATTTTGAGTTAAGAGGAAAGAATATTTAGTGTATCATCTAAAGAAAAGCCTATATGGGCTATAGTAAGCTCCAAGGCAATAGTACAAGAAGTTCGAGTCTGTTATGGTGTATCAAAGCTATCAGAAGACTAATTCGGATCATTGCATCTTTATTCAGATGTTTTAAGAAAATAATTTTGCTATTATCTTATTCTATGTGAATAATATGTTGATTGTTGGGCGTAATACCTCCTGGATCACCGAATTGAAGCAACAACTCGAAAAATCCTTTGCCATGAAGAACTTGGGGCTGGTGAAACAGATTCTGGGTATTAGAATATTTTGCGATCGCAAGGTAAGAAGATCGTGGATGTCCCAAGAAAGTTATGTGGAAAATGTGCTCTAACGTTTTAATACGGAGAAGTCGAAACCGACGAGTACTCTGTTGGCTAATCACTTTAGATTGTGTAGCCGGTAATATCCTTCCTCGGATAAAGAGAAGGCCAGCATGAAAGGTGTTCCATACTCGTCAGTAGTAGGAAGCCTAATGTATGCTATGGTGTATACGAGACTGGATATTACACACGCCGTCAGCACAGTTAATCGATTTTCGTCCATTTCTGGAAGGAAGCACTGGTCAGTAGTGAAGTGAATACTGAGATATCTCTAGGGGACTTTCAGGATGTATCTGTGTTTTGAAAGTGACAAACCTCTATTGGTAGGATACATTGATACTAAAATGGTCGATGATGTTGACTCCCAAAAGTCCACTTAGGGATTCCTGGTCAAGTTCACCATAGGGTCTGTTTTTTGGCAGTCGAATTTGCAAAAGTATGTTACTCTGTCAATAATTGAGGTGGAGTTTATTGTCGTAACAAAAGCCAGTAAGGAGATACTGTGGATGAAGAAATTTATCCGAGAACTTGATTTTAAATAAAACAAGTACGTGATACTTTGTGATAGCCAAAGTATAATACACCTCTGTAGAAACTCCTCATTCCACTTGAGATCGAAACATATTAATATTCAATATCACTGGGTGAGAGATGCCATTAATTCAGGGTTATTGTCACTTGAAAAAGTCCGAACTGAGGAGAATGTGTCAGACATAATGACCAATGTATTACCAAAAAGGAAGCTTGAAACTTGATGCAGTATAACTGGACTAACGGATTTCGTTCCCCTACAGTCGTGAGGAAAAGATTGTAAAGATATGGGTCACTTATGTGTGGAAAGTATTGTTGTATGCGTCGTGATGTGGCCTAAAGTGAAAGAAAGGCTGGGGTGGTTAAACGTAGCCGGAGTGAAAAAAAAAGGTCAGAGTGGCTACACTTGGTCGGAATGGAAGAAAGGTCGGAGTAAAAATTTCTTGAGCAAAATTTTCAGAGTGAAAATTCTATAGTGGTTTATGACGCCAGAGAGGATCACAAGATCTGAGAGCTGAAATTTGCTGGAATGGTGCCGCCTGGATGAAGTCGCAAGGAAAGCTAATCACTAATTGATGGCCGAAGACAACTTGTATGGAAAAATTGGTCATCTGCAAAGTCTACGCAGACAGTTTTGTAGATAAAAAAATTAACTTTTCAGAATTTGTAGATAACTTTACAAAACATGTCAACTGCTTTCGGAAGGAAGACGATTTTGCAGAGCAGGTGACAGGCACTGTAGTGCATGCAACCGCCTTGTAAAGAAAGTGGTCGCGTGGTGCCTTTATATGCAGAGTGTTGAATGGGCAGAGTAGAGGTAGAGAGGCAAAGTGACGCAGAAAAATAAAGAGTTGTGTTTTACTCTTGTTATCTGTTCTTCGAGGGTTTATGTAATCAGAGTTTTTTGTAACCAAAATTTTTGTAGTGAAATTTTTATGAATTATGTATCCCATAATTTTTCCTATTATTCCAGAAGAGGGTTTCTACATAAAATTGTGTGTATTTTAAATTCTCCCTTATTTCTCTACTGTGTGTGTGTGAATGTTCATTATCATCCTCTCGGTTTTACTATCCGACTGGTACCATTTCCTAACAATACCATGTCATAAGCGACACGGTCCATTTTTATTCCTACTAACCCATAGAGGAACCCATGGAGGTATCATGACAGGCTCGGAAGAAGATGCATTGCCATTGGAAATGACCTTTTGGAAGCACAAAGAATATCGCAAAGAAATGGTCAATTTTAGAAGAAAGAATGGCAATGAGTGCCTTTGCAGGAGCAAAAACTACCATTTATAATGAAGAGCAATGATGTTGCGTACCTATAGGATGGCTAACGCGTTGCACCAGGTTAAGGTCCTTGGGAAATAGAAAGGACATAGAGCAGCGATGAGATGCACTGATTTTGTCCTAATAATGCTGTCTAACACACTGGGTTCTCGCTACAACAGAGATTGAGGAGACTTTGATTATACAGCTCCTCAGACCTAGGATCAATCCTTGAAGTTGGGAGGACTAGTGTTGAAATCATAGGCGCCTCAAGTTAGAAGGTAAAAAAATTATTCCAGTGAACTTAGTTGCCGTGCGTTTGAAAATAATTAGATCACCCAACCCAAGTTTAAGTAAACAGCTGAAAAGGAGTCTATTATACGATGGATTAGAATAACCAAATTAAAGCTTGATAACACGTTACTACCTACCAATGGAAAAGACCATTGGCCACCAGTTTGGCCCAGATAATGACTCAGTATTTATCAACACCTATTAGGCCAAAAGATGGTTGTCACACTTGACAATGAAGTTGATGAAAAAGATGTTGGTTAAAAAATATGGCATCGCTGGACAAAGATCAGGGAACAAATATTCCTACTCTCTAGCCAAGAATTTGCAGCCAATCCAAATTCAACTCCCTCCCAACAACTACTTTTGGCTATTTACCTATAGATATCACCACGAACCTATCTTCACAAGGGCACTAAAAAGTCTTTAAAAAATAGATAATGCTATTGCTAAAGGGAACAATGCTCTCCCGAGATAGTGTCTCACAAGTCAAATGCTCTGCCACAACCCTAAGAAGAAAAGTGGGGCATTACCTTCCTTGGATATCTCTAGGTGTCCCAAGAGAAGAGTTCAACACTCATAGATGCAAGCAATTGGGGACAGGAGATCAAATTGCTTCGCATCCAAATATTGAGTAGTCCTTAATACTAAGGACGTAAGAGAAACACCTCTCACAGGCCAACTATCTCCCGTTGAGCCCCATAGAGAGCTTGAGCCTTTTACATCACATCGTATAGTACATAATTCTTGTAGTTGGGATCCAAAAACTAGTACATCTCTAACCGTTTTACTCTGCTCGAGTTGATACTAATTTAAGCATAAGAGGAATTTTCCCGATAATAATTCTTGACACTATATATTTTGTTAATTATGGTGCATAAGATTGAATTGCACATCTTTTGACTATTGCTCCTAATAAACATTGGTTTAGGTACGTGTTAGAAACAAATGAATTACTTAATAACAATGCCCAATAATTACAGTAGAGAATTTGTGGATTGCATGAGAATTTCATGATCTTGCTAATGCATAAGGAGCGATTGATGGTAGCAAATCTAGATCTTGCACCTGCAGGATTTGTTGGGAATTTTGGACCGGATACACACAACCAATATAGTGGAATAAACCTGAACCCCCTTGTCAGCCGTCTGCCACCAAAATTATGGATACAAAAAACACAATAATATACAATGATTTTTAACGTGGGAAATTCTTTTTAACTAAGAAAAAAATTATAAGACAAACTCAAAAAAATTTTTAGTATGTAAAATTTGGTTATACAAACCCTAAGACAGAATATCAGCAACTGACCCGAGATAGAGTAAGAAACTACAAAGTATGAGCAAGAAAACTTTCTTCTGTCTTCTCTCTTCTCTATCTTTTTCTTCTCCCTTTTTCTCACCGGCGGTGCTCTTTGCTCTATAATTTTACAAGTATTTGGTGAAAGTCTAACGTTCTGCACCAACCCTAAAGCGGTTCGCTTACTTTATAATAATGTCTAACCTAAAATGCATTTTTCGCGCTTTTAAAAACACAATTCCCACACTTTTACAACCCTAAAAATGCATTTCCTGTGCTTTTATATTGTAGGCCACTGGGACCAACAGCCGGCCATCCTTAGTATAAGCAGTCCGGTCGCCCCTCCGACTCAACAGTTCAGTCTGCTCTCTAAGTCAGCAGTCCAGTCGTTTATATAGTTCGATATCTGGCTGCCTTTCACCCTCTCCGTTCAATCTCTTTTCAGACTTGGCTTTGCTTGGTCGCCACTTGGCCTTGGCTCAAATTTGGTCGCCCTTCAGCTTCGGCTCCGATTTGGTGCCCTTCATCCTCGGCTCAGATCTGGTCGCCCCTCGACTTGGCAGTCCAGCTGCCCTTCAGTCGCTTCGTCACATGTGTGAATACTCCGTTCCTTGCACAAACCTCATGCAATTTTTCGATAACTTTCCGTTTGTTGGGACACCCATATGGGAGTGACCGAAATCCAACAGGATTGCCGTCAAAGTGGAATCAAGTAGGAAAGCAAAAATAGAGCAAGCAATGCCAACTTCAAGCATAATGGAGGGGCGGGTGTTGAGGAAAACAAAGCGGACAACACAGGCAGGGAAGAAACAGAGCAAACCACAAAAACCACTTAGACGTGATTTGTGTATCTATGATTCATAGAATAGCCAGGGTTGGATGCATTATGTAAAATAAAAACAACATAGTTAGTAAGCTAATCAGGCATTAAAAAAAATAATTACACTAAATATTTACAGAAATATAATACTCAGTAACTATATATTACAAAATATCTGAATATTAAATTCATATAGACATTGGTAGGAAGAGTAATATATGCAGATACGATCTGCAATTTGGTGGACACTAATAGCCACTACATTTGGAATATTTTTAACTCAAATCAAATTACAAGAAAGGCGTGGGGCGATGAGGACTTGAAGAGGTGTGGCTTTCAGGTTAGTCAATCCAGAGCTCTGGGTCATATCAACAGGTGAACCAGATTCAGTTGAACACTCAAATGCATGGAGAAAACTAGCCAGTGTCAAATGCACCACCTGAAGTCCAAGTGAGATACCAGGGCACTTCCTTCTACCAGCACCGAATGGGATCAATTCAAAATGTAGGCTCCCTCTTACATCAACATTTGCATGTTTGGTTAAAAATCTCTCGGGCCAAAACTCTAATGGCTTGGTCCATACTAGTGGATCACGTTGGATCTTGTAAAGGTTGGCAATAAGCCTTGTGCCTCTAGGAACATGGTAGCCGCCTATGGTGCAGTCCTCAGTTACTAGGTGTTGGGCAGCAAGGGGGGCTGGAGGATAGAGCCTCAGAGTCTCTTTCACTATTGCTTGGAGGTAAACTAGTTTTGGAGTGTCTGTTTCATTTACTTGTCGATCCTTGCCAACATGTAATTTCAGTTCATCTTGAACTTTTTGCAATATGGGGGGATTGTTCAGCAGTAGCGAGAGAGCCCATGTAAGGACTACAGAGATTGTGTCACTACCTCCAAGCATATCCTGCAATTGTTGGCAAAATCGCATATCTTCATATCCTCCAAGTTAGATCCAGATGATTCAATAGCATAGAAAATGAAATCTGATTCTGCTTATTAGATCAGGCAACATTTTCAATACAAAAAATAGTCGTATTCTATAATATAGGTATAAGTAAGTGTATATTTGGTTCTTCCAAGACCCCTCACAGTGTAGGAGTCTCGTGGTTTCCCATTTAAATTTCATCAAGTAATTACTTGGTTCAGAGAAATATTATCTTCAATGCTGCACTAGAGCAAAACGTTGCAACTAAAGGCTATCGATACGGAGATGCCAGATTCATTTTCAGGTTTCATTTACTACAGTAGGACAACTAGTGAAATAAGGGTAATCCATCAACTTTTCCGTAGATAACACCATGCCATTCCCTTTTTCCCCAAGTGATATTTTTGCATATTAAATTTAGAACAGAAACAGTCAAACGGTATAGCAAGGTGTCTTTGTGATAAAGATTATACCACTTCTCTTTCTGATGGATTAATCAATTAGTTTAGAAATGATTTTGTACAAAGATTATTGTTCACATACCAGAACAGTAGATTTGTTGACATCATCCGGTTCATAACCACCAAGATTAGTGCCATCAAGAACTGACAACAGTGTATCAATGAAGTCCTCCTGTTGGCCAAAGTTGCTATCCGATGTTCTCCTCTGCCGATGCTCATCAATCCAACCTTGAAGGATAGGGTCCAATTCCTTGCTTACTGCCTTCATGTGTTTCTCATGTCCAAACAAATCAAACGGCCTCAGAAAGGGAACGTAGTCAGCCACAACAAGTGTCCCAATCATGTGAAAAACCTCGATCAACATCCTTTGGCACCGTCTTGCCTCCTCGCTTCCAGCACCAGAGCCGTAACATCTCTTTCCCGCAACCATCCTACCAATTATGTTGAGAGTCAAATCATAAAACCATTGCTTCATTTCCACCAACAGCTGCCCTCTCTCATCTTTCTGTTGTGCCCATAGTTCGTGTAGCTCTTTAGTGGAGACCTCCACTTCAGATGCTGTAATGTGCTTAAGCAAATCTAGCCTGTGGTTCGAGAGCAGCTCCAAAGTTGATATCTTGCGCATTTCACGCCAATAGGGGCCGTGTGGAGCTATCCCAAACATGGCATAGTTGTAGCAAAGGTGTTCCGAAGCTAAAAGCTTTGGGCGAGAGGAGAGGGCTAGGTCGTTTTTGGTGAAGCATTCCTTGGCCATCTCCCGACTGTTGACAACTACAGTCTGCTTTGTGCCCAGCCAGACAGTGAAGAGAGGACCATATTCATCGGCCATCTCTCCCAAGGTTATATGCAGCAGGCTTTTGGCACCTCCTAACATGTGGAGGTGGCCTATTAGAGGCCACGCACCCTTCGCTTCAGGGGGCATATTTTTACCCTTGGCAGATTTAGACCTCCATGAAATTATGTATAAGTAGGAAAAGAGAAGCACAAAGCCAAGGACACAAACTGGAACGGCAGCGTTCATGTCGTGTGGGGAGAAACTCATTCCAGCTTCTTGGAGTCACTGAGTCGAAGGTTATATATGTGAATTCATCTTTTACGTTGAAGAAGTATAACAAGGAACGGAAATACAACAGCAGAAAGAACAGAGCATCTTGATTTGGGAATGGAAATAATAAAGTTTTAGTATTTATATTCCATGGGTTCTAGTGTCCGCAAAAATAGTAAGCACAATTTAATGAAATCTTCCTGGTTTCTTTTTCCCTGAAGTGCATTTTACTGAACTTACTAAGATTACTAACAAAAACAGATTCCACAAGCGGGGCGGGGGGGGGGGGCGGGGGCGAGGACGCGTATGGGTGTTGGAGTACCTCTGATGCCGATTTTAGCACGGCCAATATTAAAAAAAAAAATTGAGAAAAATAAAAAAAAGTATTTTTTTAATCAAATATAAAGAAAATTATGAAAACAAAAGAAAAATTAATATTAAACCTTTTATATATATATATATATATATATATATATATATATATATATATATATATGTGCGTGTGTGTCCGTTAAATTTTTAAATTCCACGGCCGTCCGAGCATCTGAGGGGCTGCCACGCCCCCTGCAACCCCTCCCATATTTCATAGTCATGCTAACCGGTCTCCAACTAATGCTATCTGAGCTCCTTTTTTTTTTTTTTTTTTTATTATGACAGATGATGATTGTTTCTGCTGTCTATCACACAATCCACAAAATTGATGGACTGAAATGTCTCTATACTATAACTTGGTTGAAGTAGACGACATCATTATTAACCCTACGTTTAGTCAATAAAAATAAAATTTTTATTTTTATTTTTGATGGGTAGACCTATAATAGACAGGTTTAATAAAAAAAACAACCTAAAATCAAAAAAATATTCAGATAAGCGTTAAACTGTCAACGCTAGCGTTGACCATATGGAACGTCAACTAGGCGGCCAACATGCTCCCTCAAAACGGTCAACGTGCTCCCTCAAGACGGTCAACGTGCTCCCTCAAGATAGTCAACATTGTTAGAGACATTTGTCTAATTGGCATATTCCGTGACCATATGTATTATTGTATCGATGTCGGGTTGTGAGTTGTCGAGTTACAGTATCAATATATATCCGTCCTGTCCGTTCCGTCGTCTAGTCGCTCGAGCCCGTCCGAAGCCTCCGCGCCCTCCGTGCGCTCGCTACCTGCTCGAGTCCAAAATCTAGAATGGTCCCCGCTCGCCGTGCACTCGCTACCCGCTCGAGCTCAAAATCCAGAATAGTCTCCGCTCGCCGTGCGCTCGCTACCCGCTAGAGCCCAAAATCCAGAATGGTCTCCGCTCGCTATGTGTCACCCCACGCTCGAGCACACGTAGGGTTTTTTTGGAAATCCTCCGTGTGCCCGCCGCGTGCTCGAGCTGCGCTCGAGCGTCGCTGCAATGGGAAAGTTTTTAAATGAGAATTTTGAGCCATCTATAAATACTTGGCTTATGTTTTTGGAACCCTAGGACTCTTGACAGATTACTTTCGTACCCCACTTGAGAAGAAAGTTATTCATGCTTCCTTAGTATTGCTTCTCTTGAGAAAACCAAAAGCTACGAGATTGATCTACATATTCTAACAAGTTTTCTCTTCACTTTATCTTAACCATTTAAACTCTGCCTTCTACCTTCGTTGAAGACGTTGGTGCGTTGAAGTAGGAGATCCGATCGTGTTCGGCAATTCAAGTGGCTCAAGAGGGAAGATTGACGTGAAGACCGGAAGGTGTCCGGTTCCGTTGCCGCGGGCAAATCTAAAGAGTTTCTTGGTAGTGATCACAAGATGAGAGTAAGTCGTCTAGGTTAGCGCGTCGTTACCACTCGGTCTGTAAGTTGATTTTCATAGTGCATTGCTTCCCTCGCCGTTGAAGCTCAGAACAATTTTCTCGATTACCGTGGGTATCGAGTTTTCCCTTCGTCACCAAAAAATCGTATCTTTTTACTATTGTTTATACTCGGCTATATTTTGCATACTTGTCCTTATCTCTAATATTTAGAATTAAATATTCTTTACGTGTATTGGATATTTATTTTTTACTGCTTCCGCTATTTTTACTGAGGTCGAAACTTAATTATACCCTTTAGGACAAAAAGTCCTTTTTTAAACATTTATGTTGACCAGAAGTACTGTAGCAGTAGACCGCAAAAAGATAAAAACCTAATATGGGCCAGGCCCAGTTTGGCGGACATTTTCGTACACGACAAACAACGGTCTATTTCCCTGATTTCACGCCTTCCTTGAAGACAATCTCCTCTAAAGAACGTATCAACAGATTCAACGCCATTCTTATAAGGAAGGCGCTAGATTGCCTCTCTTCTTGCCTACAATGGACCATAATGGTAACAAAAGTATAGAAGGAAGGCAAATAATCTGAAGACCTGTTACCTGCTCAAAAAGAAAACGATCCCAACAGATTATACCAGTCAAGCCTTCCTGCTTAAGGAAGGCCGCCCAACACGAGACAGAGATCACGCCTTCTTGGCCAAGGAAGGTCGCCCTCCCCACCGTTTATATAACACAACAAAGTCTCCACTTTGGGGGAACACGAACATAGAAGCAAACAAAAGACAACACAGTACTACTACGAAGAAATCCTTAAGCATACTAACGCTTATCCCTAAGCAAGCAATCGCTTACCACGATCGCTCCACGCCCTCAGATACCAGAGACTATGCTGACTTCCCGAGATCTGTCCTTTTAAACTTTAACGCTTTCAGGACATAGCTTCCTATTTGTTCCTTGCGAACATTGAGTTGGGAAACCATTCTTTCGACGAGTCACAGGAACGTCTCTTACATCTAAAGGCCCACACTCCCTCTAACATCAATCTTGCTCTCTATCTTGATTTACATTTCAATTTACCTTATTATAATTCGAAGGCTTATTGTTGACTTGAGTGATAGAGTATTTTCGGTGGGACAACATCCTATCGACATTTAACCTCTTATTTGTTATAGTGGTGTGTACGATCCATAGTCGGTAAACGGAGCTAGATCGAAATGATCGAGTAAATTCGAATCTGTTCGAAGTCAGATCCAGGTACACATTATTGGCACCGTCTATGAAAAATGCTTACAAGAAGCCAGCTACGTTTTCCAGAAGCCCTTTCCAACCAATAACCTCAATTGAAATTGTAAACACAAGGGCGCAGCAAGCGAGCCAGCCCGAGATGTAGCCTCGCCAAACCAGGACCACGCCATTGGCACCGTGGTCAACAGGGTAGCCGGTGGAATTCCAACATCTTTCTTCCAAAACCTGGTAGAGCATATGCACAACACAGATAGAATGCTTAAGATACTCTGCTCCCTGCAGGAGCAAGCACAGTTGGGGGTTCACCGACAGTGACCCCGGCACCGACATCCAGACGAGGAGGCCAGAGAAAGAAAGTTCTGGCATGAAGGTTCGGAAGGCTAATCAACGCTCCTGCGCCGGAGTCCTCACACACCCAAAGCCGTCTAAGGCGTAAGGAGCGGGAAACCAGCACTACCTCGAAGGAAAGTCCAAAATGAAGGAACCCCAGATACTCCCGAGTAGAATCTAGGCCCCAAGCTTAGGAGCGAGCCTCCTGAGCAGTTAGATTTACCAGTGATAGTAGCCGCCCAGCTGCTGGACAAGCTAGAGAGAGAACAGAGCTGAGGGCATATCTTAACTCCAAAAGATCTGCTCATCCATTCTACATTTGAGCATTGGGGGGTGTAAAACCCTAGGTATGTCTGTCGTGCGCTCGATCAGTGTTCGAGTGCTGCAGTACACATTTATCCAACAGTCATATTATTAAATATTATTTTTGGGCCTTTTTATATATAGCTACCTCATTCAACTTTCTTAGAACTTTTCTGAGATATTTCTCACAATTGCTCAAGGCAAAACTCTTTCTTTTAAGCTTTCAATTTGTGCTAAATAGAGAAAACTTTTCTTTGATTCATGTGTTAAACTTCGTGAGCTTTCTTCTCTTCTCCATTTTACTGATTACATCTTTTTCACCCTGTTAACTCTTGTGAGAGACGTGGGTGGCATGGAAATTAGGTTCTAGTGGTGTATGGTGATTCGACGGCTCGTGAAAGAAGATTAACAAGAAGACGGAAAGACGTCTGGTTCTATTATCATGGATAAATCTAGAGAATTTTTTTGTAGGGGTCATAAGATGAGAATAAGCCGGTTAGATTAATGCATCTGTACCATTCGATTTGTAAGTTGACTTTCTTAGTACATATTTTTCTTAACTATTGAAATCCAGAGGGTTTTATTCGACAGTCTTGCTTATCAAAGTTTCCATTCGTTATATAAAATTGTGCTTTTATTATTGTTGCTGGTTGATTTGAATTTTATATGTTTTTAACTAGTTAATTCATTTAGAACTGAATATACTTTACACGTATTATATATTTATGTTTTCCTTTATTCCACAATTTAAAATAAGGTCGAAACAAGTGTGATTTGGAATGGCAAGTACCTCTCAGCTTGTCACATTATCAACATACCTTAAATTCATCATGCGTTCGTCTCCTGTTGTATGCTAGGAATTGATTGGATTCCTCTTCATCATACTTAACATAATTTGCCTTCTCTTCATCATTGTTAGGAGAACTCCAATAGTCTTTGGCATAGTTCCCAAGCTTTTGACAATTAAACACCGAAATTTGAACTTTTCATGTTTCCTTAAATAGCCTCCTCTGCCACATCCTTGTGAGTTCTATCGCTCTATTCATTGTTGGGGTTTCGAGAGCCTCCTCCACCTCCTGCTTTTCCTCTCCTCCATTGGTTTAGCCACATTCTAGATCTTAATTGACTTTTCTCATGATCATCTTACTTATTTACCAAGAGTTTGGTGGCAATAACTTGTCGATCAACTCACCCTTCTTGTTCGTTCTTTAATCATGGGCTTGTAGGCAGAACATAATTTGATCAATCATTATGGTTGCCAAATATTAGATTCCTCAATGGCTACAACAACATAAAAAGTAGTGAGTAAAATATCTTCTCAATGATTTAGATATTCACCAATTTTTCTCCATATTGCTTCATTTGATTCAATACATCAACATCCTTAAAGAGAAATCCACAGTAGAGTCAAATTTTTGTATGGAGAACCTTCGAAATTTCCTCATAACACTAGAAGGCTGACTTTCTCCACACAATCAACTCCTTGGTGTTGGCTCAAAACGCGAAAGACAATGGTGACCGAGCGGACAAGGTTCTCGGACAGTTACGCGGAGCAGAGCTCTCAGACGGACACAATAGTAGAGATAGAGAATGAAAGAGAATACACAAATTTAACGTGAAAAACCCTTCTTTCAACAAGGGAAAAACCATGAAAGAATGCACTATAGAAGGATTGTTTACAAGTGTTAGCTACACAAGCTCAAACGAAAGAAAACAATCTCAAGTGTGCAACTTCTCTCACTAAAGTGTTTCTTACTCTATCTTTACAAAACTTGCCCACAGCTCTCTCTCAAAGGCTCTTCCTACACAATGTCTCAGCTCTCACACATTTACAAGTAAGGGCACAAGCTCTATATATACACAAAGACAGGGTGGACAGCCAGCCACCCTATTGGCAGTAGGTTACAGAACCTACGCCCCTAGGCCTGCCATGGCAGGCGCACGCCTGGCGTGCCAGATGACAGACCTGACACCTGGGAAGTTGTTGCGCCACAACTTCCAAGTAGGGTAGGTGACCAATCCACCTGCAGAAACGGCCGTAGCAGGCCTACGTGAATAGAGTCAACGCCTCCACATTAGGTGTCCTCGTCCACGTCTTCTCGGACATGACGCTTCAACGAAGTCCTCGTCCAATCTTCCAATGGAGTCCGCAGACTACTGCCACTCGGGAGTGACCCCAACAAACTTCCCCTCACGACCGAGTGGGAGTGAAGCTAGCCAGACCGGCAATATCACAACAAGCTTCCAGCTTTCCCTTTGGTAAAACCTTTGTCAACATATCTGACCCATTATCGTCCTAGCGGACCTTTCCAATTGATAGCTGCCCATCATCAAAAACATCTCTCATCCAATGATATCGCACGTCAATGTGTTTTGACCGAGAATGGAATGAGGAGTTTTTACATAAGTGAATGGCACTTTGACTATCACAAAGGATCTCGTACGTCTCTTCCCTTAGACTCAATTCTTGGACAAACCTCTTCATCCAAAGCATTTCCTTACAGGCCTCGGTCACGACAATAAACTCTGCTTCTATAGTTGAGAGAGCGACGCACTTCTGCAACTTAGACTGCCAGGAGACCGCCCCTCCTGCAAATTTCACCAAGTATCCGGACGTTGATTTTCGAGAATCAACGTCCCCGGCCATGTTTGCATCCGTGTACGCAATCAGTTGAGGCTCCCCTTTTCCAAACTGCAAACCCGTCTTGGATGTCCCGCGTAGATATCTAAAAATCCACTTCACCGCAGACCAATACTCCATACCTGGGTTTGAGAGAAATCTGCTCACAAGGCCAACCGCATGAGCAATGTCCGGCCGCGTATACACGGCCGCGTATATCAAGCTGCCAACGGCCGATGAGTAAGGAATCTTACTCATTCGTGCCTTCTCAGTGTCCGAGGACGAACACTGCTGTTTACTCAGCCTAAAATGGTTGGCCAATAGGAAACTGACAGGCTTGGACCCTTCCATGTTGAATCTTTGAAGCACTTTTTCAACATAGCCTTCCTGGGACAGCCAAAGCTTCTTGCCCTCTCGGTCGCGAGAAATTCTGATTCCCAGAATCTGTTTCGTCGGTCCGAGGTCTTTCATGGCGAAAGACTGCCCCAGTTGCTTCTTCAGCCCCATGATCCGAGCACTATTCCGTCCGACCACCAGCATGTCATCCACATAAAGGAGAAGGATGGCAAAGTCATTTTCTGAGAACTTCTGAACAAAGACACAGTGGTCCGAAGAAGTCTTATGGTATCCTTGTCCAACCATAACAGACTCAAACTTCTGATAACACTGTCTCGGAGCTTGTTTCAGCCCATACAAGCTCTTCTTCAAACGACAGACAAGTCCTTCCTTTCCTTTGACCGCAAACCCTTCTGGTTGCTCCATATAGATCTCTTCCTCTAGATCTCTATGGAGAAATGCTGTCCGAACGTCTAGTTGCTTAACCTCCAAGTTCAAAGCTGCTACCAGTCCGAGCACTACACGGACCGAGGACATCTTCACAATTGGTGCGAAGATTTCATCAAAGTCAACACCCTTTCGTTGACCAAAGCCCTTCACCACAAGTCGTGCCTTGTGTCTTAGCTTACTTGTGTCCTCAGTTGCCTTCAGGCGGAAGACCCATTTGTTCTTCAGAGCCTTCTTTCCTTTGGACAATTTAGCCAGCTCAAATGTATGGTTTTTATGAAGAGAAACCATTTCTTCCTTCATGGCTTCAAACCATTCATCCTTTTGAGTGCTACTCATGGCCTCATCAAAATTCTCTGGTTCTCCAGCATTAGTGAGGAGGACAAACTCACTTGCTGGAAGGCGGATGGACGGACGCCTCACTCTGGACGACCGTCTTGTTGGGGCTACCTCGGCCTGAGGAGGTGCCAAATCTTCAATCAGGTCCTGAGACGTAGGAACCGCCTCATCTTGGTTGCCTGCCACACCTGAACCGCCGACATCGGACTCAGAAGGCACTGGACGGACAACATCAGCATCAATTCTGTCCGTCCGGGAAGTAGTGGGAAGAGAATTCTGCTCCTTCCCAATGTCCTCGATGGTCTCGTCCTCAACGAAGACCACGTCGTGGGACCGTACCAGCTTCTTTTCTTTTGGGTCATAGAACCTATACCCAAATTCATCCTCGTCATAGCCCAGAAAGACACATTGCATAGTCTTTGGCTCCAACTTGGTCCTTTCATCTCTTGGAATATGAACAAAGGCTTTGCAGCCAAAAGTCCGAAGATGGCTGTACACTGGTTCCTTTCCGGTCCAAGTCTGCTCTGGAACTTCCCCGTCCAGAGGCTTACAGGGCGACCGGTTGATCACGTGGGCGGCCGTCCTCATGGCCTCAGCCCAAAAAGATCCCGAAAGCCTGGCCTCGGACAACATGCACCTGACCCTTTCCATCAGAGTGCGATTCATCCTCTCGGCCACGCCATTCAGCTGTGGCGTCTTAGGTGGAGTTTTCTGATGTCTGATGCCGTGAGCTCTACAGTAGGCATCAAACGTCCCAATATACTCTTCGCCGTTATCGCTCCGAACGGCCTTTAGCCTCCTCCCGGTCTCCCGCTCAACGAGGACATGGAACTGCTCAAAGGTTCCCGCAACCTGATCTTTGGTCTTCAAAGGGAACACCCACAGCTTCCTCGAGCAATCGTCAATAAAGGAGATAAAATATTGTGCTCCCTCAAATGACTTCTCCGGGAGGGGACCACACACATCTATGTGGATGAGCTCCAAAACCTCGGACCTCTTGGAAGATACATCTCTTAAAAAGGAGACTCTGCGTTGCTTCCCCGCCATGCAGTGAGGGCAAGTCCTCAGCATGTCTCCATCCATCTCCGGAATGAGACCCTTCTTCGCCAGATGACTCATGCCACGCTCACTCATGTGTCCGAGTCTTTTATGCCACAGGCCCAAGGACTCCACACTCCCTGTAGCATTCACCTCTGCTACCTCGGCCTGGGCTTTCACTACGTAAAGGCCTGAAGACTTTACTCATCGGGCAACCACCATGGAGCTCTTTTTCAACTTGAAACTGCCGTCACAGAAGACGCTGCAGTGGCCTTCATCATCAAGCTGTCCTGCTGAAATGATATTCATACGAATATCAAGGACGTGTCGGACGTCCTTCAAAGTCAATCGGGCTCCAGTGCTCATCAACAAGTTGATGTCACCACGTCCAATGAACTCGGACGTCTCCTTGTTGCCCATTCTCAATACTCCTGGGGCGCACGGAGTGTAAGTGGAGAACAGTTCTCTCCTAGAGGTAATGTGGATTGAAGCGCCGAATCTACTACCCAATCCGAGGATTGCTCAGCCACGGCCACTAAGTCCTCAGACTCGTGAGCTAAAAGGAGATCTTCTCCTATCACAATAGAGACCGAGGACTCTTCCTCGCCATGTCTCTTCTCGCCCATTTGCTTGGTAGCGTTTTCACGCTTCCACTTGTAACAAAACTTCTTGATGTGGCCTTTCTTGCCGCAATGGTGGCACTCCATTTCTTGATACCGGGAACGTGACTTACTTTGCCCTTTGTCTTCAGACTTTGGGTCACGTCCTCGGCTCCTTCCCCTACATTCAGTAACAAGGACTTCGGAGTGCTGAGAGGTGGACGTGCCTTGAGAACGCCGTCACATTTCTTCGTTCAGCACAGCTCCTTTGGCCATCTCTAAAGTCACTACGCCATTTGGAGCTGTATTGGCAATGGTGATCCTAATAACCTCCCATGAGTCCGGGAGGGTTGCTAGCAACCATAGTCCGAAGACCTCATCCTCGAACTTGATCGCCACGCCATTCAGCCTGTTCACGCAGCCCTGAAACTCATTCAGGTCATTAGCGACAGATGACCCGTCCTTGTACCGTACTTGCATCAGCCGCATCAAGTGAAAAATTTTGTTATTTCCAGATTTGGAGGCAAAGAGCTTTTCCAGCTTCTCCCAAAGCTTCTTGGCATCGGACTCACCCCGAACGTGGTTGTACACGTTGTCGTCCACAAACTGCCGTATGAAGCCGCACGCTTGCTTGTGCTCCAACGTCCACTGCTCGTCCGTTTTATCTGCCGGCTTTGCTGCGGCAAAAACGAGATTATGCATAGACTTTACGAAAAGCAAGTCTGACATCTTGCTTTGCCAAGTGTCAAAGTTTGATCCGTTCAAACAGATCATCTTACTTCCAACCTCTATCGCAACCAACAACAAGATCACCGTTCAAAGAACCAAGATCTCTGATACCACTTGTTGGCTCAAAACGCGGAAGACAACGGTGACCGAGCGGACAAGGTTCTCGGACAGCTACGCGGAGTAGAGCTCTCAGACGGACACAATAGTAGAGATAGAGAATGAAAGAGAACACATAAATTTAACGTGAAAAACCCTTTTTTCAACAAGGGAAAAACCACGAAAGAATGTACTATAGAAGGATTGTTTACAAGTGTTAGCTACACAAGCTCAAACGAAAGAAAACAATCTCAAGTGTGCAACTTCTCTCACTAAAGTGTTTCTCACTCTATCTTTACAAAGCTTGCCCACAGTTCTCTTTCAAAGGCTCTTCCTACACAATGTCTCAGCTCTCACACATTTACAAGCAATGGCACAAGCTCTATATATACACAAAGATAGGGTGGACAGCCAGCCACCATATTGGCAGTAGGTTACAGAACCTACGCCCCTAGGCCTGTCATGGCAGGCGCACGCCTGGCGTGCCAGATGGTAGACCTGACACCTGGGAAGTTGTTGCGCCACAACTTCCAAGTAGGGTAGGTGACCAACCCAACTGTAGAAACAGCCGTAGCAAGCCTACGTGAATAGAGTCAATGCCTACACATTAGGAGTGCTCGTCCACGTCCTCTCGGACATGACGCTTCAACGAAGTCCTCGTCCAATCTTCCAATGGAGTCCGCGACTACTGCCACTCGGGAGTGACCCAAACACTTGGTTGGAGTTTTTATAAAATATCCTATGCTTGCTTGATGGTGCCTGCATGAGCCACTCTCTCAAACGTGGTATCATCCCAACATTGATAGACGAGGCCCGTTATAGCTTCTATCCACGATCTTCCACACATCTTGGGATTCGAGAAAAGTTTTTACATGTATGCATCAGTTTTCATTTTTTTTTATATTTTGTAAGGTGAGGGTACTGGAATGAAAATTTGGGACTGGGTATTGTCGGGATGGCTTTTATTATAGTAGGATAAGAAAATTTTGAAGAGGTAACGGGAATAAAGTGACTCAAAACTAAGAATTGTATTCACTTGTTGCTCTTTCCAAAGCACAAGATTTACATTAATATTTATATGTCTCTATGTACAGTATAAATTCAATATATAAACTCAAATACATGTTTTACCTAAATATATTCATTATCTAAATACATAATAATCAGATTCATGACTGCGAATCTCAAGATAAATCTCCTAAAAATGCCTGAATCTTCCAAGGCATGTATCAAACAGATGAGGAATTAAGTTTATTTTCTGAACAAAGGCATGAACTGTGTTAGCCGTAAAAAAATATTATCATATCCAAACAAATGAAACCATATTATCTTTCTGATCTTGCAAATACGTCAGTAGACTTACCAGTAGCAGAATATTTTGCTTTTTCCGATGAACACCAGCTGAGGAGAGAAAAGGGTGGGCAATGAACAGTTCACAAGCTTTTGGAATCCTTCGTCCTTGTAAAAAGGTGTAGTACTACCTAATGGAAAAGTAGTAGTACGTGATCCCACCTACAGTGTGCTCTCAAAACTATGCCGTTTTATAGATAATGTGATGGTTCAGCCATCCAAATTGGAAACACAGTTGGCACGTATTTGCTGAGATGTGTACGAAAAAAGGAACGCCAGAAGTTGAGGAACCATACTCATATTATATGAGCAGTGATTTGTATCTTGAAAAGATATTTGACCCAATAGTTTTCCTCACAATTTACTGTGTCAAATAATTTAACATCCCATACACAATAAAAATAAATAAGAGGTCATATGGACAAAAAATTCTTTAATTTATCCACTTATATTTATTTTAATATCGTACTAATCAAATTAAAATGCAGAGAACGGATTGGGAAGAGGGTGTCAAGGTTCAGAACATTTTATAGGGGAGAAGGTTTTCAGATTAGTTGAATTGATCTGAACCTTAGCTTAATTACCCAGAAACTTACGATTTTAACAAGTTTAGGGTTTTTTGGATCAAGCACATAATCCTGTTTTGTGTGAAAGGGGTTTATATTTATGGAAGCGCTAGATATGTTTTTATATATTTTATGCTGGCACATCTACATAAATTCAGGGATCATGGTGGTAATTCTTTGATCAACAGAACTTGATCTCTATGGAAAGCCCTATTTCCCTATTTTTGGATTCGAACTACCGGTTTTCTTTGGGTTGGCTTGACCATGAGGAGATGAGTCGGCATGTTAGGTTGATGGAGATTGGTTATCTTATGACTGTTGGATTTTGGTCACTCCCTTGTGGATAACTTAACAAACGAAAAGTCATCAAAAGATTGTATAAAGTTTGTACAAAGTTCGGAGTGTTCGCGCATGCAGCAAGTAACTAGAGTAGTAACAGGAGTGCTGTGAATTGAACTGAGGCCGAGGGCGGAGCCGACAGGGCCGATGCCAAGGCTGGAGCCGGCAATGGCTCAGGATGCTATGCAGTGATGGTCAAGGACACTAGGTGAAGTAAGGAGGTTGGCCTGTAGCAGCCGGTGAGGCAGTAGGAGGCCAACTGGATGGAAGAAGAAGCCAGTTAGGGAGGTCGACCAGCTAAAAGGAGACTGGTTAGAAGCAGTCAGGCTAGTGTGGCTGAACTGGGATGAAGCTGTCAAAGTAGGAGTCGGCTGACACATGAAACAGCCGGCCGGCTAGGCATGTCGGTCGCCTAGGTGAGGCCGACCGGAGAGACCAACTGAGGGTGTTGACACAAAGGGGTGACCAAGCAACGTTAGTTCATATGGGACGACCTGGCGGAGCTGGTAGACAACTTTGCGAAGTAGGCACCAAGTTTTGCAAAGTAGGTAATCGACTTTGTAAAATGGTAGCAGACTTTGCTGAATAAGTAGCCGACTTGCAGAGCATGCGTTGTCTGTAAAAAAAATGCGAAAATTGGTGAAAACGTAAAAAATGACAAAACTGGTATAACAAATCATCTGTAAGATCAAGGCAAGTAAATAGGTAGGATATTGGCCAAGCATCATTATAAAGCGCACTAGGCGCTTCAAAGTCACGTGTGGAATGGTGTGTGGAACGGAGCAGAAACAAAGTGTATAAGAAAACCTTCATCGTTTTCCGTTTGCCACCACACTTGTAAAATCAGAAAGTAGGGAACGCCACCAGTGAGAGAAATGATAGAAAAAAAAAGAGAGAAGAGTGAATGAGAGTTTTCTTACTTTGGAGATTGTTTTTCTTACTTTGTCTCGGATGAGCTACTGGTATTTTATCTCGTGGATTGGTAATTAATTTTATATAGTGAATTTTTCAGAATTTATCCCGTATTTTTCGGTTGGTTGAAAAAGATTTTTCATGTTAAAAATCATTATGCATTCTTGTGTTCATTATACTTACATTCTAGGTAACTAACAGCCCATGAAAGGTTCAAATTTTTTCACTGTGCCGGGTCAGATATATCAGGGTCCAACCCCATCACTTACTTGGCGTCATGACAGCGTCTTCCAGCTTTGCAAGCAGATAATGGTCATGTTTCTTCTAAACTTTCCGTTGGGTTAGATCAACCAGCAGAACTCTATCGCCACTAATGTATCTATTGTGGCGGATTTTGATGCCGCCAGATATTTCGGGAAGCACTGCCAGCTCTGCTGAAGTTGGTGATGCAGACGAGGATTCCACTAAACCTCCTACTTCCGATCAGTAGGACTTTGTACGTGGATTTATTTTTCTTTTTACTTTTTTTTATATTCAAACTATTGCACAGATTAAGCAATATGCTAAAAAAACTTATTTTTCAGTCATTACTTGCTGAATTTCAATAAATTTTGCATGCCACTTTTCCATGTCTAAATCTGAGTGGCTGCTTGATCTGCCAACTAAGTTGTTGAGCTGTTATTCACTGGGTATTCTGGACCCTTATCCGTGGACTGTCCTTTGAATGATCAAAGCCCAAGTTAGGTGTGTCGGGATTTAGCTGAAACATAAAAAACTAGCGCATTAGAACTAACTCAAACCCTTTTATTGAATGATAACTACCAAACACTTGAGTATAAATAATATAATACTATATAATAGTTTTTAATATGAAAAATACTTTCAAATCAAAAGAAAAACTCTAAACAAATCTACTATAAAAATGATCTATTATAAAATAATTATTTTTGTAATCCTTTTACTACAATCTAAGTGAATGACCGATTTAATACAACCCTCAACACACCTAATAATTTACAAGAAAATAATATACCAAGAAAAACAAGTAACTAAATAATAATATATCTTAGAAAAAAACACTAGAGTAATGTACTCGATCTTGGTGAAGAACGAAACTTGAACTAACTTGAACAAGCCTCAACTGAGTGTGTAACATCTTTCTCTTTTCACTTTTTCTCTTCTCTCTCTTTATACAGTATTCATTGTGTTACAAAATGATTGAATGCCCTAAAATTCCATCAGGCAAGACTTTATAGCGACGTTAGCACACAAGTTCCACTTAGATCAAGTATGGGTTCACTGGATAAATAGTGCAAGAGTGCCTCTTAGAAGTGCATAAGATACGATCTTTTTAGACAAACTATACACATGTGCCATTAGACGCGTATCAGGTACTACTGTTCTAGGCAAACAATACACAATCTCTCTTCAAGTGCTCATTATATGCCATTCGGCTGACCTTTAGCTAACATTCAGCTAACTTTTGTACAAATATCGTGTAACCTTTTAGTATTCTTTGCTACTCAAATGATCATTGACTAACCATTGATTGGTCCTTATACAAATATCGTATGACCTTTGAGTTTTTTTAGTGTTCCATGCATGAATATTATGTGTTCTCTAGATAACTCGCCAGTTTGTTTTCATATTTATAAGGTAAAGACTTAAGAGCTTGCAACATTGTGGGAGACCTTTCGCCTTTACTGGCAATTATTATTTGTTACCCTTTGGCAACTTTTTCTCATTGGGGATCACAACACCAACCCCCATAAGTTTAAACAACACCCCCTTCCACTCCACCAAATTAAGAGTATTTCCACTCCCTTTCAATTTTTTTTCTATGAAAAAGTCACTCCTCCTTGCATTCGTTATTGGCCTCCTCCCACTATTTTGACCAATTTGTCCTTCGTGACTTTGATATTATCTTTAACAATCGAAACCTCTACAAGTATAAGTTTGAAGACTTGCTTTCCATTGCCACAATCGAGGTACATTTATTGAGTTTTCATTAGCTTTTTTTAGTTTCCCGTGCAAAAGCTCCTCTCTTCAAATTTCTTGGTTGAAATTATATTCAATAGTATATCCAGAGTGTATCGCATGTCCCTTAAAATTAACTTTATTCTATTGATACATTCCTAATACTAACTAGTATTGACAAGCTATCATTATCCATTTTCAATTTCCTATAATCTTTGGCTGTATAGAAGGTGAAGAGAGACTTTGTCGATGTCGCATGGTCTGAGCAACTACTATCATCATTCAACTCGTCTTATGGCTCATAAAACTCTGTCTTCCTTATATAGATAACTAGAAGGTCTCCGTAAGTAATAATAGATGTCCAATTATTTTTATCATAATCCCTCCTCTCTTGTTTTTCTCTACCTCCCTCATTTTTCTACTTACTCTTGAAATAATTCCACTTTACATGACCTTTCTCACCACAATAAAAGTATTCAATATCCTAAAATTTGGACTGGTTGATATTGCTCTCTAATTCACCACTTTGCTCTTTTGATCACCAGTATCCTTGACTGCTAGTAGATATCATAAAACTCAACTTTTTTAAAATCTCATTACTTCCCTTCTATTTAGACCCATCATGAATAGAGAAGCGATGATTTCATCAAGACTATATATTTTCTTTTCAATTAGTAGTGTCGTGACAATATAATTATACAAGATTAGCAAAGAAGTCAACAATATCAATGTCTTGTCATATCCTTGAACTTCTCGTCAAGTGTCAATATCTACATTAAAATTTAATGCCGTGTTGTCAAGTGTCGATATCTACATTAATTTTGGGTAAACAAGTAGTTAAATCGAAAAATAATATAACTATCTTGTTTAATAAGATACCAAAATATATTATCTTCTATTTGAAAATATTATATATTGCCGGCATAATAACATAACTTTTTCATCAATCTCTTCTTGTAAACAAAAAGAAGAGTCCTTTTTTTTTTTTTATCTCACACTTTTATCACCCCTTGGGATTTTCACAAACATGTTGAGATACAATTTGATTTGGATAAATAATATGTGCTTTGTAAACAAGGATTAACATTTTTAGTAAGCTATGTAATGGATGGACATTAATATATCTGGATATCTCTATTTATTTTTTTAATTAAAAATTGTTTGAAAGCTTACCACGCAAAATTCTATATAGCAGCTTGGCTAAAGGAACCAACTAAAATAATAGTGAAAGTGAATCTTCTTAGAGCAATCACAATTGTTTATGGACCTAAGGCTGGAAAAATCTTACTACAATGCGATGTATAAGTAGCTCTCTATCCATCTCAAATGGACAAAATGACATAATAAGTATAATTTAAATATAACTTCATACATTATCGGCAGCATGATTTTCATAATCCACATAAAGAGTGACTATAATTTAAAATTTCAGTTTTAACCTCGTAAGTTTAATGTTTCATTCTTGAGTCCAGAGTAAAGTGTCTAGTTTATATTGATTTAGGTGGTTACCAAAATTCAAACTTGTAATACCCTATTGTATTATGTCTTGTTATGAAAATTGCCAAAGTTGAAAATTGTTAGGTATGTCTTTAATATTCATATATTTTATAAAATTATGTTATATTTCGAGTATCTTATTTTATTATAACTTTTGTGTCATTAATTGTTGTCTTAGGATTCAAATTAGTCAAGTGTGAGGTTTTCAAGCATTTTTTCTCGAGAAAAATTATGTCGGAGTAGTTACTATAAGTTAAGACATATAAACTCTATAGTATCATATTTTATGGTAAGCCAAAAATAATTTTACGTTATGATCTTAAATGCTAGGGTTTTATCTCTTGGCTGAGCTCAACAAATGCTTAGGTGCTCCTCCCTAAGTGTTTAATCAACTTCTATCGGGGTTCAAAACACCACAAGTAAAGGGGTGAATACTCATTGTGGTATATAGCACCATATATGATCTTGTAGCATCCAGTTACCTTTACTATTATTTTCGCTTCCAATTGATTTTTTGATAGTCTTCCATGTTATAGCTAATCTAGGTAAAGGTTCATTTACATAACATCGTTTAAACTGTGGAGAACCTCTTTTTATTTCGTAATACTAGGTGGTTTGAGGATCTCCCGCTTATCATAATCATCACTCACTAAGGACCCTAGAGTTTTCATCTTGAAAATGCAGTTAGCCTTCCAATTTTCCTTTCGATAACATGGATAGCCCTTTATTTCTCTAGAATAGCCAAGAATACTTAAACTTTGATTAAATATTTGACGAGGTTTGAATTGTTTTCCTTTACATTGCCTAAAGCCGAATTTAGCAAAGTTTAGAATTGGTCTAGATTATTAGGCTCTTAATAGAGTATTCTTTTGCTTACTTTAATTGCATTATCAAAACTTCAAATTTGGCTATGTTATTCACAGTGAGGATCTTAAAGGTGATGAAGTATTTTGTCTCCACTCCTAGCAAAGTAAGAAATACCTCTATTCCATTATTAGATTAATAGCATATTTTGTCTACATGGAGAATCTAATGTGATAATTCTAGTAGGTTATGCCCTAATTGTCCTTTTCCTTTAATCTATTTGATAGTATCTAAAATAGCATTTTTGACGATAAAATTTTACATAGCTTGTTCTTTCATAGTAGGTCAGGTTCAACATTCTATATTAAACTCTCCTAATTTAGTAGGCCACTTAATCAGTTGACCTAAGGTTTTTGGATTTCATAAGATCCTTCTTAAACATTGGTTTACAGAGACAATAATCTTATGAGTTTAAACATACAGTTGAATATTTCAAGCAACAAATACAAAGGTGAGCACTATCCCCTTCCCCTAGGGGAAATCTAAATCTACTAAGACTTTATTAACATAGTTATTAGTTTATGTATTTAGATTCCTCTTTGACCAATACAATGTTAATGGTTGTGTCCATTATAACCAGATAAAGAAATGGATCCTCTCCTTCCATGCAACATATTGAGAGGGTAGGATGTCAAGTATTCCTTCAAGTTTTGGAATGTGTATTGATATTCAGCTATCTAACAAAATCCATTCATCTTGCCTTATTTGAGTGTTCTAAATAATGGTAGGTGTTTTTCTACTGGTTTAGGCACAAATTGTGATAATGTCATTAGTTGTTTGGTCAACCTTTAAATATTTTTGATAGTTTAGGGATTCCATATCCATTACGGCTTTGATTTCTATGGATTGGCATCAACACCTCATTGAAAAAACATAAATCTCAAGAATTTTCTCGAAATTATTCTAAATGCACGGTTGGTTGAGTTCAATTTCATTTGATAGTTTCTAAGGACATTTAATGTCTTCACCAGTCTTGAATGTGGGCATTAGACTGAATATATTTGACCAATATATTATCTACATTGACCTATACATTTCAGCCTATCTATTATTTGAACATTTTTTTAGCCAATGGTTAATAAGTCACTCTAACATTCTTTAAATCAAAAGGCATGACTTTGTTATAATATAGCCCATGGTTGGAGATGAAGAAAGTCATCTTTTGCTATTGTCTATGAAAATTTGATTATATCCAAAATAGGCATTTAAGTTTAATAACTAGTGGCTTGAAGTTGCGTCCACCAATTAATCTATCCTTATAAGTGAAAAATTATTTTTAGAATATATTTTATTTATATTTATAAAATTGATATACATCCTTTATTTCTCATTACTTTAATTAATGAGGACTACATTGAAAACAAATCTAGGTATTTTCCTCCCAGACAAATCCTACCTCTATGAGTTTCTTAACTTTGTTTTGCACAACTTTTAATTTTAGGATAAAATAATTTCATCTTTTTTGTTGAATAGCCTTATACCCTAGTGTGCCATTCAATTTATGGACTATTATTTCTGTTGAGATTCTAGGCATAATTGTTGACGCCCATTTAAAGACATCATGATTGCTTCATAGGAAATTTGTTAGTTCTTCCTTTAGGTCCTAGTCTAAGCAAAACCAACTTGGGCATACTTATTTGGACCCTTTGGATCTAGAGGAATTGTAATAGGTAGTTTGATCGGTTATCCTAGTTGTAGCAAAGCTTCATCTATGATGTCAAACTCTTCTATTGGTTGTAGTGTTATTGGGCTATGGAGTTCTATGACGTAATAGTTTTTTCCTATGATTTCGTCTCCTCGTATCTCTCTAATCCTATACTATGTTCTTAACTTTATTTTTAAGTATAGGATGGAATTAATAGCTCTAAAGATAGCTAGACATGGCTTGTCCATTATAACATTGTAAATCCATAGTAGATTAACCACCAAACAAAGTCAAGAAGTGGGATGCTAACAACCAAGGGTGTGTACGTAATGTGAATTTGATGTTTAACAACCCTTTAACTTGGACTAACTCAGGTCCAAATCTTATAGATGACCATTAGATGGTTCCGACTTTTTTGTTTTTAACCCTATCTTGATGAAAACAACAAAATATGTAATTTTCATTATCAGTGAAGATTCATTTTAATTAATACTTTTAGACTCCAACCGAAACTAGCCTTGATGCAATGAAAGAGACAAAATGAGGTAAGGCTACATGATTTAGATCATCATCGTTAAAATTAATGAATTCTTTCCCTAAATTTGTTCGATTGTTTAGTGAAGCCTCCACAAGTTTTGTCACAATGCCAATCGGCTTAGTGGACAGTATGCTTTTGTACCTGTAGTAATATTGGAGGTACTAGTATGGAATTTCATAGACGATGTTGTGATGCGGACTACAAATTTAAATTACAATTGAAGAAAATTTAAAGCCGCCTTATAAATTTCTAATATGGATCCTACATAGAACAAATAACAAAAGGACAGCTTAGAAATTTGGTATAAACTCGTCAATTTATCCTATGATACACAACTTATTAAAAGTTTCCAATCAAGTTAAAAAGTTTGGGGTAGATAGAGTTGAATGTAGGCCTATAAGGATAGTGCTTTCTGTCTTAAGGTTTTCTTGGAGAGAAGGTCATACAAATAATATGCTTCTAATTTTCTATGGGTAGGTTAGATTAATTGTTGTGGACTTGCATTAGAACAAATATTTTTGTATATCTAATAAGGATTGAGAGATTATAGGAAACGTCAAGATACCTTTGAGCCAGCAACTCACGATGCTCTTTTTGTACTAAGGAGTTGTATTTATAGAGGCATTAAGTGTGTCGTAAAACTGGTTGAGTAACCTTCTAGGAGATTACTTATCTTTTTCTTCTAAAAAATTATGGATAATTACTAATTAAACAATTATTTTTTTAATGAGTTACTATCTTTTTAGTGAGAAACTATTTCTGTTCTAAGAAGTTATGTTAATTACTCTGGTAGACTACTATCCTTTCAATGGTGTTTGGCCGGTTTTCCTTTTGTACGTTTTCTTTTGGTATGACGGATTGTTTTATAGTGACGCAGGAGGTATACCCCTGCGTCTATATTCTACCTCTAAGTCGGTAAAACACTTAGAGTTAGAATATAGTTTTTGTACTTTCTTTTAATTAATTTCACTTAACTTACTTACAAAAAAAAAAAAAAAAACTATCCTTTCAATGTGTTGTTCAATGTTAATCTTTTGAGGAGTTTTGGTCTATTTTATACAACTGGTACTTCTATAAATATAGGTTTAAAGAGTAATTTTTAAAAGCTTTTTAAGAAATTTGTGGCTAACGTGGTCCCCATCTAATAGACACCTTAAGGCCCACACATTAGTTAAGAAAAATAGACAAATTATCGAGTCTGACAATTCATTTTTATCGATTATTCCATTAAAAGTGACCATGCTTTGATTTTTTGTTTGCCTGGCTCCATCCACCGTTCGTAGGTAGTGTGCCATTAGGCAATCAACTAATCTTCCCGAGACAATGTCCATGGTAGGCTTTTGGCAATCCACCTACTAGGTATGACGACCGGTAGTAAGCTATATAATTTGAACCGTTTTTTTGTATCCAAATTCAATTCTTACCCGAAATGATTTTTTGGTGGACCAGCACCACCAATTGTACATAATTTCTATCACTTTTTTTTAAAATGTCTTTAAAATAACCCTTGAATAAGTTATAAAAAACACGTCTCTATTAATAAATTAGAAGGGAAAGAAAATCTATACTCGTTATTTGTGCTTATCTGGTAGCTATCTTCTTTGGACATTATGATGAATACAAAGTTGTCATTTGTCTAATATGAACCATTCCAAGTAGTTGGACGATCCCAATGCCTAGCCAAAAAATTGCACAATTTTTTCCTCAAAAATTTTGAGGAACTATATTTATAAAATTAGATATATTTTCCCCCTCAATTATTATTGGCTAAATTATATTCAATGATAAAAAAAAATTAAATATTTAATGGTAAACTATATGGCTGATAAAAAAAATTTCATTAAAATTGTCTACTTTTAGTTTTTTCTTAATGATGAAAGAAGAAAAATATTTCAGATGTATGCATAACTAAAATATTGGGGTTTTTACGACCCGCAACATCAGAGTTTGTCTTGCACATTTTACCGCTTGACCGAAAATTTTTTCAACCTCTACCGTACTCTAACTTCGTAGTTTTCACTGCATGTCCAGGGTTTAGTTTAGTTAAAAGCATGAGATTGGATTTGAGTTTGGCGCTCCCAGCCTATTTGGCCTCTCTACGCAAGGATAAAATTTTCTACGTACACGTGGCACTAATTGATTGCATGCAAAACAAAACTGTCAATTTATTAAGGAATCTGTACTGTCTATGAAAGCATTGGTTACAATAGACATTTTCTGGACATATATACATCCTTAATTTGGTGGCAATTTTTTTTTTCTTATATGTCCTACCTAATTTGAATAACTACTAAATTTTTGGCTAACAAATAGATCAATGGAGACAGTAATATCATTATTCTTATTCGATAAAATATCAAAATTAATAAATTTTTTTTGTATCCAAAACTGCTACAGATCTAAGGCTGACTATTAAAAAAATTCAAATCTTTTTACCTGTTTTGTCAATATATTTACAATTCATCACGAATCAATTTTTTTTAGGAACGTAATAGGACATAAGTGAATTGAAATAAAAATGTGTAGTTAGTAAATAAGGATCAGTATCTTTAGTAATATACACAATGAATGGATAGAGATATATTTGGATTTCTTTATTTCTTTTATTTTATCAGAGATTATTGAGTATAAAAATTTTATTGCACAAAATTCCATGCGGTAGCAGGATTAAGGGAATTCACCGAAGTGATAGCAAAAGTGAGTTCTCATTTATCCAATTATCACTGCCTATCGTCCTGAACTTAGAAAAAAATTACAGCAAAACATAATATTGATAAAAATGTCTATTTGTCCCGAATGGGCAGAGAAAAGCAGGGCTAATAATGTCATACAAGATAGGAAAAGACAAACGTCATGTTATTCCAAGGTTAAGAAACCCATTAAAACAACATTTATAAGTTATCAAAGTTTCAGTTTCCTCGCATCATACACCCTTTTTTCCGTACATCCAAATCTGTAATTAATATTTGAAAATAGTCCGATTTAGGGGGGAGGGAGGTAGAGGGAAGTTGTAAATAAGAGAAATAAGAAATGCAATATATGTAAAGCTTAGTAGGAACAATGATTGTGGGAGCATATTTATATGTATTGAATATCACTTTTAATTAAAAATTTTTAAAATATGAGGTCACGTGTTAATAAACATTTCATCCACATGCTTTTATAAATCTAATAAGATTGTCCAATAAGAAAGGGTGACTTGGATTGGAATTTGATGGGCACAGTCAGAAACGGGCCATCTAATACTTAGGTGGATAAGAGGCTAAAAATATAAATAACCCAACCGAAGATACCACAGAGCTTATCAGGCAATGGCGCATAAATATATAAATTAATGGATATGATCTGAACAGTTAGATATTAAATGATTATAATGAGTTGATTAATGGTTGAATACAGAAGATAGATGAGTCGATTTAATAGTTGGCAACTAGATGGTCTTGCTATTGAATTGAGACAGCCGTTACATATATAAGTAACTTCCTTAATTCCTGATCCGAAGTAACATCATACGCACGCATTGCTTTTAAGTACCAACCAACTAAACAATATCTTTTATTATAAATAAAGTATCTCCCCAAAGGAGGAACATGAGAAAAACTATAGCCACTCAGTCAAACGAGTGTACAAAAATAAAAACTACTCAATCAGATGGGTGTACAAAAAGGAGTATTATTATCCATATATACACTCATCCCCATCCTTTCTAAATTCTTACATCCATTTTTTTTATATATTTCACATTCGAATAGAATGATCACTGATTTAAATTAGAGGATATACCGGAGAATAAGTCTCATATATTTCTTATCTCCAATTCATTTTATTGTAGTACGTAGGATCCGAATTCAAAATCATGAAGACCGAACCCGTTTAAGCGTGACAATGTAACTCCATAATTTGTATATCAATTCGAATTCTCAAAATACATCATTGGCGCCGTCTATTAAAAAACAATAATCAAGCCACCCATTCGAAAAGAGGGAAGATGGTCAATACCAGGAACTAGTCAAGCATGCTACCCAAAGACATCATTTCTCATAGAGATGACCCGATAGAGGGTAACCATAAAAATACTCGTCAAACCATGAATGTAAATATGGAAACGCTGGTGGCTTAGGTCGACTCAATGTCCGAAGTTCTAAAGATTCTTTAGAATAGATTAGAGGGACACCCATTGGGGGTTCTATCATCCAACTTTTAGACTTTTGCATTTAGAAGGAGGAATTGGAGAAAAAAAGCAACCATCCAAGGAGATGATACCACAATCTGATGACCTCAAAACCCAAGAAGTCTTGAGCGAAATGGTCTAGACTCGGCTAGAAGGTTGATTAAATTTTAGAGCATGGGATGAAAGCCCGGAACAGTAAAACTCGTGTTGTTCTCGAGATGTTGGAAAACATTCATCTCATAACAAAACTTCATGTAGCACTCTTCTGAGAAAAGTCCAAAACCGATAGGTCCCACATGTCTCACTGAACCATTCGGAGTTAAGGACATTTCTCAACACGAAGAGGGTTATGCTCACATCCCAGGTGGAGGAGAGGATTAGAAAAATTGAGTAGTAGCTGTTCCGTGAAAATATGGATAGACATTCGGCTAACCTAGGTAGGACGCCATTCACGAGGGAGATTAGGATGTATCGACTCCCTCTCAAATTTAAAATGCCAACTTTGAAACCTTACAATAGAAATTTTGATCCCATGAACCATTTAGATTATTTCCATACCTTACTAGGATTCCAGGGCCTAAATAATCTAGCCTTATGTCTCTAGTTCTCTCTAACTCTCAAAGGGGATGCTCGAATTTGGTTCTATTAGTTGGTATCAAATTTGATCTGAACATTCTAGCAGCTGACTGACAATTTTATATCGTAGTTTGGCTCTAGTCTAAGGGAAGAAAAGTAACCGTAGCACCTTATCCGTATTCGGTAAATGCCAAATAAAAGTCTAAAGCGTTTCTTGGCCTAATTCAGTGCGGAGGCTTGAGGAATCTTGAAACTGACCAATGAGGTGAAATTGAATTCATTCATGGCGATCATGCAGTAGGGTGAATTATTTAAATACTTGATTCAATAAGAGTCTAATACATTTCTCAAGGTGGAAACTATTAGTCAAGCATATATTGTCACCAAAGAGGCCAACGAAATAAAGAGGTCAGAGTGTACAAACCATCATCTGGGATCGACTGGTAGAAAGAAGAGGAATAGAGATAATTTTACTGTTCGAGATCCCAGAAAGCAATTGAGGATAAAACCAAGTATCAGAAGGGAGTATATACCTTTGAACATAATTCATTTGACTGATGCTTAGACAAATGTCCTGATGTAGATTTGGAATGAGAATTTCTTAAAGTAACCCAAACCGGTTAAGAACCTGGAACGAGGGGACTAGTTAAAGTATTATTTTTACCATAAATTTTTGGGTCATAGTATCGAGAATTATTGAATTCTACAGAAGGAGATTAAGATCCTCATTTAGAAAGGGTATCTTAATAAATTGTTCAGAGATCTAGGGCAAGTCCTTTAAAGTACCGATAACGACGAGGTATGGCAGCAAGAACAACCATATAATCAGGTAGTGGCCAAAGTGGTAGATATAATATTAATAAGGCCACACAAAAATAACGCTTTGGACTACCCTAAGAAGACTTCGAACAACAAAAAATAGAGGTTAGGAATAATAAATGATGTTATTAGTTTTAGTATCGATGATATAACTCATACAGTAACTTTCTATTCCAACCCTTTTATTATATCCGCATTTATTTCGAATTGTGTCCTTGATTACCAATTGAAATGATTCTTCATTGATAATAGAAGTTTTAGAAATTTGCTTTACCTTGATACCTACTTTAAACTGGGATTGAAAAATGATCAAATGAGACCGGTCAAGGGACCCTCATATAGGTTGGATAGTGAACTCGTGTCAATCCAGAAAACTATTTAGTTGGAAGTTATATTAGGAATGTACTCAAAGATAGCGTCTCAAATGCTAATGTTTCTAGTAGTGGACTTGCCTTCAATCTATAATGTAATATTAGGGCAACCTTTGTTGGTGGCATTTGAAGTAGTGATATCGATCCCTCATCTAAAGATGAAGTTTATGACAACATGTGGAGTCAGAGGAGTCCTAGGTGAGCAAGTTAGTAGCCGGACATGTTACTTAGTTCAAGTCAATTAGGCGATTCTGAATCAGACAATTGAAGAATTTAACCCTTGGGATGAATCAACCCTATAGTAAGGATAGTCCAGTGAGTCAACTAATCGAATCCCATTAGATTCAAATGAACCCGAGAAATGTGTGTAGATTGGATGTTTTCTCTCAGGTCAACTACGTGAGCAGCTGATAGCCTTTTTTTGACAAAGTCAGATGTGTTTGCATGGACACCAATGTATATATTAGAGATTTCAATTGAGGTGATGGTTTACAAGTTGGATTTCGATCCTTGATATAAACCGATCAGGTAAAAGCGGAGGAATTACTCCATAGAGAAACTAATTGTCATGAGTAAGTCAAAAATCTTCTCAACACAAGCTTCATAAGAGAAGTCTAATACCCGAGTTGGTTATTGAACGTAATGCTCGTTAAGAAAAGTAATGAAAATGGTAAATGTGTGTCAATTTTATCGATACGAATAAGGTACGTCCAAAAGACAACTTTTCGCTACCAAGAATTGATTTGTTAGTAGACTCAACATTTAGGCACGAGTTTCTAAATTTCATAGACACCTATTCATGGTATAATCAAATCGGGATGTGTCCTAATGATAAAGAGCTCACTTCCTTTATAACTGATCAAGGATATACTGCTACAAAGTCATACATTTCGACCTAAAGAATACATGAGCGACATACCAGAGACTAATAAATAAAATGTTCGAGGTACAAATAGGAAGAAATATGGAGGTATACATGGACGACATGTAACGTCCCGGGCGCATCCGCATATAGATATTGTCCGCTTTGGCCCGGGAGAACTTCGCGGCGTATCCAAGCCGCAGCCTGGGAGAGTTTCACGGCATCTCCAAGCCTACAGGCCTCACGGTTTTGTTCCTGACAGACGGCCTAAGCCGCCCCCAAAACGCATCTCCCAAAGTGGCGCAGCGGCGGCACAGCGTGGCGAGATATTGTCCTCTTTGGCCTGGGAAACTTCACGGCATCCCAAGCCAAACATAGGCCTCAAGGTTTTCTCCTGAAAAACCCTCCACAGGCTCCCAGAACGCGTTTACAAGGAGGGAGGTGTCCATGTCTTTATAAGGACACTTCGTTCCCCTCCCCTAATCCAATGTGGGACCTTACAGTCCACCCCTCTTAGGGACCCAGCGTCCTCGCTGGCACACTGGATTGGATCCCAGCTCTGATACCATTTGTAATGTCCTCGGCGCATCCGCATGTAGATATTGTCCGCTTTGACCCGGGAGAACTTCGCGGCATCTCCAAGCCTACAGGCCGCAGCCTGGGAGAGTTTCACGGCATCTCCAAGCCTACAGGCCTCACGGTTTTGTTCCTAACAGACAGTCTAAGCTGCCCCCAAAACGCGTCTCCCAGAGTGGCGCAGCGGCGGCATAGCGTGGCGAGATATTGTCCTCTTTGGCCCGGGAAACTTCACGGCGTCCCAAGCCAAACACAGGCCTCAAGGTTTTCTTCTGGCAAACCCTCCACAGGCTCTCAGAACGCGTCTACAAGGGGGGAGGTGTCCATGCCCTTATAAGGACATTTCGTTCTCCTCCCCCAATCCAATGTGGGACCTTACACGACATCCTTGTCTAAAGCAAATTAGCCGATGACATATCCACGACCTAGAAGAAGTTTTTGAGATAATCCGAGCACACTGAATGAAATTAAATCCAACGAAATGTGTGTTTGGAGTAACTTCTAGAAAGGTCATTGGGTTCATTAGGTTTTACCGAGGAATCGAGGGAAACCCCAAAAAAATAAAAGTAATCATGGATATGAATCCATTTCGAACTGTGAAGAAAGTCTAGAGGTTTATCAAGAGATTCGCAGCACTCTCGAGATTCCTAGCAAAAGTTACAAAGAAATATCATTTGTTCTTTAAGGCACTGAAAGGAGTTTAGGCAAATGGTTTCTAATGGACGGAAGATTATCAACTAGTCTTCCAAGAATTAAAGGAATACCTCACTAACCCTCCACTCCTGTCCTCCCCAAAAGAAGGTGAAGAATTATACTTCTATCTGGCAATATTCAACACGACACTAAGCTTGGTCCCAATCAGGCAAGAATCTGACAAATAATAACCGGTCTATTATGTCAGCAAAATTTTGACAGATATCGAAACTCGTTACTCGTGTGCTAAAAGGATTGCTTTAGCATTGGTCCACTTTGTTAGAAAGTTTTGACCATATTTTTAGACTCATAAAATCGTCATTTTAACTGATCAACTATTAAAAGGGGATATTACAAAAACTTGAAGTGCTTGGACGATTGATCAAATGGACTGTGAAATTTGGTGAGTTTGACATAAAATTTTGAGTGTGGTCAACTATAAAAGATCAAGACCTCACGGATTTTATACTGAAACGCCGACCCCAATTCTAAGTGATCTCGAGGGGCATGAATACCCCCAACAATGTGAAGAGGTACCAACATGGATCATGCACATAGATGGGTCATCTTCCTAATCAGGGAATGGAGCTAGTACAGTCATAAGAATTCTAGATAATGAAATACTAAATTTTCAACCACTAATAATGTCGTTGAGTATGAAACCTTATTACTGAACTTAGACTAGCAAAGGAATATTTAGTCAGAAGCTTGATCATTAATAGCAATTCGGAGCTGATCGCCAACAAAATAATCGGGAATTTTGAGGTGTCTAATCCATTACTTGTAAAATATCTTGCTAAAGTAAATGGCCTAATCGAGTTATTCGATAATGTGAAAGTTTATCACATCCCAAAGGAAGACAATTAGAAGGCGGATCAGTTGGCAAAAGTGACAGTGACTGGGATTCTTGAGTAATACACCAGAGAAATGAGAGAAATCCTCACGATCCCAAGTGTAGAAGTCCCAAAAAAAAGATACTCCAAATCTTAAACAATGATATCTGAATGACTCCATAGAGAAGACACCTTAAAGAAGGCCTGTTGTTGAAAAACCTTGAAGAAGCTAGGACCATAAAAAGGATAGTAGGACAGTACACCCTTACGGACGAAAAATTATACTGAAGAGGGTACTCTATTCCTTACATGCGGTGTTTTATGCCAATTGAAACTAACTACGCATTGAGTGAGATATACCTCAAAATTTATGGGTCATACATAGGAGTAAAAACCTGGCATTCAAAGTCATTCGGTAGAGCTGCTATTGGTCTACGATGAAGAGAGACGCTATAGAATTCATAAAAAAACATAAAAATTGTCAAATTCATGATAATGTCCCTCATCTGCTGCACATTGAACTCCAAACCCTACAGTCACCCTAGTCATTTGTTCAGCAGAAATTTGATATATTAGGCCCGTTACTCATTGCATCAGGACAAATAAATTTTGTTATAGTCGCCATAAACTACTTCACGAAATGGGTAGAGGTCTACTGGTGAGGATAACTAAGCAAAATGCAACCGAGTTTGTCCGATAAAGCGTTATATGTCGGTTTTGGAATTTTTAAAATTCTAGTGACCAACAATGGAACCCAATTCACCAAAAAAATATTCACCATACTGTATAAATTTAGAAATCAAGTTAATTCATACTTCTATTGCCCATCCGTAGATGAACGGGTAAGTGGAAGTGACAAATTGAATCTTATTACATGGATTAAAAATAAAGTTAAAAACACAAGGTGCTCCAAGGTAGATGAGTTGCCCTTTATACAATGGTCCTACCGAACAACCCCTAGAAGACCAATACGAGAGATACCGTTCAATTTGTGTTATGGGATAGAAGCGATCATTCCGGTATAAATCGGACTACCCAATCTTCAAGGCGAAAGTTTTGATCCACAAAGCAGTTCCTAACTTCTAAGAGGATATCTCAATGTACTTGAGGAAGTTCAAAACCTAACAAGACTTTAGACGGCAACTTACCAGCAACAAGTCGCTCAGTATATAAAAAAAAGGTAAAGGCTCACTAATTTGGGGTGGGGGACTTAGTTTTAAGGAGCATAGAGGCTACGAGTAAGATCGCCGATAGAAACAAACTCTCCCCAAATTGAAAGGGACCAATAATAGTCTCAGTCATTCTTTGAAACGGTACATATAAACTTCACACTCAAAATAAAAAGCTGGTGCCAAAGATATGGAACATCATCCATCTTAAAAAAAAATATTCTTAATAAACTTCCACGGGATAGAAGTAAGTTTTCTACACAATACATGGGGTGTTTGTCTAATGTATAATGTACTCATATTTATAACAACAAAATTGCTATGTATTTGTTACATTAATTGCCTATTTGTATGCTTGCATTTCATTTCATAAATACAAGCGACAATGACTGATCATAAGTCAGGTAAAACTCTCACATATTAAATTGACATACTAAAAGACATGGTCATAACCTCAGTTAAAGCAATCAAGCGACCTAAAAAATGGTCAAATATCAATTATCATATAACGACCTAGGGGGCGAGTAGACCGTAGTCTAGCCCTTTTTGAGAGCCCGAAATAAAAGAAAACTTAGGGGTTTCCTTAGCATGAGTGTTATGACGTCCTCTTATAGGATTGAGCACTATCAATCAAAAACAGTCAATGAATTAGGATCCAACAGAGCCTAATAATAATGGCAACCATGCCTGATTGGCATGCAAAGAGCTTTCCTAGTTAGAGTGCTATGATGTCCTCTCACACTAGTGAGTACCATCAGTTAAAAACAAGAGGAAAGTTAGGAGAAACCAAAGACATGATCTGTCTGCTATGATAAAATTTATTCTAGAATCTATCATCCAAAGCAGATCCAACCTCTTCTAATTGAAGACGTATTCTCAGCTCTTCTTTGAATCGAATACACTTGAAGATCGTCAATTAGGCTAGCAGTCAAAAATTGATTGGTGCTCAACCTCCTAAAGCTTGTCCTCGAGTGAGGCGATTCAATCCATGGCCATAGATTTTTCATCAGATAACTATGGTATCTCTCTAACTACTCAGATAACTCACTATCTAGGTAAGTAGCCTGATCTCGACTCTAATCGGTCTCTATAATGGCATTATTAACTCCGATCTCCATCTCTCCGAGTACAGTAGTGTCAGCGAACATTTGAGATAGACGAAAATTCTCAACATCTCATTTATAAAGCCCATCTGTGAACAAACGAACCAACTCCTATGACTGTCAAACAAAGCAAAGCAGTTAGTCAAAAATAAGGATGACAAAAAGAATACTTAAAGGCAAAAGGCTCTACAAGCGATGCCTCAATAAGAAAATATCTCTCCTAGAAAGAAAGACATGGAGAAGATTCAAACTCAGAGGTGAGTGAAGTCTTCCAGCATAAAAGAGGTAGAGTGCAACGCTGAAAAGGAACTACAAATCCAGTAGGAGGTGAAAAAGCATCCAGATCCTCTGAGTGCCCAGATACATAAGTGTCAACTTGAGAAACTTCCTCTGCTCCCAAAACCTCTGGATTATTATCAAACTCGTCCATTGCCTAATCATTATTAATAAACTCTAAAAAGAAAGTAGAAGGAGGCATAGAAGCAAGCTCATCGGGTGACAGATAAACTAAAATTGGGACACCGAACTCAACTATAAACAGAGCGTCAATCAGCTCATTAGATCCGCTGGCAATCGGGTCATTTATTCTGATAACGGTGGGTGTTGAAGCTTCACCACCCATAGTGAACTCGGGTGGCTCGTCAAAAATTAAGAGGCTTGGTAATGCAGTCATATTGTCACAGGGCTTATTGATTGCCCTATCGTAGTCACTTGAGGAAGATGGAAGGGGATCTGCTCTTTCAATCACCCTTTTAGAATAATTGCGAATGAAAAGTTCTCTCAATTTTCTCTTAGGCTAGTGAAGAGGCATGTTGGCAATGGCCTTCCCTTTAACTCTCACTTTCTAATTAATTTCAGTGAGCACCTGGCCAGTTAAAAAAATATTTATTCTCCAGAGTGAAACAACATTTTTCTCTATCAGCTTTGTAAAGGGTTGAGCCGCAAAAGACTCATTCTCTAAGGAATCTCCAAAATAAGTTGGATTGACCAACCTCTGTTCTTTAGAGAGAGTCCAACCATAAGGGATAACAATATAAAAGTATTGGTTTTTCCAACCCTTTATTAAGTCCGAATTACCCCTTTATTCTATACTTTTTCATGGAGTAAAAGAAATCCAATCATTCTTTTGATTGAACCAAAAAACAACTTTACCAGCCTTAGTGCCTAAACGAAGTTTCCAAAAATAGAGAAAAATGCACAAGAAAATCAAGTACCTAATAGCGTTAGGATGGAGGTGCAACAAAAATTTTGCGAGCCTCCAGAATCTCATGTAGTTCCCTTGCCAAGGGAACATGAAGGCTTTTCTTCAAGTGGATTTCATAGATGGTGACGAAACCAAACCAAAGAAAGCAGGCGCTCGCGTCAAATGAAGGGACCTGAAAGGGGATACCGATAGAAATATTAAACTTATCGTAAATGTCTATCACATCTTCACTAGTCAGGACAAATGGGATCTCTACAAGGCATTTAAAAACCCCTCGAGGAGCCATGGAGACAAGGAGAAGTAAAGAGCAAATTAGGGTTGAGAGATATGAAATGTGAAGAAGTTGGAAATGAAAGAGCGCCAGAGTTTAAATAACTAACAATTTAACCCAAAAAGGGCGTTATCTAAGTGTACTAAAAAGGCACATTTCCATAATAGTTGAGACATGTGCTAGTATTGGAGTGTATTACAGCACGTCTATTTCACTGGACTAGTAATGATGGCCTGACGTAATGTCTCTCAACATAGCAAGCTGATAACAGGCAACTCTGAAGCCCAGATTGGCATGTCTGCGTCACAGCAGACTGGTTGTGTTTCTCAAGGCGATAGACTGATAATTGACGGCCCTGACACTACACTAATTAAAGTTGATGCGATTGATTTATAAATGCATAAATATTGCGTTCATTCAAAGTAAATTATTGTACGTCGAATTGTCAAAAAACCAAGTTATTAGATGCCTAAGTTGTTAGATTGTTAGAAATTAAATAAGAAAAAATTACATTTAGGCACGTCAACCACTTAAAGAATGTAAGAATATCAAAGCCATGTAAAGAAAGAAGAATATAATTTGGGTAATTATATTCATTGATTCATTTCACAACATATAAATTTACAATAGTAAAAGTACAACTCGGATGTAAATAAAGAAAGATGTCGGACAATAATCGATAAAAAAAAACCTATCTATAGAAACTTCAATTGTACCTTAAAGGGAGGCAAAGAATAAAAATTGTCTGCCAAAGCCTGTTATAGTTTCTCAAGTCACCTCAAGTATAAACATAAAGTTGGGGACCTGATTACAGCGATGAAGACCTATTTTTGGAATGGACATAAAAGAGAAAAACTAAGTTGGTTTCCCATATAAAAAGACGGTAACCAAGGCAATCTTTAATCATTTCCTCCAATCTTGATTTCAAAAGTTTGAAGAGAACTTCCACCGACTTTAACTTGTGGCAACAAAGGCGTCATATTGGCTTAGAACAGTCATATCACTAGGCAAGACAAGGGATGCCCATGGTGCACTACAGGGAGAGTTTTGTAACTTATAGCCAAGAGGAGTGCTTAATGGGTATTCAACTCAGGAATATATCAAATCACTATATTAATTACAAAAAATAAAATATTATAAAATAAGACCTCGAGTCAATAGAATATTTGGGGAAGGGGCGCATATTGAAGAAACTGTAGCTAGCATCCTATTAATGACATGTTGAGAGTTAAAATTTGAACCTCCAAACATGGAGGGATAGTGATAGGTACGTTCAGAAATGGGCTGACCCAATATTCAAGTAGATAAGAGATTCAAAATGCCGATAGCCTAAGAAAAGATATCACAAAGTCCATTAGGCAAAAGCACTCGAACGCATGAACTAAGAGACACAATTTGAACAACCAGACATTAAATGATTATAATGAGTTGTTTAATGGCTGAATACAGAGAGCGGCTTGGTTAATCCAATAGCAAATAACCAAGCGAACTTGCCATTAAATTAAGATGTCTGTTACACATGTAAGTAACTTCCCTCGCCATTGATTCAAAACGGTATCATACACACGTATTAATTCTAAGTGCCAACCAACCAATCGACGCCTGTTATAATAAATAATGCCTCTCCCCCAAAGGAGAGGAAGGAGAAAAATAAAAGCCACTTAGCCAGATGAGTACACAAAAATAAGAACAATTCAACTAGATGAGTGCACAAAAAAAGTATTGTCCTCCGTATATACACTCATCCCCATCCTCTTTAAATTCTTACATCCGTTTTCTTATATCTTTTACATCCGAATAAAAAGATTACTAACTTAAGTGTCATAAGATATATCAGAGAATGGGTCCCGTATACCTCTTATTTGCAATTTATTTTATTGTAATGTGTAGAATTCAAATTTAAAGTTATGAATACCATACACTTTATTTTTTAAACGTTCAAGTGTAACAAGGCAGCTCCCTATTTCGTATATTAAATTAGGTTCTCAAGACGCATCCACATTGTTGGAATTGTAGTCATGAATATTATTCCTACCGTATTGTGCCAAATTTTGCAATGTCCATGCTATTTTTAAGGTAATATTATAAACCCAAAGTTTACTCTACATTTTGTTATTAAATGAAAATGGTGGGAGAAAGGATTATGTTTTATTTGAACTTATTATGAGATAAATCTAATGGGAGAACTACTTTCACTCCAAATCTATTATGTTAAAATTGCTCACTTGAAAGCTTATCTAAAATCGTTTATCTAAAAAAAACTTGAAAAAAGGTACTCTTATGCTTGTTTTGTGTAATAATCCTAGTATAAAGATGTTACTATAAACTATACTTTTGACTATCCCTTATTTAGTGCCATTTAAATTATAAAATCTTTGGCTACATATGTCCTTATTTAAACTCAAACGTTAGTTTTATCTACCAGAATAATGTCTTTCACAAATAATAGCAATTCTTATTGAATATGCTTAGTAATATTTAGTAGTAACTAAATCCGGCAGCTTTCAATAAGTTGCTTCACATTGCGAACCATTTTCCACTAAAAGAACCTCTCTCGTGGGAGCACTAGGGTCTTATCTCGTTTGAAGTGTCCTTACAATCCTCCCACATAAACTTCTTACAAGGTGGCTTCCCTATAAAACATTGAAGAATATTTAGTCAAATTCCTCAAAGAAAATAGCCATTTAGAAGTAAAAATTGAAAAACCGGATTGCTGTGCATTCCTCTGCAAGTTGACTAAAGGATAGATTATCCTTGTGCAAGTTCCTTTATCACTTTGAATCTAATGATTTCTACATGTAAAACGAAAAGTATAGAGTGTTACAATTTAGATCATCAGCCATTTATTTTTAATCCCATGTGTACTAGATGAGAAACTTATGGGATTGAAGGAATTTAACATAAGTTGTATGTCTCAAACTAAGATTTTGTTATTTTTTCTTAATAAATTTAGTGCCTCATGGTTGGAGAAGAGAATAATATATTTCAAAAACAAATAATTGCTCCAATGCTTGAGAGCATGTACATGGCATAGAATTCTGTCTCTGGGGTTGTACTTCTGGGGATGTACAATGAGTTTCTTCACCAAATTAGGCAATGAGACATCTTTCTTGGCCTAAAACCATGCCAACGTCGAGATCAGAAATGTCACAATAAACTTTGAACTCTTTGTTGAAGTTAGGAAGTGCCAAGACCAAAGCTGCTGTGAAGGGTTGTTTTAACAATGTGAAGCTAGTGTCAATGTCCATCGTGCACTTGAGCAAACTTCCCTTTAAACATTTAGTTATAGGAGCTGTCACATTGCGAAATCTTTAATAAATTAATGGTAGAAGGAAGCCAAATCGTGAAAACTCTAAATTTTTTGCGTAGTCCAACATAGAATGGCCTCAACCTTGGTTAGAGTCACCTTGATTCCCTGATTAGAGACAACAAATCCAAGGAAAATAAGAGCATTATCGAAGAAATGGTAATTGGCCAAATTTGCATTGTTCCCGGAGAACTTCGGAACAAGATGGCAGCTCCAGAACTCAGTGTGTTAGAATGTCCTCCACATCTCCATGAAGATCAAGATTTGATGCGGCACCATGCTGTTATTATGTGGGATAAATGATGGTTTTGTTCAGAGAATTCTGCCAAGGACTTGTGCCTTACCCAGGCCAGAGAACTGAACGTTAATTGTAGACATTTTCTCATAGTTCTTCGAGAGAAACATTGTTTTCAACAGATACAATAGGATAAAAACTTCAAGGTGAGTACTTCCTTTGTTATGGGGTACAAAAAATTCTGAATTTCTACGTATCATACATGAATCTGGATTTGTTGAGGGAAGGAGGCAAAAAAGGTTGATGAAATTGTAGGGTAGAGCAGAAGGTGAATTTGATTGTAAGGCTGAAATTTGTCTAAGCAACCAGATATAGATAAGAATTCTCAGAAGATTTTAGGGTGGTACACAATGAATGAGAGGAAGAAGATGCGGCCGAGTGCACTATGTTTCCCTTCCCAAAGGTGATGTAAGGAATATAAATTCAATTTGGTGATAGCAAGTTTTAGCTAATATGGAGTGATATGTTTATAAAAGGTGTCACAGTAGTAGCAGGGACTGATTTTCAGGATATGGGAAAAAAATTGCTGTCAAATGTGATGATATATGGAATTGCTGTGGTGGGAATGCTTCAAACAAGAAATCACAATGTTGTTTTGTTATGTGGATGTCCGTTATCCTCGTCATCTAGTTTGATCCATTGTGCTGATGCAAAATTTCGGTCGCAGTAGATTTCTGTTTCAACGGAATTTCAGTTGTTGCAACATACCAGTTGCCATAGATATTTGCATGTACTGTTTGCTTTGGAACAAATTTATAAAGGTTGTCCATGGGAAACCCCATAGATTTGTGGGAGGGTGTAAGAAAAAATAGGTACAATTGTTATACGATTAGGTTAAATGTATGTTACCGAAATATTTAGTTAGGAACAGGATGTCAGAGATTAGACGTTTGGTTATTAAATTTTCACGTTCGATGTTTTCTGGTTTGCCGGGCTGTGGAGTTTTTTATCATTTAAAATTCGGCCAAAAAGCGACATGAAATGAAGAAGGGGCATCTATTGTGTTTGGGATTTAGAGTTGGAACTCCGGTAGGATTTGTGCACAACCGCCTCAACGAACCAATCGATGGCTGGGTCGGAACGAAAGGACAGAACCACGGAACATCCTCGTCAAAATCTTCAAAAATCATCTTCAAAAGCCACCCCATGAGGAGCCGCCTTAGATAGTTTCAAGCAGCTGGCAGCTTTCGAGAATACTAAAGACTGCAAGAGTTCCGCAAGTACTGACTTTTTGCCGGTTTGCGAAAATCTCAACCACTGTGAATTGGAAGAATCCCTTGGGAAAGGAACCAGATCCTGCGCCAATGCCGATAGAGCTTCCGTTGTTACCCTGAAGTATTAGTATTTGCCTAATCAAAAACTGCTCTCCAAGGACAATATCTGTATGGAAAACGTTTTTAAAGTTTTCTCCTGAAAAATATTTTCAATGAAAGTTTCTACTACTCATAATATATTTTGACGTCTAGCTTGCAGAAGAAAATACAGCTTATCACATGCACCTATTAGCAATGGTGGATATATGTGGCTAGCAAAGTAACACTTTTCCGCCGGTGGTGAAATTTTATGATCCAACAGTTAGATTTCGAACGTTTTGACGTCCAAGATCTATAAGAAGAACGTAAGGTTTATGTGGCTCCCGTTGTTGTCAGTTTTCTGTTGATGAAGTAAATGTGAGTTTAGATATTTGAATTTAGTAAATTGTTGAAGGTGATTCTAAGCCATTCACTATTGGGGAAACGGTCCACCGAAATTTCATCAAACACAAAGTTGAGGACAAATCTCTACAATATCATTACCAATTCGTTTGTCTAAATTTTTAAGGAAGCAAAATAGTAAAAAACATTCACAAAATTAAAAATAAAAAACTTACAAATTATGTGGAAACCCTCAAAATCCAAGGGTAAAAACCACTTTTAGTATAAGTTAGTTGATTACAAAACAATCACTCAAAAATACCTTCGAATTTATCACAAAATATGGCAAACCTATCAAAGGTTGCGGTAAAAAAAAAAAAAAAAAAAAAAAAAAACACCCATACAAATATTGTAAAATGAAACTAAAATTTCTTTTTTAAGATGATGAAAAAAGAAGATCAAACGCCTAAGAAATGACTAAAAATCTTCTCCTTCTCTTCTTTCTTTTCTCTCAAATCATTACTCCTTAGGTTTTTTTGGATAACTCAATCAAAATCTACTCAAAATAGATTAAAATTTGTTTTAAAATAAGCTTCGCGTTTGAATGTGTGGGTTGACATTTGAATGCTAAAAATTGGCATTCGAATGCCATATAGAAAACTTTTCTAAATAGATTCCAGGCACATACACTCTTCATGCCCACACCAAATATGTTCTTCCTGGTTTCCATGCAGGTGCATTACTTCATATGTGTAATAGGTGCAAATCCTTCTATTTTTCACGCACATGTGTCCAATGTGCATGTGTCATGCACGGCTCATCTCCGGTATAAAAAAATTATGTACAAAAGGTATGTGGCTTATAAATGATTGACTCATTCTAATGGATTTTCTCTCACAACCTCGTGGAGAATATTATCATCCCAACAATGTCTTAACATGTTTCAGACTTTTCTCTTTGCCCTAATTTAGCCATTATATCTGACCTAATGTTATCGATCTTGATTTTTTTAAGTGTTAACAACTTCTCTTCAAGTGCATTCCTCACCATTGATATAACATCAATATGCTTCCATCTTAAATAAAAAGACAAGTTCTTGCAAAGATTAATACAATTTTGATTATCATACGGCAATATGTACCGATTTTGTTTAAACTTGTGTTCTTAAATAAATTTTTGGATCCATAATATCTCATTACTAATTTCTGTCACCATTATAAAATTAGCTTTAGTGATAGAAAATATAACACATTTTTGTAACTTTGATTATTAAGATGTGGCTACTCATGAAAGCTTGATTAAATATCTCGAAGTAGGCTTTCAATTATTGATGTTGCCCATAATATCGGTATCAGTATGCCTGACTAAAATAGACTTATCACTGCGAAAGCACAAGCTACTTGATGTTAATGATATTGTACTCTAAAAGTACCTCCTAAATACTTGATAATCTACTTCACATAGAACCAATGCTTGTTTCTTGGATTTGAAAGGAATTAGCTGACTATTCTAACCAAATGAGCAAATATCTAGCCTAAAACAAACCATTACATACATCAAATTATCCAAAACCAAAGTATCAGGAACTCGTTTCACATTATCATCCTTTTCATATGTAAATGGACTTTATCAAGTGCTTAGTTTAGAGTAATTGTTCAGAGGAGCACTAACTAATTTAGATTTCTCTATATTGAATATTTAAAACACCTTTTCAATATAGCTATCTTGAGATATCCATATCTTCTTCTCTTTGTGGTAATAAAAATTCTTATGCCAACAATTTATTTCGCCGGTCATAGTAAAAGACTTACCTAATTGCTTCTTCAGCTCATCGATTTGGGATGCATTTCGTCCAACAATGAGCCTATTATCAACGTATAGCATGAACTTTTATATGAAAACACAATGGTCTAAAATAAATTTTCAATAAACTTACTCCACCATAATAAACTCAAGCTTTTTGTACTATTATTTAAGAGTTTGTTTTAGCCCGTAAAAACTCTTTAAGTGGCAATCCATGTGCTCTTTCCTATTAACTTTAAATACTTTCAGTTGCTCCATATAAATTTTGTCCTTCAGATCACAATAGAAGAACGTTTGTCGGCATATCTATGTGAGGTTCCGGATTTGTGAACCCGATAATTAAGAGGTGATTAGTATGTTAATGATCAATACTAATCTTATGGGATGATTAAGGTTTGGTATCGGAAGAAAAATCGGAAAATTATTCGGGTCCGGTCCGCTGAAGCCTCCCGTGACTTGCGCAAGCTGTTGGCGCTCGAGCCGGGCTCGAGCGGATCAAAGCAGATCGCCCGTGGGCTGGCGCTCGCCCGGCCGCTCCAAGGGCGCTCGAGCGGTGGCCGCCCGTGGCCTGGCCGCTGATGGCCGCTCGCCGGCCGCTCGAGCGGCCGGCCAGCATATAAAACGCGCGCGCGCGATTCGCGTTCTCCTCATTTTCGATCGGCCGAGGGTTTTGAGGAGAGAGAGAGGGGCGCGACTAGAGAGAGAAGGAAGGAGATCGAGCCCGGGAGTCCGATTCCGCCCGAAAGCCAGGTATAAAGGTGAAAGCACGCGTCGAGGCAAGTGTTCTCATACCCACTTCTCGTTCTCTTTCGATGTTTTGTGTATTTTCGTTGGGTATTTTGTGTCGATACCCACGGGGAATGTTAGGACATTGAAAACCCATGCCTTGAGGTCCATGAAAATGTAGTTAGTTGTCCGATTCGTGTCCGATTCGCTCGGGTGGGTTTTACCGAAACCCTAACCTACGGGATTTTGGGGGTTTCCCGTTTCCCGGCCTCGTATCATGAAATTGACCTCAAAATTGGAATGCCCACGTCCCAATGATGTATATATGTCGGCCGCGGGTCCGATCTCCGCACGTTGGACCCGTTCGCGGCGTCCGGCCCCCTCTAAAGGGGCGCTATTCATTATTTCACCCGAGACCGAAGGTGGAAAATGCATGTTTCCTCCTTCGTGAAATGATGAAATGACCCTAGAATATGAATGCCCGTACCCCAATTGTATGTATATATCGACCGGATGCCGAATCTCGCAAGATTTGACCCGTTCGTGGCATCCGGGAGCCTTGAAAGAATTCCGTAATCGTTAACCCGAAAGTGAATGGGAAGTTGCATACTTCCACCCTCGTGTTAAGATAAATCGAACCCGAATGTGTAATATCGTGTACAAAGAGTACGTACGAATCTACCGGACGTCCGATTTCCAAGTATCGAACCGTGTACGGCGTCCGGGTGTTCAAAGAGAAATCCGATAATGTTCACCCAAAACGAAATGAGAAATGCAAAGTGATATGTGATCATAATTGTAATGAAAGTAACGTTTGAATGATTAAACGTAAATGTAAACCCCCGAACGTGAACTCCGTGTCAAGGCAAATGAATGAGTCTCTGGAGGTTCCAAAGGGACTTGTGATCATTTGATGTATGAATCTAATCTATATTGTGAACTTGGAGTGATTTGTTGTGGATTAAGGGAATTGAGTCCCACCGATTGTGAATAAGGAATTGAATTCCATTGGATATGGAGAATCGTGACGAGAATGGAAGGGAGTCCACATTATGCTTGTGATGATATGATCTCCTGATGGAGATGTGTTTGATGATGTAATCTCCCTATTGGAGATGATTGTGATGGGAATGAGGTTTCCCGAGATGTGATCGTATATGGCAAATGTGGATTTCCCTCTCAAGTGTCGAACCTAACCTTGAAACTAGGACCACGAGTCATATGGGTAGTATTCTTTAGTGTACCATGTCCATCGTGGTGGGAACCCGAGGATACTTGGCCACGTATTCCGCCGCTCGTGTGAGCGGGTGATGTCTGTGGGTACGCTTTTAGGAAACTACCGTGGAAGAACGAGGATCGCCACGACCCCGGGGTGTGGGGTGTGTCGACGCTTCTATATTGAGATGTAGTCGTCGGAGATGATTGTTGCATGGATGCAACCGAGGGTCGTGTGCTACCGACCAAAGAAAGTAGTAGTCGTGGGCTTTAGAATGTGTAGCGAACACATTCCTGTCCTCGTTCTCTCGCATCGTTGGTTAGTACGATCTACTAGCCGGGGTCCGCAAAGATGATATAATAATGAAAATGAATAATGTCCAATTGATGAACCCGTGACTCAAGTGATTCAAGACAGAACCGTGAACTGAAATGAGAATCCTGTGAATCCAAATGAAGAACCGGATGAAACCGTGAGAACGTAGTAGGGATCGAATGATCCCAGTTGCTTCTTATTCCTCATCCCGTTCCTTGATTGTGGTGAGTGTGTGTATTCTCTTCCGTTTCAGTTCTTGTACGTGTCTTGGAGGGGTGTGTATGATTACATTTGCTGAGCCGTTGGCTCACTCTTGCTGTTTGATATTTTTCCTTTCAGATGAGAACACTTAGCTGACGCATGTAGATAGAGCAAGGAGAGAGACTTGCTCGATGAGATTGGCTGGTGGCAAATGCGCGAAGGCTCCGGACTTAGAGTTGGATCGGATTGTGGACGGCCACTTAGTGTTGAGCGTGGCTCATTATTGTTGTTTTTATGGATTTATTATGCTTCCGCATGTATGATGATTTAGTTATACTTCCGCGTCTGTATTTATGTTTTGAGTTTGGTTTCATACTAGATGGCATCTCTCTAGATCCAGTATAGTAGATATGTGTACTGTATTGGAGCCATGGATGATATGGCAGAGTTGTGATCCTGTGTGGCGTGTTGTGGGCTTTGAGTTAAGCCTCTGGATTAGATGTGTGCTTGTATAGAATGATATTTAAGCAGGTTGTATTTCGGTTTTCGTCCAGTTGCAGAGGAAACTCTGCCGGATTTTCTGTAGAGTCTATAGGTTAATTATGGGCTCTAGGGTGTGTTTAGACATTGACGGAGGTTATTCAATGGAGAATAATCCGTTCCGTCACAATCTAGTTGTTCAACTTCAACGTCTAGACATGTAGATAATTCTAGGACAACTTAAATAGAAATAATTTTTACCATAGGGGAAAAAATATCCTCAAAATCAATGCCCTTCATTTGATTAAATCCCTTCACAACTAATCCTTCTTTGTATCTCTATTATTTATTATTCTTCTTAAATTTTAATTTAAATACGCATTTGTTCTTGAGTGTTTTCTTTCCTCTAGACAACTTCACCATATCAAATGTATGGTTCATATTCAATGGTTGCCTCTCATCTTGCATTGATTCCATCCACTCCTTGTAATCATCCTCCATCATTTCTTCATAGCATTTTGCTCCTCTGTTAGTGAGTAACATATACTCTTCTCCTGATAGGTGTGTGAAAGAATGTCAATCTCTCATAGATCATTGAAGTGGAACAAAGTCTAAGCTTGGTAGCATGAACATCATCATGGTTTCATCACAAACATTTTCTACCACATCAAAGGCAGGAACGTCATGGTCTTAATTAGCTTCATGATCATCTAAAATATCATCGTCAACATGGATCGGTGACGGTGTCAATGGCATCAAATCTATATCATATACATTACTGTTACTATGAGGAGTCACCTCCTCAATCTTACTAATATCTTCAGTAGTCTTATTCTCAATGAACACAACAAATCTCAATCTAACAAGCTTTTCTTCTCAATGAACACAACACCTCTCTATCTAACAAGCTTTCCTTTCACATGATCATAAAATTGGTAGCCTAACTCATCTTCTCTATAATTGATAAAGATTTGTTGTTATGTCTTCATGTCAAGTTTAAATCTTTTATCATTTGGAACATAAACAAAAACTTACAATCAAATATATACAAGTGATCATAGGATACTACATTCTAATACCTAACATTGCCAGGAACTTCACCATTCAAAGGATGCTTAGTTCGAGATTATTAGCATAAGTTACAACATTTAAGGCTTTCTTCCAAAAAGAAATAAGAAATTTTCCTCCCAAAAAACACAACAAACACTCTTAATCAACGTTGGGTTTATCTTTTTAGCTATGCCATTTAAATGTAGTATCTTTGATGAAGTCTTTCTCAAACAATCATCATTAAGTGTTTCTATAATAGTTTTTAACTTCAAAGGATCACAAACTTCAGTGTGTATAAGCTTTAAAAGATCTAGCTTCTTGGAAGAAGAATTTTTGTGTAATATTCGGATGCCAAATATGATTTTAAATATCAATAATTAATTTGATTTGTTAAAAATTTTAAGAATGAGTTTCGGTTTGGTTGAAAAAACTTAGTATATAGTAGCTTGGGAGATCTCCTAATGCACGCAAGAGTCATATAGAAGTATATTTGAGGTAGAATTACTACGCTTGATGTACACATGACGCTCATATGTATTTGTGTCATTATCCCGGCACTAATTCGCACCTAATGGATACTCATGCATTGGTTTAAATTGGCCTTTGTGTTTGATTAGTGCATGCGCTAGTTTTTTATTTAAGAATCTCCTATCAATTTTCTACACATTTTTTAGGAAGTTTTGAGAGAAAAGAGAGAGGAAGAAGAGAGGGAAAGAAAAAAGAAGTAAATTTAAACTAATTTTAAATAAATTTTTGATAAAGTTAAGTTAAGATAAATATATCTAAGTTAATTTCTTTCTTCATTGATAACCGTTTTAAAAAACTCTTATCATTCCTTGTTCAAATGTCAATGCATAAGATATTTTCCCCCCTATTTTAAGACATGCCAAATGTAAGAAGTGGATTTCATCAATAAAAATTCATTCCGATAATTTCAAATTGAGTCCAAAGATTTAAATTTTTATCCGAGACATCTCATTAATTTAAGAGATTTATTGCTCGACTCGGTTCGTAATCGAATAAGTTACGGTTGATCAAATTAGTGTCCCGGCGAAACCAAAACCATCCCGAAAGCTACCGAAACTTTTAAGCAACAACCTAACCAAACTTTATGATCAAAATTAATATTTAGAAAGACTCAAAAGTAGCTAAATTAAATTAAATAAATTGAAAAGAAGTGTAAATCTTGGGACTAATTAATACCATAGTAATTATGTAATTTTTAATACACCATTAACAATTATATTTTAATTAAGATTAAGGGACACATGTCTCCTCCTCATAAATATCTTGAAGGAGGCTCATCGTTCCAAGTATACCATCCATTCTGGAATCAATAAGACGTACCACGATATGAGAAAATCCTTCTGGTGGAGAAATATGAAAAAGCATATCGTGGTTTATGTGGGCTGATATTTTGTTTGCCAGCAGTTGAAGGCTGAACGAAATAAATCATTAGGCTTATTACAGTTGTTGCCTATTCCCAGTTGGAAGTAGAAAGATATCTCCATGGACTTTGTTTCGGGATTGTCAAGGACCCCCAAGAATCATAATGCTATCTGGGTCGTTGTCGATTAACTAATCAAATCTGCTCATTTCTTGGTAATTTGGACAACATATTCCCTTGATTGATTGGCACAACTATACATTAATGAGATCATTAGACTCCATGGAGTCCCAACATCAATTGTGTCTGACGGAGATCCTAGATTAAATTCTGGGAGAGTTTACATCTAGAATTGGGAACAAATATGAAGTTTAGTACGGTATATCATTCCCAAACTAATTGATAATCTGAGCACACAATTTAAACTCTGGAGGATATGTTAAGGGCTGCAGTACTAGAGATGAAAGGTAATTGAGATGATCATCTAGCTCTTGCTAAATTTGTCTACAATAACAGTTACCAGACAAGTATTGACATGGCACTCTTTGAAGTATTATATGGAAGAAAATATCGATCCCCTATCCATTAAGAAGAAATGGGCGATTGATGACTTCTTGGCCTTGAAGTCATCCGAGAGACTTCTGAAAAAGTTAAGATGATCCACGAAAAGTCGAAGACTGCTCAAAGTCGGTAGAAAGGTTATGTGGATCGTAGGAGATCGGACCTATATTTTGCTATTGGTGATTTCATCTTTTTAAAAGTCTCGCCATCAAATGAGACTTTTAGATTTGATCTCAAGGGCAAGCTGAAACTAAGATTTATCGGCCCATTTGAGATTTTGGACAGAGTTGGGGAAGTGGCTTATCATCTGGCTCTGCTACCTAATTTATTTGAAGTACATAACGTGTTTCACGTCTCTATACTTTAAAAATTTGTACACAACCCGACTCATGTGATTGCCCACGAGCCCTTGGCTATTGAGGAAGATTTATCTTATATAGAAGAGTCAATGCAAATTTTTGGATAAAGGGATCAAGTGCTCCGATCAAAGACTATTCCCTCAGTCAAAGTGCTGTGGCACAATTACTCCCAAGAAGAGGCTACATGGGAGCGAGAAGATGAAATTTATGCCAAGTATCCCCACCTTTTCCCCTAGATTTGTATTTTCTTTAAATTTTGAGGACGAAATTTTATAAGTGGGTGGAATTGTAAGGAATGGATTGTATCAATAAAAATTCATTTCGATAATTTTGAATTGAGCCCAAAGATTTTAATTTTTATCTGAGACGCTTCATTAATTTAGAAGATTTATCACTAGACTCAGTTCATAACTGAATAAGTTGCGGTTGATCAAATTAGTGTTCCAGCGAACTCTAAACCAACTCGGAAGCTGCTGAAACTTCTAAGCAATGACCTAACCAAACTTTATGATCGAAATTAATATTTAGAAGGACTTAAAAGTAGCTAAATTAAATTAAATAAATGGGAAACAAGTGTAAATCTAGAGACTAATTAATACCATAATAATTAAGTAATTTCTAATACACCATTAACAATTATATTTTAATTAAAATTAAGGAACACATGTCACCTCCTCATAACCCCATACTAAGTAAAATTTTTGAAAAAAGAAAGGGGAAGAAATGAGAAGAGAGGGCCTGCCCTCTCCTCTCACACAAACACCCACACGTGCACATTAGAAAAATAAAGAAAATAAAGGAAAGGAAAATAATTTTACATGAAAATATTTTGGGACACATGGTACATAATAATACTTAACATTTATCCAATAAACCCCCAATTAGAAGCCAATAAGTTACTCATGGAGGATCCAACAACTCACCCATGCAAAGGGTGAGTCATCCTAAAGTAGCCAAGAGATTGCCATCGGGGCATATGGCAACTTCTAAAAATTTTACCATAAATTTATTTATTTATGGGGGTAATAAATAAATAATTCAACCAAAAGAAAGGAGGAAAAAAATGGAAAGAAACAGGGAGAAAGAGAGAGGAGAAAATTGGCTGGAACTCTTAGCCAAGAGAGAAGCTGTCTATTTGGATGGAAAGTTTCAAGAATTTTTATAAATTAATTAAGGCATGAACTCCTCTCCCTCTTTGATTTTTGGTTTAATTCTTGATCCAATCTTGAAGTATTGTTGATCCAATAATTAAAAATTTCACCGATCCGTGCTAGAATGAGCAAAGTTCAGCAACATATCAAAATGAGACTCTGTTGCTGAATTTTGTAGCACCTTACTGATATTTAAATTTTTTTCATACCTCATTTGATTGATTCATGCCATAAATTTTTACTGAAAATACTTCAAGATATTAACTAAATTATCATATTTTTTTAGAAAAAGTATTCTTCATAAAACCAGTCGGTTCAATTGAAAGAAATGAGACTAACAGACTGAACCGGCTAAAATAGAGCAGTCACTGGTGTTGACTTTGGCCTCTATTTACACGAAGTTCTAGGCCGGTTCAAGCTCCACCAAAATTATGAAAGACACTTAAATGAACCAAAAATATGCCATAAAATTGGCATAATTTTATTGGTTTAAAATTTGATCAATTCAGGCCAAAGAAAAGAAAGTGTCACTAAACTGGCGAGAAGCAAAACAGTGCTTAAAGATCAGTGCATAATTTTGAATCGGGCATGAATAAAAATGGAAATTTTGTATGAGCTGGTCTAAAATTTTGTGCTGATTTTAGAAATATATAGAAAATAATTTTTCATGTTGATTTTCCCACTGAACCAACGCAAAACCGAAGCTTGTCACTGAACAGGCCGCAGCACCAATTTGGCATTTTTGCCAAATCTGGGTGAACTGGCAGGAATTTCACAGATGAACAGGTCATATGTATCATTTTAAGATAGGAAACTAACCAAATATCAAGTAGACCTATCAATGAAGAGGTGAATTGGCTGCCAAACCCGGGCAAAGAACCGATTTTGGCAAAACCGGTTCAACCCTTGGTTTTTGAGTGAATTAAGGGACATGTTCAGGCATGTAAAATTACTTGAGTGGACCGGCCGACCCATTTTTGATATATAATAAATCGGTTCACATGATAAAATAAAAAAACTTTCATTAAAATGACCAAACCGGTCAATGAACCGATAAACCGGTTGAAAAAATTTAAAGAACTGAACCGATTGGCACATTGGTAAAATTAGAAGGTTAATAGACCGAAAGCCACTTAATATGACTCATAAAAAATTATTCTGACACTTAGAATATTTTATGGCATGATGTTTTTATAGTACCTGATGATATGATTTTTATGATATATATGTCAAGTTTATGTATAAGTGGAGGCTTAATATGACTGTATAAGAATTAAAAATTTTCTCTGAGATGAGAAAATTAAGGAAAGATGAAGAAGAAGTTTCCCCTAAGAAAGTTTAAAAAAATAAGAAAATTGAATCAAGAAATTTATTTCAGAGGATAGTACTCACTGACATGCCTTAGAATATTATAGGATCGATCGTTATTTGAATATGTATCGCTACACGATTTAGATCCCGTCTATCAGGAGATAATAAATAGTTCCATCTACTATCAGGATGTAAATAAGGAAGTCATGACATTTAGTTGTATGGAGTGAATACAATCCAGATATTAATCAAATGCTCCGTTAACTGATAAGGCCTCTTAGCCCCGGTTCCTTAAGTCAAGAAAGATAAGAAGTGCAGGTAAGAATAAAGAAAAATGTGTAAGAAAAATAAAGTCAAATGCATCATGAGAATGGTTCTAAAAGTATATATGCATTTTTATATGTATCATGATTCATATTCCTCTTTATGAATTATTTTTTAAAAAAATATACATGTCCTTGATTATTATATTCTTATTGAGTATTCGGATCACTCTCTTACTATTTTTCTTACCCTCTAAATACCTCGTAGGAGTTCATACCCGACGAACAAGAATAGGGAGAAAAATCTTAGCTTAATTTTATTTGGAATTTTATTACTCTCGGATGATCTATAAGATGTAAATTTTCTAAATTTTGGTTAATGTATAAATGTTGATGATATTTATACTTTCACAAATATTTTGTTTGTCTTTATGCTTCAGCAATTTTTTTTATTATGATTATTATGGGATTTTAGCAAATATCATTCCTGATCAGGATGCAATACAATAATTAATAAACTAATAATATTAATATGATAATAAAGCAATAAACTATTAAGCAAGAGGTTAGGACGTGATACCAGATTTGCTTCCATCTCATAAGATTTTGATGGCTTATATCGTAATTTAAACATATTATATTTAAATTCTAAAATCTTCGAGAAACTGTCTTTATATATCTTTTTTTTTATACAAGTATTTAATGAGAACTATACTTTAATTTTCTAAAGATGATTTACTTTTCAAATATGCAAAAAAATATGTACATTTGTTTTTCAAATTAATTTTTTTTTATTTTTATTAAATAAAAACCATTATAAAAATTTTATAAAATATATTTAGATATATCATAGTATATTATTTACAAATTAAAGATCAAACCTAACATCTAACAATTAAATAAGTAACTTTTGACCATGATCATAGGAAATAATCTATAATTGGCCTACCCATGAGTGATAAATAATAGTGTATAGCATTTGATAATATGAAAGCAATTATAACTTAATTTTTGATATTTAATATTTATTGGTAAAATTATTACCGATCTTTAATTTTTATATTTTCATACAATTTTTTACATATTTTTATTGATATTTTGACATTTTTAATATTTCAGCATTTGATTATAATTATTGTTCCCTGTCATATTTTATTTATAAAAATTACTTATATAAAATTATATTTGCTCTATTGAGCATTAAACTTACTTCGTTATCTTTTACTAACGTTTCATACTAGTGTATTTGAATAACTTATAGGATTAATAACAAGCAGTTCTAAAAGAATAGTCTTAGATTTTGTTTGTGTAGTTAAATAATTGATTAGCTTTTCGGACTGTGAGACATTCATGGCTAAGGCTTTTAAATTATAACAATTTTGTATTATTGGTAAATCAGTATTTCGGTTATAAATATTTGTTCTTATTTTTGGATATCTGTTGATCAAAAGATGGGTTATCCTAGAGCTACTCTCGAATGTAGCTTTTAAATCATTGGTTTTGCTACATATTATTAAATTAGTTTAATGGTATTGGTTGTAAGGTTGTACCCAGATTTTGGGTTAAGCTTTAATTGTTTATTAAATTATGTTTTTGAGATTGGAGACATAACAATTTTTGTAAAATGAAACTCTTTGTTTCTTTTCAACCATACAATAAGAACATATTTTCAGTTTTGCCTTCTTCACTCCTGAAAGGAAACATTTATTTAAAAACAATTGACCCCTTTCTCACTCATATGACTAAATTATTGTGCCACAACTCTAAAGACTCGTTTTCATTGATCACATTCACAATGTCATTGAAAATTGAAGTTCGTAATATGCATAAGCTAAATAATTTCTTACCATGAGCCACAATTAAAGAACCTATAGTTAACTTCCAAAATCCTTTTTGAAAGGCGTTGTAAATACCTTATTCATCAAACTTTTTGACTTAAACATGATATAGCTCTATATTCGGGATACATCAAACATCCCTTAATATAAATCTTGTGCCAATACCGATTATCAAATAGATGTCACTATAGCCACTAATATATGATAAGTCGTCATTACCTATTTTCAATACCCCAAGGTTATTGAAAGCATAAAATCTAAAAACTTTCCTTCTAAACATTACATGATGTGAGATACTACTACCTATTACTCAACTTTTCTTGTGGCTAGGAAAGTTGATCATATCTTATTCACAAATAATAAGAAGATCAAGTTTTATAACAATGGACGTCACATCTCGAATCCTAAACTCGTTATTAACCAATTATTATTAATTAACAAAATAGTCATCTAATTAATATTTAGACGTGAATTTCATGTCAATATATCGATCACAATAATATAATATAAACTATACACGATATCCAAAATATGCCACATCTTATATGACTCTAATATCGACCCAACTGTAATATCAGATTTTACGTAATGAGTTATACTTATCCAATACAAAATCAAAGTCCATAATATCGCAAAAATCAAAATTTTAGCATTGCCAAACTATTGATCAATCAACATTCATGACGCTACAACCCGATCATAATGTAAACTATATTCACATGGTACCAAATAGACCAACATATATCTCATAACTTACAACCACTGTCTGATTACTATACATACACTACTTGCCGTCTAAACTATAACATTAAACATTAACTACTGTCTAAAATCACATTATAATATTTTCAACACCCCAAAGCTGTTTGGAAACCAAATGTAATATTAAATATTTTATAATCTCAGATTCTAAATCTTTTAAAGGGCTCATTCTTCAATCATAATCATCTGATAAGTACTCGAGCCTCTCATCTAAATGGTTAGTAAAATAAAAGTAAGCAGTGAGTCAAAACCTCAACAATATATACAATTTAACAAATGATTATATATAATTTACATTTAAAATATATCAACAACTATCAAAAGGACAATGAATTATAATTTGATACGACATAAAATTCCATAATACTTATGCAAAAAATTCAGATTAATTTTTTCTAAAATTCTTCTTCATATTCTTATTCATTTCTTACTATCAAAACATACTGAAATCTGATTTTCTAATAGACCAAGAGTTAGCAGGGCCTCATTGACTAAAGAAGTAGATAATCAAAATTCGAGTTATATTTATTTTTATACAATCAAAAGTTGTACGCTATTATTTATGACCCATAGGTAGGCTGTCATATATATAACCCTATAGATGGGGCTGAACGTTACTTCTCACCCACAGATGATAGGTTCAAATCTCGATTTACCACTACAATATACTAAAATTTGTCATAATATATTATCCACTGAAATATAATTATGGTCTAATATATATTCTTATAAAAACTCAATACTTTTCTTCATATTTTATAATTTTCTCAATTTTAGAAAAAAATAATCACAATTCTTAACTTATAGTAGAGTTTTTCTTCAAAATCATGTCCATTTATATTTAGAGTTTTTGCAGAAACTTAGTCATAACAAATTTTAAATCCTAAAATGCTAAATTAGCATTGTAATACAGGAAAATTCAGCATAACATAGAAATTAACAAACATATAGAAAATTATATTGAATTTCAAAACATGCGGCATATAATTTAACATGCAGGAACTTACATTTAACAATTTATAATCAGCATAATACAGAAATTAGTAAACATGTGAAAGATTCTACTAAATTTCAGAACATGCAATGTATAATTTAACATGCAAGATTTCATATTTAGCAATTTATAATCATGCAAGAATATTAGGTATGAAATTTAGGCATACATAATGATTATATTAGATTTTTTAAACATGCATGAAGGAATAATTATAGAAAACAACTAAATTATACCATATACTTGAGTTTAAACATAAATTTCATGTAGTTTTACAACAATATAAGAAAAATTTATCATGCATGTTGGTCATAAGCCTCTAAATTATAAAATTATATCATACATAAATATTTGAGTCAAAAAATACTCAAAGAATTCTACAAGGAATAACAAGCGAAGAAAGACTTAAATACACTTGTCTTGACTTGATTCTCATTAAATTTTAACTTGGATTCACTTAATTTGAGCTTCCTTGACTTCCTCTCTCTTCTTCTTTCTCTTCTCCTCATCCTTTTCTCTCTCCTCTCTCAAATTTGCTGAAAAAAATGATAGAAATTTGTAAAGTTCCAATATCTATACCGAGTGGTGCTTAAGTATACAGTCGGGCGCACATTAGGCGCCAAGGTCATATATTGTGGTGCACAAGCACTACTCGGGTGCACTTTGGGCGCTGACCTCATAGGTTTTGGCGCTCGGGGGTCCCTTTAGGTGCCCTTTGAGTACTGACACACAAAAATCAGCCCTCAGGTACAAGTCAAGTATCGATCTGGCGTTCTTCTCCCTGATATGATTCAATCCAATATTGGCTTTTATCCCAATTTTTTTCATCTTTAAACCTTAATTTTAATTATATTAATTTAATTAATTAAGATTATGATAAAATTTAAGCTTAAGCCTTACATTTTCCCTTCCTAATAAAAATTTTCTCTTTGAAATTTCATGTGCCACAATAAAGAAATAAATATTGGTACCTCTCCTGGATCTCGTATTCTCTTTTCCACGTAGCTTCTTCATATGAATGGTTTTTCCACAAGATTTTAACCAATGAAATTACCTTTATCCAAAATACTTAATCTCTTCTACAAAAAATCTAAACCGGTTCTTCAATATACATCAAGTCTTGTTTTATCCTTAACAACTCGAATTCAATGATGTATGTCAGATCATATACATATTTTTAAAGTATTGACACATGGAACACATTATGAACATCTTCCAAGTTCAGAGGTAGAGCCAATTCATAGGCTACTTTACCAATTTTTTCTAAAATTTCGAATGGTTTAATAAATCTCGATTTTAATTTGCCTTTAATTCTAAACCTCGAAATTCCCTTTAATATAGATATCTTCAAAAATATATAATCTCCAACATCAAAATTCAATTCTAATCTCCCTTTGATAGAAATATCTTTTGTTGACTTTGTGCAACTTTTAATCGGTTATGAATCAAATGAATATTATCGGATGTCTCTTAAATGACATCTGATCCCATAATTCTCTTATCTCTGGTCTTTTTTTAATGAATCCAAAAACAACATTTTCTCCCATATAAAGTCTCGAATAGGGCCATACCAATTCTTGCTCGAATAGGCCTCTTAACATGTCATTCAAAATCTGAATTATTCACTTCGATTATCCATCCTTTTGAGGATGATAAGTTGTACAAAATTTCAAATTAGTCTCTAATTCTCGATACAAATAATTCTAAAATTTAGAGAAAAATCTCAGATCTCAATCAAATACAATCGAAGTTGGCAAACTATACAATCTGACCACCTCATTAATATATTATTAAGCCAACTAGTCTCTAGAAAACATCATTCCAACTGTTATGAAATGAGTTGATTTTGAAAGCAGATCTATAATTACCCAAATGGTATTGTGATTTCTCGGTATCCTCAACAATCCCATTACAAAATCCATCATTATTTTCTCCCATTTCTAGCTGGGAGTTGGCATAGGCTGCAATAAGTTGGGTAATTTCTTGTGCTCAGCTTTTAATTATTGACAAATCAAATATCTTTCCACATAGGGTATAATTTCTTTTTCATATTCCTCCACTAAAATATTTTTTTTAAATCTTGATATATTTTATTAATTTTCGGATAGATAGTACACTTTGATAGATGAGTTTCATTCATAATTTTCTCTTTCAATTTTTTAATATCCGATACACATATTTAGTCTCAAAACCTTAAGACTCCATCAGCCCTTATACTAAAATCCACTCTAGAATCACGGTTCAAATCTCTAACAATATTTACTAAGAATCGGTCATCCATTTGAGCTCCATTGGTTTATTCTATAATCTCCAGTTGCACTTGAAAATAAGACAATATTATTCGATTACCTTGGGAGCGCTTTTTTATTTCATATTACCTCATACACTCTAACATCTCCATCTCCTTAATACTCAAATAAGCCACAAAATTTGTCATTCAATAATTTAAAACGTCTACTACCACGTTAGTTTTTCCGGTTGACATTGAGTTTCACAATTATAATCCTTTAAAAAATTCATTCATCTGCGCTATCTTATATTTAATTTCTTTTGAGAAAATAAATACTTAATACTCTTGTGGTCTAAATACATGAAATTTTTTTCTCAGTAAAAATAATCTCTCTAAATTTTCAAAACAAATATCACCACCACTAATTTTAAATCTTGTGTGAGATAATTCTTCTCGTGCATCTTCAATTATCTAAATTCATAAGCAATTATTATCTCATGTTGCAACAGGACACATCCCAATTTGGTCTTGAACGCATTACAATAAACCACAAATCCTCCAAATCCTTCTAAAATTGTCAAAATAAGAGTGGTCATCAGATAGTTCGTTAATTCCTGAAAACTTCTATCAAAATCTTCCATCTAATCAAATTTAGCTTCTTCCATGTCAATTATGTTAACGGTATAGTAATTCTGAAAAAATTCCGTACAAAACTTTGTTAGTAGCCCACATTCCTAGAAAGAATATAACTTCTGTTACTACTGTCGGTCAACTCCAATTAATTACCGCTTCAATCTTCTTAGAATCAACCGAAATAGCTCTTTTTAAAATGACGTGGCCCTAAATTATAACTTCATTAAGCCAAAATTTACTCTTCTTCAACTTTGCATAAAGACTCTTTTCCCAAAGCGTCTAAAGTACAATCCTTATATATATCTCATATTCTTCGTGACTTCTTAAATAAATCAAGATATCATAAACAAATATCGCCACGAACTTGTCAAGATGGGGTTGGAACACCCAATTTATCAAGTCCATAAAAATTATAGATGCAGTACTCAATCCAAATAGTATAACTAAAAACTCATAATACCCATACTTCGTTCGAAAAGACATTTTCATTATATCTTTTTTCTTAATCCTCAATTGATGATAACTCAAATGAAGATCAACCTTTAAAAATACTTGAGTCCCTTGCAATAGATTAAACAAGTCATCAATTTTTAGCAATGGATACTTGTTCTTAATGGGGATCTTATTCAACTTTTGATAATCTATGTACAACCATATAGACCCATCATTCTTCTTTACAAATTGCACCAAGTCACCCCATGGAGACACACTTGGCTAGATAAACACTTCTCCAGCAACTCTTGTAATTGTTACTTCAATTCTTTAAGTTCCAAAGGTGCCATTTTATAAGGGGCCTTTGATATATACCACTCAAAGTATCGTCTCAATCTCAAACTTAATTTTTCAGTCCAATGGTAGTCTCAGTAAATCTTTTGGAAAAGCGTCCTTAAACTCACATACCATCGAAATATCCTTCATTGGCACACTATGACTCCCACTTGTGTCCGTATAAGCCAAATAAACTTAACATTCACTTTTCATCAAATGCTAAGCATGTAAAGCTAAAATAATATATGGGGATTGTTTATGTATTATTTTTTTATGTATTATTCCTCAAAAATAGAAAAGTTTACATCCAGAAATTACAAAATATACCCTCTTATGTAAACAATTGACACTAGTATGATAACTTACTAATGAATTCATACCTAAAATTACATTAAAATTATGCACGTCTAATAATATTAAATCCACAACTAACTCTAACCTATTGTCCCAAACAACATATCTGTGATATACAATATCCGTGACTAAAGATGATCCTGTAGGTATTGATACTACTAATGTAAAATTCATAATTTTGGTGACACAAATGAGTATATTGACATTGAATCTAGGAGTATATATGCTGAAATTCCAACGATGGTAAGTTTACCTTCCACCACAATGGATTACGCATCCGTATCTTAGGCCGTCACCGTAAATGTTCTTTCAAAGAACTTGGTTTTCTCACCGTTTGCCTCAAATGATGATGGCAATCTTTGATCATGTGGCCGGGTTAGCAACAATTGAAGCAAGCTCTCAAATTCTTATAACACGACCACCCTCCATGATAATTTCCACAATGTTGGTGCACGTGCATTGATGATTGAGGGCTTGATACACTCTAAATTTTAGCTCCTTTCTTCTCTTTCTCTGCTGGCTTGGATCTTTTGACCTTGAATTTCAGCCTCCTCCTTTACTGGCTGACTTGTTCTCAAAAAATTTCTCTCTCTCCAACTCCTGTTCAAACAAGAGAGCTCGATTCAATATGTCTGCATACGTCCTTAGCTTCAATATCACAAACTGCCTTCAGATTTTGTCCTTCAAACTTGTAAAAATTTTCTCGCCTTCCTCGTCTCATCATGGACCATGTGAGGGGCACAACAGGATAATTCCATGAATTTAGTGTCATACTCCGCTATTATCCAGTTTCCTTGCCACAAATAAATAAATTCATCTTTTTTTTTTTGTTCCCTCAAACTTGTAGGGAAATGCTTATTTATAAATATTTCTACAAACATGTCCTATGAAATCTCTTCATTTTTCAAACCCATAGTTTTTTTTATTTATGGACCACCAATGATTCATCTCGCCAACTTATCCTCTCCAGAGCATCGTTCATAGCAAACACTTTCTCAATTCGATAGATCCAAATCTCCACTTTGGTGGGATCCGGGTCGCTAATAAATTCTTATACCCTTTCATTTATAAAACGATCATACACCGTCATCCCTGAGTTCACTGGAATTAGCTCCAGGTTATGCTATCCTCGAACCATAGATTCCATTACGTCTGCCATTGTCACCATTATGGCTAAGTACTCCTCTCGGTCAAGACATGAGTTAGGTCCAATGTTTCCTTCTGGTCTAAACGACATTTTCAATCTTATCGCAAAATAATTAATTACATTAAAATCTCAACCAAATAAGATATTCTTTTTATGACTTCTCTAATACTACTTTTTCTGTTACGTCTCGAATCCCAAACTCATCATTAAATAATTATTATTAATTAACAAAATAATCATCTAATTAACATTTAGATACAACCTTTACGTTGATATCTTGATTGATTACAATAATATAATATAAACCGTATATAGGATCCAAAATATATCATGTCTTATGTGACTCTGACACTGACCCAATATGACGTCGAACCTTACATAAAGAGTTATGCCTATCCAAAATAAAATTAAAATCCATAATATCACAATAATTAAGATTTTACTACTGCCAACCTGCTAATCAGCCGACATTCATGACTCTACAACCCGATCATAATGTAAGCTATATTTACATGGTACCAAATAGACCAATATACATCTCATGACTTATAACCACTATTTGATTAACATATATACACTAATTATTGTCCGAAATGTAACATTAAATATCAACTACCATCCAAAACCACATTACAACATCTTAAACATTCCAAAGCTATCCAAAAACCAAATGTGACATTAAACAATTCATAATCTCAGATTCTAAAATCTTTCGAAGAACTTATCATTCAATCTTGATTGGCCTACAAGTATCTAAACATCTCATCTGAATGGCCTAGTAAAATAAAAGTAATGAATAAATCAAAAATTTAATAAGATCTATAATTTAACAAATATATAATTTGTATTCAAAACATATTAAAAACTATCGAAAGGATAATGAATCATAATCCAATGCAATGACATAAATTCCATAATACTTGTACAAGAAATTTATATTAACCTTTTTTAAAAATTTTTATCATGTTCTTATTCATTTCTTATTATAAAACATGCTGAAATCTAATTTTCTTAAAGACCAAGGTCTCGTATGACCTTATCAACTAAAGGAATGGATAATTAAAGTTTAACTTATATTTATTTTTACATAATCAAAGGTAATAAGCTACTATTCAAGACTCATAGGTGAGCCGTCATACATATAATCCTGTAAAACGAGATGAACACCACTTCTCACTCACAGATGATTGGTTTGAATATCGATTTATCACTATAATATACCAATGTATGTAATAATATATTAGCCGTTAAAATATAACTATGGTCTAATACATATTCCTATAAAAATTCTACACTTTTGTTCATATTTTATAATTTTCTCAATTCTGAAGAAAATAATCATTATTCTTAACTTATAATAGAGTTTTCATTCAAAATCATGTTCATTCATACTTAAACTTTCTATAAAAACTTAGTTGTGATAAATTTTAAATCATGAAATATTAAATTAGTATGGTAATATAAAAAAATTTAGCATAATGTAGAAAGTAGTAAACATGTAGAAAATTTTACTAAATTTTATAACATATGGTACATAATTTAAAATGTAGGAAATTACATTTAACAATTTATAATAAGCATAATGCATAAATTACTAAACATGCAGAAAATTCTATTAAATTTTAAATTATGCAATGTATAATTTAACATGTAGAAACTTATATTTAATAATTTATAATCATGGAATAATATTATGTACAAAATTCAGACATGTAGAAGCATTATATTAGATTTTCAGACATGCATGAAAAAGCAATTATAGAAAACAACTAAATTATACCATTTACTTGAATTTAAATATGAATTTCATGCTGTTTTACAATAATATAAGAAGAATTTCTCATTTATGCTGATCATAAATCCCTAAACTACGAAATCATGTTATGTATGAGCATTTGAGTCAAGAAATGCTCAAAGAATTTAGTAAAGATTACTAACAATAAAAAAATTATCCTCATCTCCTTTTCTCTCCTCTCTCAAATTTGCTAAAAAAAATAATAAAAATTAGTCGAGTTTCATTATTTATATTGAGTGATGCATGACTACATGGTCGGTAGTGTGTCATGCAATAAGGCCATATACTATGGCGTACGAGCACTGACCCCACAGGTTTTGGCGCCCAGGCGTCCCTTCAGGTGCGCTTTAGGCACTAACTCATGAAAATCAGCACTCATGCACAAATTAGCCATCTTTTCACTCGATATGATTTAGTCTAATATTAATTTTTGACCCAATTTTTTTCATTCTTAAATTTTAATTCTAATTATATTATTTTCATTAATTAGAATTATGATAAAATTTAAACTCATGTCTTACAATGAAAATCCACTCATCATCACAAGCCTCTTCTTTCTTCTTATCACACCATTTGTGCTTTCTCACTTTCACTTTTAATAATACTTCTAAATATAATTATTCTTGCCACAATAATAACATTGAAAATTTTAATATTTTGACTTTGACTTTTGTTTTTTCCATTTGATTCCTTACTCTTACTCCTTCCCTGATTTTCAAAGACCGAGCCCTTGGGCTGTAAAAGCAAGGAATCTTCATATTTTCCTTTCATTTCTTCATTTAAAACCACATTCTTAGCCTCCTCCAGTTTCATGACACCATTTGGAGTGGAGTTGGTGACGGAGACTTGAAGAATTTCTCAAAACTCTGGTAAAGTTGTCAGCAGTCACAAGCCTATCATATCACTACCAAATTTTATATCTATACTAGACAACCTATCAATGTTACCTTAGAACTTATTCAAATGGTCAGTGAAGGAATGTCCTTTTTTGTACTTTATTTGTACCAATTTTATCAATTGATATAATTTATTGTTACTAATTTTTGAAGCATTCAACGCTTCAACTTTATCCCACAATATTCATGTATGTTTCTTATTTAGTATGCGATTGTATACATTATTGTAAACAAATTTACTAATATATCCAAAACTTGCTCATACACAAAAGCCTATTCCTTTTCAGTTTTTCGTTTCAATCACTAAGTAGTAAATATCGAGAGATAAGTTGTTTTAACAAAATGCCGATCATTCATCTTGCTTCTCTGGTTATCAAAGTTTATTCTATTCAAGCAAATCATCTTGTTTATACCCTTGATAACTTCAGATTAAAAAAAAAAAAGTGAAGACTTTGATGCCACTTACTATGAAAAAGTCCAGCAAAATTTAATTGAATATAAAGTCAAAAATACATCTCTAGAAAATAATTATCAAACCTTATGTTTAAATTCTTATATAAGCAAAATGCCAAAAGGAAATCACAAAATTAAAAATGAGCAACACAAGAATTTCATGGAAACCATTGCAATTGAATGGAAAAAATAACTTTTAATATAAGTGAGTTGATTACAATACAACCCCTCAAAATACTTTTCAATTTACTATAAAGTTTGGAAAACCTAACAAATATTACAGTAAGAGAAAATGAAAAAAAAAACTCGTCAATACAAATGTTTTAAAATGAGACTAGAACACATGCTCAAAATAATGAAAATAGAAATCAGATCAAAGGTCGAAGAAAATGGCTAAAAATCTTTTCCTTCTATGCTTTCCGCTCTCTCAAATCATTTCTCCTACATTTTGGGATAACTCACAATCAAAATCAACTTAAAATAGATCAAAAACTTTCTTAAAAAAAGTCTGGCATTTGAATTTCAATGATTGATGTTTGAACGTGAGAGGTTGGCATTTGAATACTAGAAGTTGGTGTTTAAACATAACAGAAAAAACCTTTTTCTAGAACAAATTTCATGCACATGTACTCTTCGTATAGACACTAAGTGTGCCCTCCCGATTTTCATGCAGTGCACTATTTTATGTGTACATCAGGCATAAATCTTTCTATTTTTACACATGTGCGTCCAACATGCATGTGCCATGTATGGCTCATCTTCATCATGGGAAAACCTATATAGAAAGGGCGTGGGAGGGAATGACGCATCTCAACATGCACCTCTTCGATTGACGAGTAAAGCGAACACAACAAGATGAAGGCAGCACGTAAATAATGAAGCTTCCATGAGCTTGTAATTGATTTCAGCAAAGTGGGTCATACAAAACTAAATTTATAATGTATCCACATCCAACATGTATATATATATGTATATGTATATGTATATGTATATGTATATGTATATGTATATTATGGCTGTGATTAATTTTTGTCTTTAATACAATCAAAATATATATATACATATTTGCTGTTTTGTGCTAATGTAGGTAAATAACTTTGTGCTGAAGTAGGTAACACAGAATCTGTCTTGATCCGCATCTTCTTAATGGCTGTGATTAATCTGTCTTTAATACAATCAAAAGTTGTGGCGTAGCTGGATATATTTATATACATATATGCTGCTTTGTGCTAAAGTAGGCAACACAGAATCTGTCTTGATCCGCATATTCTTGTATCAACCAAAAAGATGATGACGTTTATCATCCTTGGGTCGTGAACAGAAGTAGCTGAACAGTAAGAGAAGCAGCTACCGAAAGAATCAGTAGCTTAAAATTTTAACTCAAAAAAAATTAAAAATATAAAAATATTGTATTTTTTATTGTTATTTTTCTTTATAATATAAAATTTATATATTTTAACATTTTATAAAAATTAATTAAAAACACTTGTATATTATGTTATTTATAAAAATTAAATATCAACTATTGGATCAATTATGATCCTATAGTTGATACCCGGATTGTAGAACTATCAATAGTTTTATCAAATACGTCATCCTACATATGCATCCCCCCTTCTGCTATATCAATGATGCGTGCTTCACGGTGGTAATTGGCAAAATCATCGCTGATGGCAAAGGGAGTGAAGGGAGAGGAGAGTTTAGGCAGAGGAGAGAGGGAAATCAGGGAAAGCAGAAGGGATGTGAAGCAGTCTGAGGGAGAGAGTGAGTTCGAGAGAGAAGGGGAAGGGTGTAGAGAGAAGAACTAGAGAGAGGGAGAGTAAGTGGAGAGTAAAAAATATCTCTTCCCTTTCATTATACTCATATTAGAGTAATATATATGGGACACGGCAAACGGGGAACGAAAAATAGGAAACGGGGCATATACCATCACGTGGGCAAAATACATAAACAATATATAATAGTAGCACGTACTAACAGATCCATATGCACTAATTAAATATATTCTTTAAATTTAAGAGATGGTTGGGTGGTTCGAGAGCATCTGTGTCCGACAATGGTTGGGGAGGGAGGTATCGCGGCTGCCGATAGTGAATTATTAGGTCCCGTACGTTCAATAAGTGAACATCGAAGAAGATATCGACGAGTACGTAACATTGTCGTCCCCATCAAAATAATCTTGTTCTCAAGGTTAAATGTGGGGTACTTGTGGTCGAGCATTGTGGCTGTTGCTCTTCACCCTGTTTTACTTTGTGCCCTCATCTAGGGTGTATCATAGAAGGAGCATCTACGTGTAGCCAAGCAAGCAATTGGTATAGTTGAGCAGCAAAGAGCCAGCACACAGCTTAGCTGTTCAAATTGATTAGCGCTAGAGGAAGGGCTTTCTCATGAAAATCCTCCAAGCGAGTTACCCACAATATAAACGGGTTCACCAATAACCTATTCGATGAAGAAGCGAACTTGATCCTTCCAGCGATCAACAAAGTAAACAATCTCATTTGCCCATGGCTCAGCTTTGTCCCCAAAACCCCATGTAAAAGCCTTCCCTTCAAAAATATCCTCTTCCATAGGCAAAAGAGCGGGATCTTCCATCGGCAAAGACATACCCTGACCGAAAAAATCCACAGCCCAAACTCTAAAATTAAGGCCAAGATCCTCCAATTGCTTTTTGTAATGAAAGCTGCCAACACCAAAGCCAGGAAGAAGGAGCACTGGTGGTGCATTAATGTTTCCACACCGATATTTTTCATAATACACATTAAGCTTGGGTTTCCATTCCCAATAGCAACTACTTATGGGAGCTCTACATCCATTTGATTCATTTGGAAATGGTGGAATTAGAACTTTCGGTATTGACTCTGCATTTTCTGAGATATAGCCTAAGCCCTCCTCCCCATCAATCACATAACCAGCACAACTTTCATTAAATTCCTTTGGAGGAGCAACTCAAAATCCATGAAGGGATGTTGAGCCGGATACTTCTCGATGATTGAGATTCTTCAGTTGCGAAGGATTTACAAATTTCATTTGTGCAGACTTTGCTTCCATATGGCTAGGGATATTTGTAATTGCTAGGGAAATTTGCAATTGCTAAATTGGCGCCCGACAGCAGTCTCATGGCTGGGAAGATTTGTTGTTGTGGACGCTGCTGCTACTGATCAGGAGGCCAAGACAACTTTAACATTCTATTCACCACTTTCCTTTGCATATAAAGACAATAAAAATATGTTCTCCAATCTATCTAGGCACCAAATTTAGTAGTCAAATTATTATGAGAAATCAATAGTCCTTGATGCTGCCACAAATTTAATTTCAACCATTTTCATGCCGGAACATAGTCATTGCAGGGCTGCTCAGAGGTTCTGGCCTCCAACTCACCTATGACAACCATATTGTCAAGGCTAACGGCAACAATCATGACCGGCAAAACATGCTTATGAGCTTGTTCAAAATGAGTTGTGTTTGATGAAGATTTTCGTCGATGACTCTAGGGGCCCCAAGGAACATGTAAATTGACAATCAGATTCTCATACTCAGAGCCCATACTATCAAAATCATGAGCATTTAGGATAACCCTGAGAAATAATTCATCACCAAAAGTGCTTCCAGCCATATAAACATTCAGTTCTATTCTAAAAATACGTAGGGACAACGCAGAAGGAATAGATAATCCTACACCTATCATTACTGTTTCTATCAAGTCCCTTGGAATTTTCTTGAGCCTTGTATGATTGTAGAGGGAAAGAATCAATGCTAGAATTTTGTTCTTCAACGGAGGAATTTTTGGTTTCTCTAGGAGTTGAATTAAGTCCAGGTGAAATAGTTCAGATGGAGCCGTAATAGAGGCAATGAGCGCCATCGCTTGGACAGAGCCACCTTCTTCAGTTACTGAACATGAGAACTGGAGAGTTAGGCTTTGAGAAGAAGGGATTTTGTTAGACATAGTAGAGTTGGTGTGAGTGATTAGCTGTCGGTTCAAATCCAGCGTCTCCTTCCCTAATTTTGCCTGGCCGGTGGTGTCAGGTAATGACACAGCCAGCAATATTAGGGACTCACAGTGGATTTCCCTTTCAGTAGGATGTGTAAGAGGGAAACTAGAGAAACCTGGAGATTACAGTGGTACCTCTAGGTAGTGTAAAAACTGCTTGGAGTGAGGCAGGCAGTGGAAATGTGAGCCTCCAGGATCATCAGTTCAGGAATTTTTAGGAGTTTGGGGTAAAGTCTTGGTAGTGGGAGCCGTGAATGATGATGGAGTTGAAGACAAAGAGGAATTTGTAGTTGGCAATGGTAGACGGTCGGTGTGGTTGGGGTAGGATGACCAAATTTGTTCTGAGGTAAGAGCAGAAACGACTATTTGAGGTATATGAGGTGGAACGGACACGACAAAGGAAACAATTTTCGGTTCAGGTAAGGGTAACTGAAGAACGGTGGTGACGACTAGTGGAGTTGGTGAAGTTTTGAGAGAGGTTGGGATTGAAGTTTGTGGTGGCGATTGCAGAAGCAGTGGTGGAGGATGAACATAGGAAGGGCTTGCAGGTTGGGAAAAGGGAAGATGTGGAGCAATTGGAACAGAAAGATGGGAAGTAATAGTAGGAGAAACCATAGAAGTCAAAAAGTTCACTGATCGGTTAGGGTATTGCTCGAATCTGTGGAGCGATTGGCTGATTTCAGTGATGAACAACCGGATTTGTGCTGCGGTAGAAACTGTGGTGGACAAGGTGGCGCCAAATCTGTTGGTAGCCCGTCGGAGGTCCTTCATCATGTCGGCCAGTTCGGCGATGGCCGCTTCGAGTGCGTCGAGTGCTTGTCCTTCGATCTCCTCCGTTTTGGTCTCAATGAAAGCACCAAATGATGCGTGCTTCACAGCGGTGGCTGGCAAAATCATCGTCAACGGCGAGGGGAGTGAAGGGAGAGGGGAGTTCAGGCCGAGGAGAGAGGAAAATTAGGGAGAGCAGAAGGGACGTGAAGCAGTCTGAGGGAGAGAGTGAGTTCGAGAGAGAAGGGAAAGGGCGCAGAGAGAAGAACCAGAGAGAGGGAGAGTAAGTGGACAGTGAAAAATATCTCATCCCTTTCATTATACTCATATCAGAGTAACATATATGGGACACAGGAAATGGGGAACGGGAAACAAAAAACGGGGCATATATCATCACGTGGGCAGAATACACAGACAAAATATAATAACAGTATATGCTAACAGACCCATATGTACTACCTGAATACATTTTTTAAATTTAAGAGATGATTGGGTAGTTCGAGAGCATCTGTGTCCGACGATGGTTGGGGAGGGAGGTACCGCGGCTGCCGATAGTGAATTACTGGGCCCCGTACATTCAGTAAGTGAACTCCGGAGAGGATATCGATAGTACGTAACAATCAATGTCTTGCTATTCACGAGAGGTTTACACAAAATTTGCCTACGCAAAAGTTATTTTCAGCAGACAGAATAGATGCTACTCATGCACAGCCAAGAGGCACAACGCGTGAACGTGTGCCGACAAACGTGCATCAATGCTAGTGTATTTTAGAGCATGGATCTAAGATCATCTCAACACTAAGGATCATCGTACGAAAAGAGATAAGAGGGAAAAGAGAAAAGAGAAAGAGGTTATGGATCCTGTTAAAATTTAATTCGAGTTTCATTCTTTACCAAATTTAGATATGTTGCTTTAGTCTAATATTTAGAAAATATTATGATTTGGTTGTTCGTTTTTCTATGTATATCTTCTCTAATTAATTGTTAGGTGTGTTTTGGTTGTTTTTAACTAATTATTTACTTGGATTATAGTGAATGGATTTTAGAGATGTTATATTTATAACAGGATACTTTTATAATTTATTTCTTTGAAGTTGAGAAGAATTTTTTATATTGAATATTACTGTATAATTTTTGTGTGGTTAGTCACATAATTTTATTTCTTATACTCTTCTCACGGTTTTTGGTTGTTGACAATTGACAAATGATTCAATAATTTGTTTTTGTTGCACCAGCTATCTTCATCTTTGTTTTCCTGGTGAATCCCAACACTTCTAGATGCTAACTAACGTGTGACTTCTCTTAACAATTTGTTGATTGATTCTAATCGAGTTATTTAGTATCTGTTTGTCTGCTGAAGCTGTTATGGCACTAATTCGCTGTTTCTACACTCCCTGGCTGAGATGTTGTGATCTGTCTTATGTAATATGTAGCTGATGTTGCCCTTGCAATCTAGTTACTTTATGACACAAGTCGACTATGCTTTTCGTTGAAGTTGACTTACTAGTCATCAATTATGTGAAGAGGAAATGTGAACCAAACAAGTATTAGAATTAAATACTTATTTAAATTGCGAAGAAACACGTAGTAGATGATAACAAGCACATAATAAGCAACCACAAATAATAAAGACACAACTTTTACGTGGAAAACTTCCTATGAAACAAGGGAGAAAAACCACAGGACAAAGAATTCGAAATTTTCACCAGCAGCAGTTGATCGGTTACACAAACCCCAAATTACAAGAATCAATATCAACTAATTTTACACAATCCGTACAAGAAATATAAAGAACAATAGTAGAGATAAAAACCCGATAGATGTTCTTCTTAACAGCAAGAACCTCGTACGTGTGATTACTGAAGACTGAAACTTAATTGAAAACCCAAACGGAGGCTCAAATATTCCTCTTCTTCTTCTTCTTCTCTCTGGAATGGCGCTCAAAACTGATTAGAATTACCTAAAAATGCAAAGTGCACGTTTTATATAATCGACGCGCGCTCGAGCGCCCGTCGAGCGCACATCGGGCGCAGGACCGCGCTCGAGCGCCATTCGAACGCACAGCGAGCAGCATGCTACTAGAATTTGGGCTCAAGCGACATTCAAGCTAGCAACGAGCGGGGGCTTACTGGAATTTGCGGCTCGAGCGCCATTTGGGCGTACAGCGAGCGGGGGCCTACTGAGATTTGCGGCTTGAGCGCCCAGCAGGCGCAACTTGATCCTTCTTCATGCGGTGAGGATATTTACCGCCATCCGCCACATCAAATGGGTATGAGTCAACACGGAACTAATCCATAACCCAACAAACTTTCCCTCACGACCGTGTGGGGCCATTCATCATCATCCGGGCAATTGAACAACAAGTTTCAAGCTTCCCCTTTTATAATACATTGGTCGTCATATCTGATCCATTCTCCTCAGTCCCAATCCTTTCCAGCACCAACGAACCTGTGTCAACAACATTCCACACCCATTGATACCTCACATCAATATGCTTTAATTTAGCGTGAAAGGACGAGTTCTTGCTAAGATGAATCGCACTTTGATTATCGCAAAACAACACATATCGTTTCTGCTTGAGACCAAGTTCCCCAATAAATTTCTTCATCCATAGCATCTCCTTACTTGCCTCCGTAATAGCAATGAATTTTGCTTCAATAGTGGAGAGAGTAATACACCTTTGCAATCTCGATTGCCAGGAAACAGCTACTCCCGCAAACATGACTAAATATCCCAAAGTAGACTTCCGTGAGTCGACATCACCCACCATATCTGCATCAGTATACCCAACCAGAAGAGGCACGTTGCTTCTAAAGCACAAATACTGTTTAGAAGTTCCTCGGAGATACTTCAGAATCCATTTTACCGTGGATCAATGCTCCTTAGCGGGATTTGACAAGAATCGATTGACAACTTCAATAGTATAAGCTATATCTAGTCTCGTACACACCATAGCATACATTAGGCTACCCACGGCTGAAGAATAGGGTATGCCTTTCATGTATGCCTTTTCATCTTCGGTAGAAGGACATTGACAATTGCTTAACTTGAGTGATTGGCCAACGGTGTGCCCACTGATTTTGCCTTTTCCATGCTGAAGCGTTGAAGCACTTTCTCCATTTAGCTCTCTTGTGACATCCAAAGCTTCCTTGATTTACGGTCGTAAAAAATTCTAATTCCTAGAACTTGATTCGCTAGTCCCAAATCTTTCATAGCAAAGGACTTCTCAAGCTGTCACTTTAAATCCGTGATCCGAGAAGCATTACGCCCAACAATCAGTATATCATCCACATAGAGCAAAAGAATAACAAAATCATCCTCTGAAAAAGTTTGAACAAAAACACAATGATCCGAGGTCGTCTTCTGATAGCCTTGATTTACCATAACGGATTCAAACTTCCCATACCATTGTCTTGGTGCTTGTTTCAAGCCATACAAACTCTTCATGAGATGACACACTGAGTTCTCCTTCCCCTTGACTAGGAATCCCTTCGGTTGCTCAATGTAGATTTCTTCTTCAAGAACACCGTGAAGAAACGCCGTCCGCACAACCATCTGTTCTACCTCCAGGTTAAGAACAACGGCCAACCCGAGCACCACTCGAATAGAAACATCTTTACCACTGATGCAAAGATCTCGTTGAAGTCAATACCCTTTCGTTGATTGAAACCCTTCACAATCAGTCTCGCTTTGTACCTCAGTTGTGAGCTATTTTCATCTATCTTCAACCTGAAGACCCACTTGTTCATCAATACTCGTCTTCCCTTTGGCAGCCTCATCAACTCAAACGTGTGATTTTCATGCAGCGATGCCATCTCTTTTTACATAACTTCCATCCACTCCGCCTTGTGTTCATCCTCCATTGATTCCTCAAAGCATTCGAACTCTCCTTCATCTGTGAGTAACACATACTCCTCGGTCGACAGACAAGTAGAGGGTCTTCGATCTCTCGTGGATCGTCGAAGTAGAACAGTTTCGACAGGCTCGGCAGTATCAGGAGGAATAGCCTCATCCTCATCTCTATTGGGCACTACAATCACGTTATCTTCTTCATCTTCAGCATTGCCTTGACTTTCACTCTGATGACGAACAAGTGCCAGCATAAGATCTGAATCACATGCCCGACTTGCATCATTCTTGGAGACAAACTGTGAACCTTTACCGATATCCTCTATAGTCTCATTCTTGACAAACAAGAAATCCCTAGATCAAACCAACTTCTTCTCAATCGAATAATACAGTCGATATCCAAACTCATCTTTCCCATAACCGAGAAATATACATTGTCTGGTCTTTGACTCAAGCTTGGTCTTTTCATCTTTGGGAACGTGAACAAAGACCTTTCATCCAAATACTCGCAAGTAATCGAGGGATGCATCTTTTCTGGTCCATATCTTTTTAGGTACTTCACCATCCAAGGTACCATGCGGTGACAGATTGACGACATGAGCCACAGCTCTCAAGGCTTCCCCCCAAAATGAGCCGGGGAGCTTTGCCTCCGAAAGCACACATCGGACCCTCTCCATCAAAGTCCCATTCATCCGTTCGGCTACCCCATTCAGTTGCGGTGCCTTCGGTGGAGTCTTCAGATGATGAATTCCACGAGATCGGCAATACTCATCAAACGCTCTGATGTACTCCCCACCATTATCACTTCGAATGTATTTTAGTTTCTTCCTCGTTTGCCTTTCAACCAAATCATGAAAATGTTTGAAAAACATAAAAACTTGATCCTTCGATTTCATCGGATACACCCATAAATTTCAAGAATAGTCATTAATGAATATGATGAAGTAAAGTGCTCCTCCAAGAGTCTTCACCTTGAATGGGCCACATAAGTCGGTGTGGACCAATTCAAGAAGATCAGTCTTTCTTGTAGATAAATCGTCATTGAATGAAATCCGTCGTTTCGTTCCAGCCATACAATGAGAACAAATCTTCAGTTGAGCAGTTTTTACACCTCGAATGTAATTTTTCTTGGCTAAACAGTTCAGGCCCTTCTCACCCATGTAACTTAACCAACGGTGCCACAAATCTGAAAGATTCTGATCTCTAGTAACATGCACATCTCCTGCTGTAATCGAGACTTGAATCACATACAAGTTGAAAATTTTTCTGCTTCGAGCCACAACTAGAGACCCTCGAGCCACAACTAGTTCCATGCTCCTGCGTAGAACGTGCTATAAAAGCTCTCATCATCAAGCTTGCCAACCAAGATCAGATTCAGTCGAATGTTCAGGACATGTCTAACATCCCTTAACAACAACTTAATTTTATTATTCATAGTGAGACACACATCACCATAGCCAGCAATTACAGACATACCTCCATTGCCCATTTTCAATACTCCGAAATCGCCAGGAGTATATAATGTGAAGAACTCTTTCTGTAACGTGACATAAAGTGAAGCACCACTATCCACCTCCCAACTTGTCTCAAGATCAGCCAAATTTACCACCTCATCCTCCTAACACACTAGTCAAAGATGACTCCCGGTAACAATAGTAGCTCTTTCTTCATCTCGAATCTTGTCAGCCTTCTTTTCATTATTCTCAGCATTCTCTCACTTTCACTTGTAGTAATATTTCTTGATGTATCCCTTCTTTCCACAATGATGGCACTCGAGGTTTTGATACCTCGATCTGGATTTGCTTCAGCTCTTCTCAGCAGGCTTAGGACCACGCCCTTTATTTCTTCTCCGTGACTCGGAGACTAACACTTCGGAGTATGTAGAGGAAGTACCCTGTGATCGACATCTCATCTCTTCATTCAACACCGCTCCCTTTGCTATTTTAATGGTTGCCACGTCGCTTGGAGCTGAATTGACAACAATAATCCTTACCACCTCCCAGGAGTCCTGTAAAATAGTCAGAAGCCACAAACCTAATAGTTCATCATCGAATTTTATACCCATGCTACTCAATTGATCAATACATCCTTGAAACTCATTTAAGTAATCGGCGACAGACAAGCCCTTGTTGTACCTCACTTGCATAAGCTTCGTCAAGTGAAACAATTTATTGTTACCCGTCTTTGAGGTATAAAGTGTTTCACGTTTTTACCGCAAAATCCTTGCATATGTCTAATTCCAGATATGATTATATACATTATCATCCACAAATTACCGAATATAACCACAAACTTATTCATGCTCAAAAGCCCAATCCTCATCAGACTTTGATTCTGGATTTTACGTAGCAAAAATCGGATGGTGCATCGATTTCACAAACAGCAAGTCCTTCATCTTGCTGTACCAAATATCATAGTTCGTACCATTTAAACAAATCATCTTATTTTCGGCCTCCATCAATTCAAACAAATCATAATACCCAACACGAACCAAAATCTCTGATATCACTTGTTAAAATTAAATACTTGTTTAAACAGCGAGAAAACACGTAGTAGATAATAGCAAGCACACAATAAGCAACCACAAACAATAAAGGCATGATTTTTATGTAAAAAATTTCCTAAAAAATGAGAGAAAAATCACGGGACACAGAGTCTGAAATTTTTACTAGTAGGGGTTGATCGGTTATACAAACCCTAAATCACAAAAATTAATATCAATTAGTTTTGCACAACCCGTACAAGAAATATAAAGAGTAATAGTAGAGATAAAAATCCAACAGATATTCTTCTCAACAATAAGAACCTCGTACATGTGATTACCAAAGACTAAAATTTAATTGAAAATCCAAACAGAGGCTCAAATCTTCCTCTTCTTCTTCTTCTCTCTATTGTCTCTCTTTTTTCTTCTCTAGAACAGCGCTCAAAACCGATTAGAATTAACTTAAAAACGCAAGGTGCGCGTTTTATATAATCGGCGCGCACTCGAACACCCATCGAGCACGCATCGGGCGCAGGCCCGTACTCGAGCGCCATTCGAGCCCACAGCGAGCGGTATGCTACTGGAATTTGGGCTCGAGCGACATTTAGGCAAGTAGTGAGCGAGAGCTTACTGGAATTTGCGGCTCAAGCGCCATTCGGGCGCATAGCGAGCGGGGGCATACTGAAATTTGCGGCTCGAGCGCCCAACAGGCGCAAATCGATCTTTCTTCATACGGTGAGGATATTTACATCCCATCCGTTACATCAAATGGATATGGGTCCACACAAGAGTGACCCATAACCTAACAACAAGATAGACTAATCATAATGGTGAATCAAATGCCTACATATATATACAAAAAGAAAAATAAAAAAAAAGATTCTAGATTGTACAGGCTCTTCCTGAGTTGTTTAAACTTAAATCAAACAATGCCAAAGTTCTTACATACCCGCAGCTTTTTTTCATGTGTCGATATAACCGAATTTTTAAATATTAGCCTTTGCCTTCTCTTAAAAATTTAGCCTTACGACCAGTGTGCTTGACTATTCTCAATGTCTACAAAATAGGTATTGCTTACTGGGGCTCCATATCCTTTAATTTTTCAGCATTGATAAAAACCTCCTACTCCATGAAAACAGAGAATAAGATATATGTGTTCAAATTTATTTATTTTTGTAAACTTTGATTTCAATTTGAAATATTAGAAAAAATGTCAAGATGATATTTTTATTTACGATAGTTTGTTGATCGTAAAGAGACGTGTCTGTTATAGTTTTAAATTTAGCTTATGTATTGAAATTTTGAGAAACCATCACTGTCAAACAATATGGTATTACTACTAATGAGACTCAACAACTAACAATCACAAGTATGACTACAGTTGAATTGAGAATAATTCTACTTACAGAGATAAAAAAAATGTGTTCAATTTGACTTATTGACCCCATTAGTTAAATTCGAACAAATTGTTCACAGACCAAGTTTGATCAATAATTTGTTATAAATAAATACACCAAGTGACACCCTTGTTACATAGGATTTGACAAAAATGTGATGATAAGTTTATTTTTTTGCAGTATGTAATTCTTGATAGCTTAATGTTTTGAGGGAAAAAAAACTAAACTAAACTAAAACAGCGTATTTTATATTATTATCAAAAGATAGAATGAGAAGGATTGTTGAACGATGAATCTGACGGCAGACGTCGCTACGTAATCCATCCGAGGCTTTAATCCTTAATTTTCAACGCACTTGCGCTTCGTCCACGTGCATCCTGAGTTGATTATAGAATTGTTCTTCGCTATTTGCATGCATTTTAAGCTAAGCCAGCCAAACAGGCATCCATCCATCCATGGGGGCATCGGTTTCACTCACTCCCCGCCAATATTGGAGAGATCGTTGCACAGCCTCTCAAAAGTTTTGTCACCCCCACCACGTCTCTCCCATTATAAAGTGGATCCGGTGTGTCCTCAATCCCGATTCTCCGCCATTGTTCTCTGTAAGCAGCCTTATGCCCTTCCTTCCAGTGTGTCTCGTAGAAATCATCCCTGTCCAAAAATGAAGGTCTCGGGCTGCTACTTTCTCATCCCCCTCTTCTTCCTCTCTCCTTTTACCTCCGCCCTATCAGACGCCCAAGCCACCGTCATCGCCGCCCGCCAACTCTTATCTTTTCCTGTGGGCGGCGACTTACTGCCCGATTTCGAGTTAGATGTTGATCCAACACTCGAATTCGAAAACAACAGGCTTAAACCTGCGTACGTCGCCTTCCGGGCATGGAAGGACGCGATCCACTCTGACCCGTTCAACACCACCGGAAACTGGGTTGGCCCAGATGTCTGCTCTTACAATGGCGTATTTTGTGCACCGGCCCTTTATGATCCAAACGTTAATGTTGTGGCCGGAGTCGATCTCAACCACGCTGACATAGCCGGGTTCCTCCCCGTCGAACTGGGCTTGTTAACAGATGCTGCCATCTTCCACCTAAACTCCAACAGGTTTTGCGGGATCATTCCTCAGAGCTTCAAGAGGCTCAAGTTGCTGTATGAATTCGACGTCAGCAACAACCGGCTGGTCGGCCCCTTCCCGGACGTCGTCCTCCAGCTGACTTCCCTCAAGTACCTTGATCTCCGGTACAACGACTTCGAAGGTGAGCTTCCTAAGGTGCTATTCGACTTGGATCTCGACGCATTGTTCTTGAACAATAACCGCTTCACGTCGACCATACCGGAGAATCTCGGGAACTCTCCCGCTTCGGTTGTGGTCTTCGCCAACAATAAATTCACCGGGTGCATTCCGACCAGCGTTGGGAACATGAACAAGACGTTGAACGAGATTGTGTTCTTGAACAATGATCTTGATGGATGTTTTCCGTCCGAGATTGGGTGGCTAAGGAACCTGACGGTTCTTGATTTGAGCAGGAACTCATTCAATGGCCTGTTGCCAAAGTGCTTCAAGGGACTTTGGAATGTAGAAGAAATTAATGTGTCTGGGAACAAGTTGACGGGTGTTATTCCAGAGCTGGTTTGCAGATTGCCCAAGTTGAAGAACTTTACTATTTCTGACAATTATTTTAATGGCTTTGGGCAAAGTTGTGAGCCAGGGAGGAGGAAGGATGTTATTTTCCATGATGCGAGAAATTGCATACCAGATAGACCAAAACAGAAGGGAGCAAAAGAATGTCGCGTGGTGGTGAACAAACCCGTTGATTGCAGCAAGTCCAAGTGTGGAGGAGGACGATCAATGCCAAAGCCCCAACCACAGCCATCTCCAAAGAATTCGCCTTCCAAACCGCAATCAAAACCAGCGCCTAAACCAACTTCACCTCCACCTAAGCCAGTCGCCCCTACACCAAGACCTACTCCTAAAGCAGCTTCACCACCACCGGATGAATCTAATCCACCTAAAGCCAGCCCACCACCATCTCCAAACCCCGTGTTTCCACCTCTAAATATTCCCAAGCTACCGCTAGTTCACTCCCCGCCACCTCATGCATATTTCCCTTCACCCCCTCCTGTCCACACTGCTCCACCACCATCTCCCCTTTACTCCCCACTTCTTCCATTCTACGCTCCTCCACACCCTGTTCATTCGCCGCCGCCACCTGCAGTTCACTCCCCTCCAACACCGCTTTTGCACTCCTCTCCACCACATGAACTCTCTCCCCCAGCATCGTTGCAATCTCCACCACCTCCAGTCCATTCCCATCAATCACCGGTTTTCTCTCCTCCACCCCCTGTACAGTCTCCTCCGCTTTCAGTCCACTCACCTCCACCACCGGAGCAGTCGCCGCGACCTCCAGTTCACTCTCCTCCACTACCGAAACCATCACTTTCACCTCCACCATCCATAGTCACACCCACTCCACATGAAGTGATTACTCTACCCCCACATATGGGCTTGCGATATGCCTCACCTCCGCCACCGTTGTTCCAAGAGTATTAACAAGTCCAACGTATGAAGTATATATATATATATATATATATTGATTTTCCTACTTCTTCTCATTTTTCCGCGCTAAATGTACGTACATCACTAAGGGGGAAATATGTGCGAAATGTAAATTTCTTCATAAGTAATAGTAAATATATATAAATATTTATTCAACTATATATGACGTTCCCATCTAAAGTTCCATCATTCCTAATATTGAGACATTCCATCATAAATTTAATTTTTGTCTAAGCTCAATCTAATTTTAACTCAAATTTAATTTTAATCAAATCTAATTTAGAATAATAATACATAAAAAAATATTTTAGAATAGTTATTTATTAATAATTATGAATAAAAAATATCAAAATAAAACTTTTACTTATTTTTTATTTTAAAGAAATAATAATTTATTTTATAATTGTTATTTCTACAACTGAAATATTTAATAATAAAATATTAATTTTATTAAAAATAATATATAAATAAAGTTTTTATTCCATCTTACCAAATGGGTAATGAGAGTACGGTGTTTCTGTGATTGGTTTAAATAAAAATGTGTATGTGCTATTGCTAAAAGGAAATCAAAACATTATATATATTTAGTTTTTTTTTGGTAACTGTATATATATTTAGTTATTCTTGAATATTTAGACTTCTCACACCCATCCATCTAATCAAGTATATATATTTAAATATAAATAATTAAAAATATCACATTACACTATCTAAATTATTTAGATTGTCTAAAAGTAAGATTTTATTAATAGAATGACTCAATTTAAACAATTCAAAGTTTAACATCTATGAATTATTGACGATGTCAAATTTCTTCTCTATTCTCTCTTATTTTTCCTTTTCACTCGCATTTTCTCTTCGTGCACTTGTTTTCCTCTTCGTTTCTTTGATGTTCATCGTTCTCTTTATGATTACTGATGTTGCTTATCTCAATTAAGATTTATATCTTCTTTAATGGGAACGCCAGTAGCAGGCTGGCCCACAAAGGAGAAAGCCGTCCAAATTTGACAGCGGCCCATTTCTACCTGAGACGGTCAACGTTGCCGTTGATCGGCGAAGTAGCAAATGGGCCAACAGTGGCCTAAAATCAACGACGACCCATTTGAGCCCAGGAAGGTCAATGTTGCCATTGACCGGAGAAGTGGCAAGTAGATCGGTAAAGGCTCAGGACAAACGCTTCCCATGCCTAAATCAGCCCACATATTCCTTTTTAGGTCACAACGGTCATCTACCTTAATTTTTCGCATTTCTAAAGAAGACAATCTCCCCTATAATGGTAACCTCCCAAAATCAGAGTACATCCCGGGAGGAAGGCACGAATATCTACATGCAATCTGTAAGGAAGTCCTAACAGTTATCATACGCAGAAGGAAGAAGATCCACGTCTTTGACCATTACAGCTAGGAATGGCGTTCACGCCTATACAGGAAAGGCAACGATCCCCCCACAGAATGTGGACATCCAGTCTCACTGCGTAAGGAAGGTAGCCTAGGGTCATGGCTATAAGAGGCCATGGAAACCCACTCCAAGCGCACGCGTTCTTTTGCCCACTAAACGCCCTCAAGCAAACTCAAGCTCCTAGAAACTTTCTAAACTCTCGAGCATCCAAACGCTCTCTCTCTTTGTATTACTAACTTTTTACTAGCTCAGTATTTAGAGAAACTGCTCTCCACGAGCATTCAAAATCACTCTCTCTACGAGTGTACTCCCTAACTACATCCATAAATGTACTCCTAGTATTTATTTCTGCATTCTCTGCATCCACCTTCTATTCTTAGAAGGCTACTTATTGACTTGAGTGTCGGAGTATTTTTGATGGGATTAAATCCCACAATCACTTAACCTCTTATTTGAAATTGTGGTGTGCAGGATCTGAAGTTTAGAGGACGGATACTGAAATCCGATGGATAGCTCGCCCCGAATCTGTTCGAAGTTTTAATCCAGGACGCATTATTGGCGCCGTCTATGAGAATGTTAACTAAAAGCCAACCACTTACACCCTTAGAACCAGTGTTATCGAGCAAGATGGTAAACACCAGGGTTCAAGCTAGTGCTCTCACTAGAGATGCTGCCACCCTCGACCATGACTACTAGGCTAGTAATCTGATCGGATGACAGCCTGCACCTTTTTTTCTTAACTTGGCTAAGCAGATTAACAACACGTCCAGAATACTCTAAATGCTCTACACTCGCTAGGGCAAGAAGAAGCAAGGGGCTCAACCCTCCTCACTTCCCATTCTGGCCTCTAGGCGAGAAGGCCAGAGGAAGAAGAAGCCGGCCAAGAAGGTTTTAAGGCCGGGCAACTCTCGTGCTCCAGAGGCCTCCAACGCCCATAGTCGTCCAATGTTTGACGGGTGCTTGGGCCATGGGACTCCGGAAGAGAGCCCCGAGAGAAGAAACTCCTGATATTTTCGGGATGAATCACAGCCTTAGGCTCAGGAGGGAGCCTCTCGGATTGTCCGATCCACCAGAGGTAGCAGCTGACTGGCTGTGCGCCATACCACAGAAAGAACGGAATTGAGAATTTACCTCAACTCCAAGAGATTAGGAAATTCCTCCTGTGTGGAAGAAAAAGTCAAGAAGATTTGGAACCGCGTGTTCAGAAATAACGAACATGCCATCGATTTGGAAAGATCTCCATTCACTACGGAGATCTAGAATTGTCCAATACCAGCCAAGTTCAAGATGTCGACCCTGAATTCTTATGATGGGAGTACTAATCCCATGGACCATTTGGATCACTTCTGTACCCATCTATACCTCCAAGGCTTGGAGGAGGCGGCGATGTGCCTATATTTCCCCCTCACCTTGAGGGGGAATGCCCAAATCTAGTTCCATCGACTTCCTCCCAGCTCGATCCGAAGTTTTAGAGATCTCACCAATCTCTTTTTGGCATAGTACGCTTCCAGCCATCGGAAAGAGAAACAGTGATGGTACTTCTCCAACATCAAACAGAGGTAGGGCGAGAACCCAAGCAAGTTCCTCGAATGGTATGTGACGAAAGCCAGAAGAATCTCCAAGCTCACCGAAGAGATGAAGCTTGATAGCTTCATCTCTACGTTAGGGTCGAGCGACTTCTTCAAATACTTAACCCATAAGAAAGTGCAGACCTTTCGAAAAGCGGAGGCTATCACCAGAGCGTATGTGGCCGCTGAAGAGGCTAACGAGACCAAGTGTCCTAAGAGGACCGACCAGTCTCACTCTTTCCCGGCTGAAGGAAAGAGGAAGAATAGTGGCGGCGACAATCCCCGCCGGAAGAAACACAAGATCGGAGCATTAGACCGTAAGGAGTACAGGCCGGTCAACCTGAATCTGTTGAACGACACATGGTCCAACGTCCTCATGCAAATCTGTGGAAAAAAGTGCGTCAAGTGGCCAAAGCCACTGAAGAACACTGAGGGAGGAAATCCAGTGAAATATTATGATTTTTATCAATCTCCGGAACACACTACGGAGGAATGCAAGACACTCCAGTAGGAGATTGAAGAGCTTATCTGGAGGGGCCATCTCACCAGATTCATCGGGAATCCTGGGCAAAGTTCTGGCATAACGGGTGGAGAAGGGTCAAATCCATCCTAGCCACGGAACCGAAACGCAGCTAGAGTGGTCAATATGATAACGACCCAACCGCCCAAGACCCACCAAGCAGATCACAATGAGAGGTAAGTTGGGCACAAGAAGTAGAGAGTGGAAGAAAATGTCATTAGCTTTAGTGATAGTGACATGGCTCATGTAGTTTCCCCACATACTAATCCCCTTATTATATCTGCACTCATTTCAGACGGTACTATGGACTACTAGCTGAAATAAGTTTTTGTTGATAATAAAAGTTCAAATGATTTGTTATACCTCGATATGTTCTTCAAACTTGGTCTCAAAAAGAATCAACTAAAACCTGCCAAAAGGCCACTGTATGGTCTAGACAATTAACCTGTGGCTGTCCAAGGGACAATATAGTTGGAGATCATCCTGGGCACGTACCTCAAAATGGCAAGTTGTACACTCACCTTCTTGGTTTTTGACCTGTCCTCTGTATACAATGCTATCCTAAGCCGAATGTGCTTTGTAGGATTCAAAGTCGTCGCCTTAATACCACACTTAAAAATAAAATTTTTAATAGTACGCGGTATTGGTGAAGTGTTGGATGACCAAGTACTGGAATGAACCTGCTACATGTCGCAGGTAGCCCCAAGCGACGGTGGAAGGCCTGCGGGAGAGTTGGACCATCGAGACGAAGCAACCTTAAAGCAGGCGCAGTCTGGCAAAGCCACCGACCTCGTACCACTGAATCCAGAAGATCCAGAGAGGTGTGTACAAATAGGGGGCTCACTCGCCGAACCCTTACGTGACGAGCTGATAGCATTTTTGAGACAGAATGTGGATATCTTCGTGTGGACGCTCACTGACATGCCTAGAATTCCAACCAGAATAATGGTCAACAAGTTGGGTCTCGATCTCGACCGTAAACTCGTTAGGCAGAAGTGGAGGAACTACTATGTTAATATGCTTGTAGCCATCCAGGAAGAAATAAAGAAGTTGTTTGACACTGACTTTATCAGGGAAGTCCAATACCCGAATTGGTTCTCCAACGTTATCCTAGTCAAGAAAAGTAATAGAAAATGATGGATGTGTGTCGACTTCACCAACATTAATAAAGCCTGCCCAAATGACAGTTTCCCTTTGCCCATGATTGACTTACTTGTATACTCAACTTCTTGTCATGAGTTATTGAATTTCATGGACGCATACTCAGGCTACAATCATATTAGGATGAACATAGAGGACGAGGAGCACACCTCGTTCTTGATTGACTGAGGTACCTACTGTTACAAGGTCATACCTTTCGATCTAAAAAACGCGACTGTGACTTACCAAAGGCACATGAACAAGATGTTCAAGAAGCAGATCGACCACAATATAAAGGTGTATGTAGACGACATGCTCGTCAAAAGCAAGACCACCAGTAACCATATTTGCAATCTGGATGAATCCTTCGAGATACCTCATATGCACCAGATGAAGTTAAGCCCATTGAAGTGTGTCTTGGAAGTTTCCTCAGGGAAGTTCCTGGGTTTCATCATCTCTCAGCAAATGATCAAAGCAAACCAAGGGAAAATCAAGGCCCTCACGGACATGTCTCCGCCACGGAGCGTCAACGATGTCCAGCGTCCGACCAGCAAACTAGCAGCGCTGTCCCGCTTCTTGGAAAAGTCGGGCGACAAGTACCAGCCTTTCTTCACGGCTCTGAGTGAGACGAAAGCGAACAGTTTTCAGTGGACTGCAAAGTACCAGGCTAGTTTCGATGAGTTAAAATAGTACCTGACCAGTCCACCATTGTTGACATCACCAAGAGACGGAGAAAAGTTGTACCTTTACTTGGTAGTGTCAGAGGTGGCCCTTAACTCTATTCTTATACGTCAGGACTTTAACACACAATGGCCGGTCTACTACGTGAGGAAAACGTTGACCGACGTAGAGACATGCTATCCGCACGCTGAGAAGCTCTCGCTCGCACTCGTCTTCTCAGCCCGAAAATTGAGACCTTATTTTTAGGCTCATCGTGTGGTCATCCTAACCGACCAACCGTTGAAGGGCATCCTTCATTGCCCTAATATTTTCAGATGGCTGGTTAAGTGGGCTATCAAGTTGGGAGAGTTCTACACTGAATTTTGACCCAGGCTAGCCATCAAGGGGTAGGCCCTGGCCAACTTCATCGTCGAGGCCACGACCCTGACCGTCGATGAGCAACCCACTGAGGATGCAGATCACCACCCAGAAGAGCTAGAATAGGTCCTCAACGTGGATGGTTCGTCTACCAACTCAGGCAGCGGTGCCAAAAGGGTCCTAAGGACCCCAGGTGAGTTTGAGGTGAAATACTACCTTAAACTCGATTGTCTGGCCACCAATAATGTCACCGAGTATAAAGCCCTGTTAGCTGAATTACAACTAATCAAGGAGTGCTCAACTAAGCAACTAATCGTCTACAGTAACTCAGAGCTAGTTGTTAATCAGATCAACGGAAACTTTAAGGCGTGCAACTCTCTTTTAGCTAGATACTTGGTCAAGATGAAGGAAACGATCTGGAGATTTGACAAGCTAAACCTGGTCCACATCCCCAGAATTGAGAACTAGAAGGCCGACCAATCTGCTAGAGTAGCGGCGGCCGAAAATCCAAAATAGTACTCAAGGAACATAAGAAAAGTTTTAAACACCCCCAACGCATAGAGGAACAAGAAGTGATGCAAGTCTCCAACATAAAAAACTGGATGACACCATACTGGAGGTATCTGGCAGACGAAACACTATCGGAGAATGCCGATGAGGCCAAGTGGATCAAGAAGACGGCCGACTGGTACACAATAGTCGATAGAAGGCTATGTCGCCGAGGATACTCGACTCCGTACCTCTGGTGTCTTACCCCTGAGGAGGCCAATTACGCTTTAAGTAAAGTCCACCTCAAAATCTGTGGATCACACATCGGCGGTAATAACCTAGCGTTCAAAGTCATGCGCCAAGGATATACTGGTTCATAATGAGGAAGGATGCCTTGGAGTTTGTGAAAAAGTGTGAGAATTGTCAACTCCATGGTAACTTTCACCACTAGCCGCCCGTAGAGCTGAGATCCCTCTAAACTCCTTAGCCTTTTGTGCAATGGGGGTTTGATATTCTCAACCCATTTTTCATCGTGACCGGGCAAAGAAAGTTCATCTTGCGGGTATAGACTATTTCACCAAATGGGTTAAAGCCTCCCCGATGGCTAAAATCACCGAGTACAACGTCCTGAAATTTGTTCGCCAAAGCATAGTGCGCAGATTTAGCATTCCCGAGGTTATCGTGACTGACAACAAAACTCAATTCTCGTGGAAGTGCTTCACCAAGTATTACACCAATCTAGACATTAGATTGGTCTACAATTTGGTAGCGTATACCCAGGTAAACAGATAGATGGAAGTCACCAACCATACATTGCTCCACGGTTTAAAGATTAAGTTGGAGGACGCAGGGGGCTCCTGGGTTGACGAACTGCCATTTGTGCTATGGTCATACCAGACGACTCCTAAGGAACTAACTCGCGAGACACCCTTCAGCCTCTGCTATAAGACTGAGGCTGTAATACCGGTGGAAATCGAGCTCCCAAGCCTCAAAGTTGAAGCATTTGATCCACTTGGCAAGTCCTAAAAGATCAAGGAGCACCTATATCTGTTGGAGGAAGCCCGCGACGTGGCCAGGTTGAGCACAGCCGCTTACCAACAATGAATTGCTCATTATTACAACAAGAAAATAAAAGCACAACAATTCGAAGTTGGAGACATTGTCCTACGAAGTATATAGGTTACGAGCAAGACAGCCAATCGGAACAAGCTTACGCAGAATGAGGAAGGTCCATTCATAATCTTAACCATCCTACGGAATGGAGTATACAAGCTCCAAACCTAGAATAGCAAGTTGGTCTTGTGAAAGTAGAATGCGGTCCACCTGAAACGCTACTACCAGTAAAGACCGAAGTAGGTCATCTGTGTGATGTGGAGCATGCTTGTAACTTTCATTATGATTAATAAACAGTAATTCTTTTTCATTTGCATTATTCCATGTTTCTCTTTTCTTTCTTTTTCTTTTTCCCTATGAATGCTTGCTTGCAGATTGTACAAAATAAATGATCTAGACTGCCCCTAAATTGGGCGGGTTTTCACTCGCTCACAATTGAACCTTAATCATTTAAGTGGTCCATAAGCGGTCGAATTAAAGTTTGGTCATTCAAACGGCCCATAAGCGGTCGAATTAAACCTTGGTTATCCAAGCGGCCCATTCGCGGTCTAATACCAAATCTTAGGGGGCTTAAACGGCACACATGACGACCTCCTCCAATAGGAGATAGCACAGTTAGTCTACAACGGTCGATAAATAAGGGACAAAGTGCTCCGACTAAAAGCCGGCCCCCCAGAGTTATACATGGGCAACGCCACCTAATACGAAAGGTAATCTCGCTAAACAAACTGCGCTTGTATGTGAAGATACAATGACTCCCCCTGGTGTCTTCTCGAAGACTTAGGTCCATCTGAGGGAGCAACACATGTCTCCAAGCAGCTGGACTGTGACGATTAGTGTTACGGCCGACCACCCCATACAAAGTACACTAAGTTGGCCGGCCAGCACAAAGAGTAAATGACTAAAGAGAAAGTAGGATAAGGTCGGGAAACATGATACATTAACAAAATTAGTGTTTTATTAACAAAGCTTTATTTACAAAGTACAATGAAGAACAAAAGTATAAAAAACACAGCTAGGGAATAGGGCTCCCAGGAGGACGCAATAGAGGCTCTTGGGCACATCGAGAAAAGTCCACAAGGTCCTCACGCCGCTGGGCGGCATGGTTTGAGGGGTCAAGGACATCAATAGGAAAATCAGGATTTGCGACCTTGATAATATGGCGACAAATGCTGATGCCTTCCCAGAGCCTAGCCCACAGCGCTTGGGAGACCTCCTAAGGACGTAGACGAGTGGATGTCTCGTTCTCTAACAAGGCTATCCTTCCCTGGAGCTCACCCGTGAGCCCCTTCGACCAGGCAGCCCTCTCTTCCAATCTTGCATATTGCGCTCTCAATTCAGACAACTCAGACAGGAGGGTGGCCTTCTCCTCCTACTGCTTTTCGATTGGAGCACTCAGCAAGCTCATTTCCTCCTCTAGCTGGAGAATCCCTTCATCTCAATCTCCGATCACTAAATCCCTCTAGTATAGTCCCTTGCACACAACATCCAATATATTGTCCTCTTGTACGAAATCAAATAAATTAGATAACAACGGCAAAGGAAGAGGAAAGGGAGAGCTCTGAAAAGTTACCGGGAAAACTCTTCGTTGCTTCCTTCCTGACCGGCTCCATGGGTTAGGACCTGCTGGAGGGGAACTTGGAGCATCCCCCTCCTGAGATCACCCCCACAGTGGCTTCTCTGGCAGGCTCTAGTGATAAGACTTCCAGGAGACTTGGAGCAATGGCCTCCTATGCAAGCTCTGCAATGTTGTCAACCGCCTCAACAAGTGCTCCGGTGGTTGGCTCTTCTCACTCAACAGATGGCTCCACGGCTGACTCCTCTAACTCGGCGGCTTCAAATAGCAGCTCCACTGGCGCAGCAAGCACCGCAAAGTCCCCCAGCAGCGACAACTCAACAACGACGGCTCCTGTGGCAACTTGCACAATGGCCTCCAAGTCCTCCACAGAAGCCTCAACCCAGAGCTCTCTCCTACTCCAGTAAGCCACCCGACCATTCTATAATCTGGCTCGGTGGAAGATGAGGAGATAAGCTCAGCTGGTATAGCCCTCATCTTCTGTGGGTTGTTGGGAGCATCACCAATCACGGGAACGTCGGCCTCACCAATTGTGAGGGCATCGGCCTTCCTCTTATGCTGTGACGCCATCGGCGATGGACGTCTGATCTTCTGGATAGGAGCAGAAGGCCCCCAACAAGCTTTTAGAAGCGTGAACAAAGAAGAAGCGATCCTTCCAGTTCTAGAGGGAGTCGTAGATCACGCTGTTGATACGCAACTTCCTGGAAGACAAGGAGATCCAGTCACCACTCTAGGTGAATCAGAACATTACCCAGTCACCACCGTTGGCAACCGTGAATGGTGGCGGAGGAATATACATAGCGAATAAAGATATCACATGACATTCGCGTGAAGCTGTGAGATAGGAACGCCAAGCGCCGTAAAGATAAGGAGCGAAGCCCACTCCTCAGGTGCACCTCATACAAAATAATGTGGTCATCAGGCGAAGAGTAGGCTTTGTCCTACTCCATGGGCATCGAGAACACCACATGTGATGGGATGTTGAACTTGATGTACAACTCTCTCACCTCACCTGTGGAAATAATTTAGCCAATTTTTGAAACGGAAGGAGCTATGAGATCAGAAGTAAGAGGAAAGACAAGGACTTAGAATTTTTGAGAAGAAAAGTGTGGGAAGTTTGAATTGACGCACGATTTTTATAAAGTTCGCAGCCGTTGGAGTAAGGTAGCGCATCAAAAATGTGCACCCATCATGATAGACTTGTGTCGTTTCTGGAAAGGACACAGTCAAATCAGATCTTTTAGTGAATTAATTATCAGGATTACAAATTCACTGCATGACGACACGTGACAGAGTACTGAAGCGGTTCTGAAAACTTTTTGATTGCCTGTCCAGTGACATAATGAAATAACGCGTCGATTCAATCCACAACAGTTCTTCGAATTCTGACATGACGATCAACAAATTCGATCAATACTCTCTTCAGCACAGTTCTCTAGATTCTGACATGATGGTCAACGAATCCAGTCAACGCTCTCTTCAGTATAGTTCTCCAAATTCTGTTGTTGCGATTAACAAATCTGGTCAACGCTCTCCTTCCGACTCAATTCTCCGAATTTTGACATTGCGGACAATGAATCCGGTCAACATTTCCTTCGACTTAGTCCTCCGAATTCTAATGTTCCGGTTAACAATCAACAGACACATAGCAAAAAATAAACAACACACACAAAAATGAGAGATGAAGACCAAGAGCCACTGCTACTTTCCTCATCAAACTTACCATTACAAGTTACACAGCTGGACACGTCCCATCGTAAACATGTTAGAGGCTGAAGTCCAATGCCACCAGCATGGGGGCTAATAATGGAAATGGTAGTAGCAGGCTGGCCCACATAGAAGAAAGCTACCCAAATTCAGCAATGGCACATTTCTACCTAGGACGGTCAACGCTGCCATTGACTGGCGAAGTAGTAAGTGGGCTAGCAGTGGCCCAAGATTAATGACGGCCCATCAAAGCCCAGGACAGTCAACGCTGTCGTTTACTAGAGAAGTGGCAAGTAGATTGGCAGAGGCTTAGGACGAACGCGGCCTATGGAATAAATAATATAGGGGCCGACGTCAATATTCTCTTCAACTCCTTGAATCTTTCCTCACAATCATCATTCCAAATAAATACCGTCTTCTTCAGCATCAAATAGGTTAGGGGTACCACAATCCTCAAGAAATTTTTAACAAAATGCCTATAATATCTAGCCAAACCCAAGAAACTCTGCACCTTAGTGACATTTGCTAACCTCTCCCAATTTGTCACTGCTTCCACCTTTCTTAGATTTATCGATACACCGCTATTCGAAATAATATGACCCAAGAATAACACCTCCTCCAACCAGAATTCACACTTCTTCAAATTAACAAACAGCAGCTTCTCACTCAAAGTCTACAACGCAATCCTTAGATGAGCCTCATGCTCCTCAAAACTTCTCGAATAAATCGGAATATCATCAATAAGAATAACCATAAATTAATCCAGTTATGGTTGAAAAACTCAATTCATTAGATTCATAAAGGATGCTGGTGCATTCGTTAATCCAAATAGTATCACCAGAAATTCATAATGAGTGTACCACATTTGAAAGCCGACTAAGGAATATTATCCTGCTTAATCCTCAACTGGTAGTATCTCGAATGCAAGTTAATCTTCAAGAAAGCCTAAGCTCCTTGGAGTTGGTCAAACAAATCATCAATTCTCAAGAGGGGATATTTATTCTTTATCGTGATCTTGTTCAACTTCCAATAATCTATGCCTAACCTCATTGATCCTTTTTTCTTCCACACAAATAGCATGGGATCACCCCACGGTAAAACACTTTGCCAAATAAATTCTTTTTCCGACAAATCCTGCAACTGCTGCTTTAATTTCTTTGACTCAGATGGGGCCATCCTATATGAAGCTCTCAAAATCGATACAAATTCTGGCACAATATCAATAGCAAACTCAATCTCCCACTCAAGAGGCTAACCGGGCAATTCTTTTGGAAAAACATCCTCAAATTTACAGATAATCGGAATATTTCCTATGGCCAAATAATGACTTTTAGATGTGACTATATATACCAGATACGCTCGGTGCCCATCTCTAATCAGGTGACTTGCTTGCAACGCCAAGATTAACCCTGAATCCTCCTTATTGATCCTTCTTTGAAACTTGAAGGATTTATATCTTGGAATACAAAATAACACTATCTTATTGAAACAATCTACAGTAGTGTGGTAACACGTAAATCAATCTATTCCCAAACTCACATTGAAATTCAGGATATCCAGCAGAACCAGATTGGTAAACAATTCATACCACAGACCCAAATCGGATATCGAGAGTATACTATATTAGCTAATAGAGACTTATCCACCAGAGTAGATACTATCAACTCACAATCCACATATTGGGGAGGTACATACAAATGACACACAAATTTAGGGGATGTAAAAGAGAATACAACCCCGGGATCAGCCAAAACATGAGCTAAAGAATCAAAATCTAGAAATTACCTTCCACGATCGAGGGATCGACTCTAATATCTTAGGCTGTGGCTACAAACATCTTACCTAGAACCATTGGCCTCCTATCTGAACGCTTTGAGTTTGAACAATCCTTAAACGAGTGGCCCGCCTGATCGCAATTGAAATAGGTCACACTCTGATGGTAACAAATTTGTCCCATGTGATTCTTCCAATAAAACTCGCATGTAGATTTCGTAAACTGGAACCTCAAATGAGAAGTCTTCGCTTCTACTTATTTTCCTTTATCTTGGCTGGACTTTCCTTTATCTCGACATTGGAGTATCAAACGAGATATCCAACAAGAGACTACACCCTTAGAGCACTGACCTCATTGCTCGACTTCTTCCTGAAAATACTTCTCCTAAAGTTATCCTGCTCAATCAATAGGGACCGATCTAACACCTCACTATAGATTCGCAATTGGAGTGGCAGTAATTATTTTCAAATTGAATATTATAGCCCTTGCAAAAATTTTTGAGCCCTTAGGGACTCATGGGTGACCAAATGGGGTCCAAATCAAGATAGCTCCAAAAATTACGCATCATACTCAGCTACCGACCAGTTCCCTTACTGCAACCTACCAAACTCGGCTCTTTTGATCTCTTGGATGCTCAATGGAAAGTATTTCTCTAAAAATGCCTCCCAGAAGACCACACAAGCGATCTTCTCATTGCCCTAGCCTAAGATATGGCATTGGAAGTCCTAGCATCTCATAGCTTTACCATCCAATCTATATGTAGAAAATCTCACTTTGTCCTCCTCAAGGCAATCGATGACCTCGAAGACTCTCTCCACTTCTTCAGCCTGTTCTCTACTTTGATCAAGTTGAACTCTCCTAAAAATTTCAAAACATGCTCGCTTTTGAATCGGTCGAAGAGCGTTTGGCCTTGACCCTGGTCAGTCATTCTTCTCAAAGCAGCCATATCCTGATATTGTCGTTGGATCATCCTATCTATCATGTCGCACATTCAACCCATCATGGCATCATAATCACCCTCATGACTCGAGGCCGATCTCCTACCCCTGAAGTCCTCCCGACTTGCGGCTTATCTTCTACCCTTGACATCTTCTTGACTTGAGACGAACATTCTACTCCTAATCTCATCCTCCTGACTTGAAAATGATCTTCGACTCCTAAAATTTATATGGTCCACCATGATATTCACCTATCATACAAATAATTCGATCAATAATCTTTCCGAAAATTGACCTAAGATCAACCCAAAATACTTTCCATTATGACTTTTCCTGATATCATTTTTATCACAAATTCAAACCAAGCAGGTCAAATAATTAAATAATTCAATCTCAACTAATAAGTAGACAAATTTCAAATAGAGTGTGACAAATTAAACATACATAAAATCCAAATATAACCTGCATAAAATCTCATCGACAACCGTCTTGAACCACACAAATATGACCTACTCCAAACAGTCGTAAGAAAAAATATCCAAAAGACAACAATAACACATCCACATAATAAAATAAATCCATATATTCTCAATAAACGGTCCAAGGTCCTGCAGTCGGCTGATTCTAACATTTAAAAATAGCCCAAATGAAATCCATCTATATCTAAATAGATATAATACTCACCAGAAAATATGATACCATGTTGAATCTCATCCTACTCCTGTAATGAATCCAAGCCCTCTACTTTAAAGGGATAAAATATAAGATATAAGTTTAAAACTCAATAAATATTGTATGTAAAAATAAATGTATCTAATAAATCAGATGGAGGGTCCAAGAATAAATATTAAATTAGATAACAAATATAAATCCAAATTGCTGATGTTAAAATCCAATCATCAAATTTAAGGCAGAATTCGATATCAAAATCAATGGTAGTCTCGTACTTAAACCATATATCAATTCTAAAATAAATATCCAATCAGAAACTAGTCATCTCAAGATGTATATATATTAAAAGTGATCCGGATATCAAATCAAAAGTCCAATCCAATGTCTAATCTAATACCCAATCAAATCCTAATACATGACAGAATCTAGTAGCCAAATGATCCAATCACAAGGGTGGAAGCCAGAGTAGCATGATAAGCAGATAATCCAAAATCTGGATCAAAATATATGATCAAAATCAATTGATAAGATATACTAAAACCCATCTATTGACAAAATTGATAAATCCAAAGTTCAAGTCTAAATTAGAATTTGAATACAAATCCATACAAAAATGTAAATATATATTAAATTTGAGTTTTAGTTATTTAAAGACTAACTTGAGAAAGAGTTACATATACTCTCGGTAACATTAGGCCAAATCAAATGCAATTTAGGTGAGTACGCGAGGCAATCTATGTACTCTATCTCCCATAGGTAAGGTTGCTCATTATATTTTTCCATTTACAGTTTTAGGTACAATCCCCAAATTTGTCAAATATATTAGGACATCCAAATATATTATAAATCTAATTAAATATCCAAATGGGCAAGTAACTACATCTATGCCTTTCCTGCTAGCGGAAAGAAATTTCTAATAACAAATCTCCCGATCGAAAGTTGACTAGAATATTCAATAACAAATTCAAAGGTAGTGACTACAATCCTGGTATATGCATGTAAAAATGCACAACCCATACAAGATTTCATACTCATTTTCATAAAAATATATAAATATAAAAATATACAGTGTTTGACATTTATATATTTTTTAAAACAGTTACAAAACTCTAAAATAATAGTAGAAATAAAACAAATCCTTCAAACAATCGGTAAAATTGTCATGCATGCACAAGAAGAATGAATGGGTTAGTTAAAAATGCACGCATAAATTTAAAGCTTTTTAACCAAAATAAAACATTATCAGATGCAAAATCAGAAAAGGATAAGGTTAAAAGATACTTATCTCGACTTTATACCAAGTAGATCTAATGAAAGGATATTCCAAAGAACCCAAATGATGCCTTCTCTCTCTTCCTCCTACGCTGTCTCTCCTCTTTCCTCCTTCGGCTGCATAGATGACGCGCATTGTGCATGTTGCTCTTAAATAGCCACTACTTGGGCGCGACCATTCTGGAATCCATGCTCAAGCAAGCCTCGAGTGCTCCTCGGGTGCAACCATACTAAAATCAGTACCTAGGGTATGCATTGGGTGTGCTTCAAGTACTGACATTCTTGAATTGGCACCTCAGGCGCTCCTTGAGCATGTATCAGTCACTACGCATCTAAACCAAATATCTTTCAAACATTTACAAGATAATTACTTCAAAACACATCCAATTAAACCAAAAATTACAACTAATATCAAAATCATCTGGATACGGGTCTGGGGTATTACAACTTAACTTTGAAGCCTAGGAAGAGACCCCCGAAGTAGCATAAACCACACTGCTCTTGAGACATGTGAAGACCTTTGGCACAGAATGAGGCATCATGTAGTTGCCTCTCAAAAAACATCCCAAGTTGACAAGCTTCCCAAATATCTACCAAGCAGTTGGCATTGAGGACATTGCTCAATGCGAAAAGAATTAAATCCTCCTCCGACGTAGAGGAGAGGATTAGGAAGATCGAGCAATAATTGTTCTAAGAAAATACGGTTGGACACTTTGCCAAATTAGACAGGTCAAAGTTTATTAGGGAGACCAGGGCACATGAGCTCCCTCTTAAGCTCAAGATTTTGACCCTAGAACTGTATGAAAAATTATAATCTGATGGACCACTTGGATCACTTTAAGAATGGCCAAGAAAACTCTGCCTTATACCTTTACTTCCCACTAACCCTTAAAGGGGATGCCCAAATTTGGTTTTACTAATTGGTACCAAACTCGATCCGATCCTTCTAGGAGTTAACTAATAGGTTCCTACAACAGTTTACCTCCAATAGGGGGAATAAAAATAGCCGTGGCACCTTATCTAAATTTGATAATACCCAAATAAAAGTCTGAAGCACTTCTTATCCCAATTAAACATAAAAGCTTGAGAAATCTCAAAACTCACTGACAAAGTAAAGCTAAATCTCTTTATAGAAACTGTACAATCAGGAAATTTTTTTAAATATTTAGTTCAGTAGGAGCCAAAGATATTCCTTGAAGCGGAAACCATCACTTGAGCATATATTGCTACTGATAATGCTAATGATGCAAAGAAGCCAAGGCATGAAAATCCCCCCTTAGGATTAGCTATAGGGTAGAAGAGGAACAACAACAGTTCATCCTCCAAAGATCCTAGGAAACAATAAAGGATAGATACAAATGTTAGAAGAGAGTACAAAACATTGAACCTCATCTCTTTGAATGGCACTCAGATGAATGTCTTAATGTAGATTCGAAATAAGAAATGTTTGAAATGGCCAAAGTTAGTGAAGAACCCGAAAAGAGAATATCAGTCAAAATAATACTTCTACCATCGATATCTTGGTCATAATACCAAAAATTATCAAAATCTACAGAAAGAGATCGAGGCCCTCATTCAACGAGGATAACTCAATAAGTACTTGAAGGACCTAGGGCATGCCCCCAATAATACTAGCAATGATGGGACAAAACAACCTGACCAACCCTGTAACCGGGTGGCAACAGTAGTGAGTGTGATCTCTACACGATCTCCCAAAAATAAGGCTCCTAGCCATCTCGAGGAAACTTCCAACAGTAAGAAATAGAAGTTAGGAATAGGGAATGATATCATTAGTTTTAGTGATGACGATATAACTCATGTAATAACTCTCCATTTCAATCCACTTATTGTATCTATGCTTATTTCAGATAGTATCGTTTATTACTAATTGAAATAAGTATTTATTGATAATAAAAATTTCTAAAATTAGCTTTATCTTGATCCTTTCTTTAAGATTAAATTAAAAAAAAAGACAAATGAGATCAGCCCAAGGCCCCTTATATGGGATGGACAACGAACCTATTCTAATTCAAGGAATTGTTCAGTTAGAAGTTATGTTGGGGACATATCCAAAATATCTTCCCAAATGTTGATAATTTTTGTAGTAAATATACCCTTGGTCTACAACACGATTCTAGATTGGCCTTACCAAATGGCATTTGGGGAGATGACATCAATACCGTACGAAACAATGAAGTTTACGACCCCAGGCAGGGTAGGAAAAGTGTTGAACGACCAAGTTATCAGCCGAACTCTCTACCTAGCCCAAATAGGTCAATCGGTTTCAAATCAACTATTTGAGGAATTTGACCTCTGAGATGAAGCTACTCTACAACAAGGTCAATCTGGCAAATCCATCTTACAAATCCCGTTAGATCCGAGAGATCCCAAAAAGTGCATGCAAGTCAAAAGCTCTCTTCCTACTCAGCAACAAGGCGTGCAAGTCAAAAGCTCTCTTTCTACTCAACAATGGGAGCAACTGATGGCATTCCTCTAACAAAACTCAGACGTATTTCCATGGATGCCAATAGATATGTCCGAAATACCAACTTATGTGATTGTCCACAAGTTGGGCCTAATTCCATGCACAATTCAATTTTGTAGAAATGGAGGAACCGCTCCATAGAAAAGCTCATCACTATGAGAGAGGAAATTAAGAAATTGTTTAATACATGCTTCATAAGGAAAGTTCATTACCCGAATTAGCTTTCAAAAGTTATACTCATTAAAAAAAGTAATGAAAAGTGACAGATATGCATCGACTTTATTGACATAAATAAGGTATGTTCAAAAGATAGCTTTCCATTGTCGAGAATTTATTTATTGGTAGACTCCACATCCGGTCACAAACTACTAAATTTCATGAATGTCTATTTAGGATACAATCAAATCCAAGTCTGTTCAAAAGATAAGGAACTAACGTTATTCATGATTAACCAAGGGATATACTGTAATAAAATTATACCCTTTAATATGAAGAATGTAGGGGTAATATATCAAAGACTAGTAAACAAGTTGTTTCAAGTTCAAATAGGAAGGAATAATGATGTGTATGTGGACAACATGCTTGTCAAAAGCGTACTGGCCAATAACCATATTCGAGGCCTAGATGAGGCTCTTGGAGCACTTCAAGCATACCAAATAAGGTTGAATCTAACAAAATATGTGTTCGAGTGACCTCAGGAAAATTTCATGATTTCATAGTTTCACACTACAAAATTAAAGCAAATTTGGGCATAATTAAAGCAATAGTTGATATGAATCCTCATCAAACTTTGAAGGAAGTCAAAAGGTTGACTAGAAGACTTGTTGCGTTCTCCCAATTCTTAGCAAAATCTACAAAAAAGTATATTCCCTTTTTTAATGCTCTGAGAAGGACCAATGTGAATGGATATCATTGGATGAAATAGTGTCAATCGAACTTCCAAGAACTAAAGAAATATCTCACTAATCCTTCACTTCCATCCTCCCTAGAAGAATGCGAAGAGTTATACCTTATTTAAGCATCTCTGGCATGGTGTTAAGTTTAATACTAGTCGGGGAAGAAGCTAAAATATAGCAAGTGGTATATTACGTTAGTAAAACCCTAACCGACACAGAGATTTGGTACTCACAGGCCAAGAGGGTCGCTCTAGTGTTGATCCACTCCGCAAGGAGGCTCTAATAATACTTCTAGGCCCATAAGATCATTGTTTTGACCAACCAGCCATTAAAAGGGATCCTATAGAGACAAGAGGTATTTGGATGTTTGATAAAATAAGCTATAGAGTTGGTTGAGTTTGATATAGAGTTCTGAGCACGATCGTCAATAAAGGACCAGGCTCTCACAAACTTTGTAATCAAAATGACAACCCCGATTCTAAGTGACTTCGAAAAGAGCAAAGACGATCTTTAGCATGAGGAAACTCTAACTTGGATCTTGTACATAGATAAGTCATCCTCTCAATCAAGAAGCGGGGCTGGCGTAATCTAGGTAATTCTAAAATAATCCAAAATAAAGTATTCGATAACACTCGAATTTTTGGCCACTAATAACATGTGGAATATTAAGCCTTATTAGTTGGGCTTAAGCTAGCAAAGGAATGTGCAATAAAGGGCCTCATCGTCAAAAGAAATTTTAAGCTAATAGTCAAGCAAGTGATTGAAAATTTTGAAGTGTCTAGTCCATGCCTAGTGAAGTATGCCGCTAAAGCGAAGAGCCTACTGAAGTCATTTGGTGGAGTGGAAGTTCATCACATTCCAAGGGAAGACAATTGGAAGACAGATTAATTAGCAAAATTAGTTATGATCGGGAGTCTCGAGCAATATGTTAGAGAGATTTGGGAGGTCCTCATGACCCGAGTATAGAAGCTTTAGAAGAAATACTTCCCATCTCAGATGATGACACTAAGATGGCTCCGTACCAAAAATACCTTGAAAAAGCCTTCTATCGAATAACTCAAAGAAGCCAAGTACATAAAATAGATGATAGGATGGTACACCCTCATGAACGAGAGGCTGTACCGAATAGGATACTCCACCCCCCCTACATACGATGCTTGATGCCAATTAAGGCCAACTACACCTTGAGTGAAATACAACTTGAAATCTACAAATCATATAGAGGGGGTAAAAACCTAACATTCAAACTCATGTAGTAGGGTTACTACTGGCCCATGATGAAAAAATACGTCATGGATATCAGTAAGAGTTATGAGAACTATCAAATCCATGGCAACGTCTCTCATCAGCCTCACATCGAACTTCAAACCCTATAGTCACCTTGGGAGTTTGCATGGTGGAGGCCCAATATATTGGCCCATTTCCCATTGCCATATGGTAAAGATAATTCATCATAGTTGCGGTAACTATTTCACGAAATTGGTAGAGACTTCCCACTAGCAAAAATCACCAAATGAAATGCGATTGAATTCGTCCGATAAAATATTATTTGTAGGTTCGGGATACTCACGGTCATAGTGACCAATAATGGAATCCAATTTATTAAAAAAAGATTCACCAAATGCTGTACTGGCCTAGGGATCAAGTGGATCCACTCCTTTATCGCCTCTTCATAGGGGAACAGGCAGGTGGAGGTGACGAACTGGACCTTATTGTATGGGTTGCAAATAAAGTTAGAGGACGTGGGGGGGCTCCTGGATAAATGATCTCCCTCCATGCTGTAGTCTAACTAGACGACTCCTAGGGAACCAACCCGAGAAACACCATTCAACTTGTGTTATGGAATTTAGATGGTCATCCCGATAATGATCGGACTATCCAACTTTCAAGTTGAAAGTTTCAATCTACATAGAAGCTCTCAACTTCTAAGAGAAAATCTAAACCTACTTGAAGAAGTTCAAGACACGACAAAACTATAGGCAGTAACCTATTAACAGCAAATTGCTCGATATTACAATAAGAAAATGAAAACTCGATAGTTTGAGGTAGACAACCAAGTCCTAAGGAACATAGAGACTACAGGCAAAATTGTTGATAGGAATAATTTATTCCCTAATCGAGAACCACCATTCCTAATTTTAGCCGTCCTCCAAAGCGGTGCATATAAACTATACACCCAAAATGAGAAATTAGTCACGAGGACATGGAATGCCCTCCACCTCAAAAATATTATCCATAGATCGCTTCTGAGTCAATAAAGGATAGAGGTATGTCGTATTCGTAGCTTATGAAGTGCCTGTACGATGTGATTAACCACTTTGATATTCATAAAGTTATAGTCCATTTCTTGCATTGATGGCTTATTTGCGTGCTTGCATGATTTACAATGACCATGACTACCCTAAGTAAAGTTGTAGTTCGAGGCCACTTAAAAATAAAGTTCTAGATCAACCTGAGAAAACTTCCAACAGCAAGAAATAAATGCTAGGAATAAGGACTGATATCATTAGTTCTAATAATGATGATATGACTCATATTCCAACTCCCGATTCTAATCATCTTATTGTATTTACACTCATTTCGAATGGAACCCTTAATTATCAATTAAAATGAGTCTTCGTTGATAATGAATGCTTCAGAAATTTGCTTTAACTTGATATCTACTTTAAGCTCAAATTGAAAAAAGGCCAAATGAGGCCGACCGAGGAACCCTTACACTGGTTAGACAATGAACCCATACGATCGAAGGAACCATTCAATTGGAAGTCACATTTGGAACAAATCCAAATATAGCCTCTTGATTGCTAAGTCCTTTTGTCTACAATGCAATATTAGGGTGACCTTACTTGAAGGCGTTCAGAGCAATGACATCAATTTCTCATTTAAAGATAAAGCTCATGAATCTATGTGGAGTTGGGGAGGTCCTCCATGACCAACTCACCGGCAGAACTTGCTACTTAGCTCAAATCAACTAGATTATTCCGAATCAACCAATTGAGGAATTCGACCTATAATGACCTGAACTCATGTTCTCGAATCCAACCCGAACCGTCCAAGAAAAAATCTCAAATCATCCGAAATTATCAATTATACATCATTAATTATAACATCAATCAATATAAAGAGCTCAAAATCATTAAATTACTAAATTTATGACACTATAAATGATCATCATAATTGTATCATTAAATAAATATCCATAATACTAATAATAAACTATTTAAAATAGAAATAGCATCAATGTTTATAGTGTCAAGTTCTTAGAATGTGATCCCGATCTCTTCTAAAAGCCAATGAACCAATAAATAATCTTAAACTTCGTATTATGGAAGTCTCAATTTTTAAGATCACCTTTATCGAAATCTACACCAGTAATACGCGATCTTTTCTAACTTGATGTCAACCTGTCTACTCTGGAGTTAATAAAATACAAGAGTGAGTGAATACCCAATAAGTAAATATAATCTACAATAAAGGAATACAAATAAGCATCTCAGATAATAATATCAAATGTATAAAATTAATAATAGTGTGTGATATGCCAACTAATGTCCAATACTCAATAATATGTCGTGTCCATGACCCGAAGCCATATGAACTACTAGATATCAAGAATGCAACATGAATTCCATCAAATTCGATCATCAGCTCAATACAATGTTACAACTATACGAGATAATAATAATCTCCATGATACGTGATAATAATAATCTTCATAGACATTATTCTGTCATAATGAACCAAAGGCCGCGTATTTACGCTCCTAACGATTGGGTAAGTACCACGAGGTTATCCGGTATTCATGGTATCCCAACTACCCCTACAAACCTCTCAGAGGTTATACCTGTAATATGCTCATAACATCTCTAATACTCCTTACCAATGATATCCTTTATATCATATCCTACAATGCTCATTAGATTATAAGTATCCCTCTTCAATATTGATGATCTCAACTTCTAGAATGAAATAGGTATTGAAAAAGTATAGACTACTATAAGATCTCACGGATTCTCATTCGCTCAGATACCGTAGAGTCTTCATATACTCTCCTTTACTTATCCATAAAATATTAATAAAATATACACACGCAGTCAAAGACCAACGCAAAATCGATTATCACGAAAATAGAAAAAAATCAGAGAAAAATTTTGAATATTTGGCCAACCATCCTAATATTTTCTTTGGTTCTTTCCGGTTCCCCCGGTGTATCAAAACTTATTTATAAGATCATAAAATATCTTCTTTGTCGTTGTTAGCAAGTCATTTCATGATTATCTTACTTATTCAACTATTCTAGTTAATTATGCAATCCTCATTAAATATTTTGGTATATCAATTTTATTTCTAGCGTCATAAAATACCTCCTAATTTGTTTCTACCAAGCAAATACATGGTTATCCATCCTGTTTAGCTAATCCGACAAATTCTATGAGGATCCAAATAAAAATAATAAGTTCCCAAAATTTCCTCCATATACTAAATAATAGTTTTAGTATATATACATCATATACTTTTATATATATATCTGGAGCATGTCACATATATACATGTACAAATAAACGTATATGTACATGCACTTACATCATATTACCCACGTACACGTATACATACATCACATACATGTATACATACACAAACACACATATTTTATAATCTATACTTTTATGTATATATATATAAGCACTTATAAATATTATATTAGTATATTTTTGTAACACATTTGTATATATACCCAATTTTGTTACAGGTATATTTATAAGCCTTCATGTACATACACTTATGTACACATTTTTTTTAAATACACACTCTATACGCACACACCTGCTGTCTTACACACAAACACAGACACATATACCCACACGGACAGCTTCCGTATAAAACATGGCTTAAATATACTTCGTAATCACTTCACCTCCTTCCCTTAATTTTCAATTCGTTGCATCAAACTTTGCGGACCCAAATAGAGCACATACTTTTTTTATCTCTCTCTTTAAAATTTGCGCTAAAGACATAAGATTTCAAGTTTCAAAATTTTAAAATATAAACAAAAATTTTCTAACTTCATTGTACAAATTATGGCGCCTCAATTTAGTGTGAAAACCTCGAATTTTCCCAAGCCCTTCAATAAATGAGTTGTGGCTCTATTTTCAGATTTTCTCCCTTTTTCACCCAAATCTCCACTGATTTCAAACAATTCTCATGAATTCAGGACATGCAAGCAAAGGAACAACATCAATAAGAAGGAAGGAATAATTTACTTGCAAAAAGTAGAAATTTACTTACCTGATTTGTGATGACACTATAGCAACGGCGAGGCTTAATGACAACGATAGCTTTGAACAGTCACGGTGACATTTTCTCCGGCACCAATTAACGATGGTGATGACAATAATAACAGTAGTCTGGCATTACTTTCTCTTCTCTGCTACTTAAAGAGGTCCCCCACAAATGGAACAAAAGGCTTGCATATATAGAGAAGATAAGGCTGGCTACCGAGAGAAAGAAGGAAATTAGTTTAAAATTTTTGGTTTTTTTTGCCCGTTTGGCTGAGGAATTGGTAATAACCACAGAGCAAAGATCAGCTGAAATTCTCTCCCTATCTCCTCCCCTTTCCTTCTTCTTCATTTCTTTCTTTTTCTCCCTTTCTTTACTTTTTCTCTCTTTTTTTATCTTATTTCTTTATTTTCTCTTTCTTTACCATTTATTATTATTATTATTATTATTATTATTATTATTATTATTATTATTATTATTATTATTTATCTCTAATTAAAATATTAATTAATTACTTATCTAATTATCCTTATAATAACACTTAAAATTTAATATTAATTTCTAATATTTTGACACTTCTTTAAATTTAATTTCATAATTATATTTTAAATTAATAAATTTTAATATACTAAAATTCATATAATTTAAATATATAGTAGTTTACTTAATTAATTAGACCTATAATTAAGCTAACTCAATCAAATATATTAATTACTCTAAACTAAATTCAATAGTCAAAATACCCAAACATAAACTATTAATTTAAATTAATAATCCAAGTGTCTAAACTCAATTCAATGGTTCAAATACTTTAGGCTCATATTTTAAGTCCAATTATAAGATTCTAAACCCAAAATAATTATTAAAATAGTCAAAATAATTATTAAAATTAATTAGATAATTTATTTTTATAAAATAATAAACTCAAAAATATTTGAGATGTTACATGACCTCCGCGATGAAGTAACCCTATAGTAAGGTCAATCCGATTAGTCAACTAATCAAAACCCGTTAGATCCGAATGAGCCTGAAGAATGCATCGTGATCAAGGGTTCCCTCCCTGATTAATTGCATGGGTAGCTGATGACTTTTCTCCAACAAAACTCAAATGTATTTATATGGACATCGTCATATATGCCAGGAATTCTGACCGATGTGATGATCCATTGATTGGGTTTTAATCCTAGACGCAAAGCGATCATGCAAAAGTAGAAGAACCATTCCATAGAGAAATTGATTGCCATAAGAGAATAAGTTAAAAAACTTCTCGATGCAGGCTCCATAAGAAATGTCCAATACTCGAATTAGTTGTTGAATGTAGTACTTGTCAAGAAAAGTAACGAAAAATAGTGGAATGTGTCGATTTTATCAACATAAATAAGTTATATTTAAAAGATAGCTTCCCACTACCAATAATTGATTTGCTGGTAGACTCAATATCTAGGTATGAATTATTAAACTTCATGGATGCCTATTCAGGTTACAATCAAATTCGGATATATCCTAAAGATGAAAAGCACACTTCCTTTATGATCGACCAATGGATATAATATTACAAAGTCATACCCATTGGTCTAAAGAATGCTAAAGCAACATATCAGAGATCGGTAAATATGATGTTTGAGGTACAAATTGAATAGATTATGGAAGTATATATGGACAACATGCTTGTCAAAAGCAACTTAGCCAATGACCATATTCACAACTTAAGTAAAACTTTTGGGGTGCCCAAGCATAGCAAATAAAGTTAAATCCAACCAAGTGCGTGTTCGGAGTAATTTTTAAAAAATTTATTGAGTTTATAGTGTCTCACAGGGAAATTAAGGTGAGCCCCGAGAAAACAAAAGGAATTATAGATATAAATCCACCTCAAACTGTGAAGAAAGTCTAGAAGTTAACCTAAAGACTCAAGGAACTCTCTTAATTCTTGGCAAAATCTATGAAGAAATACCTTCTATTCTTTAAGGCTCTCTGAAGAACTAAGGTAAACGATTTTCAATGGATAAAAAACTATTAATTAGCCTTCCAAGAACTAAAAAAATATCTCACTAATCCTCCGTTCTTATTCTCTCCGAAAAAGGTGAAAAATTATACTTTTATCCTACCATATCTGACACACTACTAAGTTCAGTCATGATCAAACAAGAATATGAGGTACAGCAGCTAGTCTGTTACGTCAGCAAGGTTTAGACAGATACCAAGACTCAATACTCACATGCTAAAAGAATTGCTTTAGCATTATTCCACTCCATCAGAAAGTTTCATCCATATTTTTAAACTCATAAGATCATTGTCCTAACTAATCAACCAATCAAGGGATCCTATAGAAACTCAAGGTGTCTGAACGATTGATTAAATATACTGTAAAATTGGATGAGTTTGACATAGAATTTTAAGCGCGGTTTACCATAAAAGGGTAAGCCCTCATAGATTTTATAGTCAAAATAACAACTCTGATTCCAAGTCATCTTGAGAAGCATAAAGATCCCCTTCAACATGAAGCGGGCACCAATGTGAATCTTACACATAGATAGATCATCTTCCCAACCAAGGAATTGAGCTGATGTGACGTTGAAAACTCCAAATGGATTAGAGGTGAAATACTCGATGACACTCAAATTTTCTGCCACTAATAGCGTTACAGAATATAGAGTCTTATTGGCTGGGCTCAAACTAACGAATGAATGCTCAGCCAAAATCCTAATCGTTTACAGCAATTCGGAGCTAATCATTGATAACATGATTGAGATTTTAAAGAATCTAGTCCATTACTCACAAAATATCATACTAAAGTAAAGAGCCTGTTGAGTCATTCGGTAGGATAAAAATTTGTCACATCTCAGGGGAAGACAATTGGAAGGTGGATCATCTGGCAAAAACGGCAGTGTTTGAAAACCTTGAGCAATATGACAGACTGATGATGAATGTCCTCACAATACCAAGCGCAGAGGTCCCAAAAGAAGAGATATTCTAGATTTTGGATGGAGATACCTGCATGACTCCGTATAGTAGGTATGTTAAAGAAAGTCTTCTACCGAAAAACTCCGAAAGAAGCCGACACAAAAAGGATAGTGGAGTGGTACACCCTCATGGACAAAATATTATATCGAAGAGGGTACTCCATTCCTTTTTAACACCAATCAAAACTGACTACGCATTAAGTGATGTATACCTCAAAATTTATGGGTCGTACAAATGGTGTAAAAATCTGGTATTTAAAGTTATGCAATAGGGCTACTATTCACCCACGATGATGAAAGACACTAAAAAATTCATAAAAAATATAAAAATTGTTTGATCTATGGCAACGTCCCTCATCAATCAAACACCAAACTCTAAACCCCACAATCACCCTAGTCGTTTACTCAGTGGGGGCTTAATATATTAGGCCTATTTTTAAATGCATCAAGATAAAGAAAGTTTGTTACAGTTGCCATAAACTATTTTAGAAAATGGGTAGAGGCCTTTCCACTAGTAAAAATAACCAAGAAAAATGCGACTGACTTCGTCTGATAAAGTATCATTTGCAAGGTCAGAATTTTCAAGGTCAGAATGATTGACAATGGAACCCAATTTATCAAAAAATAATTCACCAAGTACTGCGCAAGTTTAGGAATTAAGTTGGTTCATACTTCCATTATCTGTCCACAGGTGAATGGGCAAGAAGAAGTGGCAAACCAAACGTTGTTGCATGGGTTAAAAATAAAATTGGAAGACTTAATGCGCTCCCAGGTAGACAAGCCACCCTCCATATTGTGGTTCTACAGAACATTCCCTAAAGAACCAACACGAGAGGTATCATTCAACTTGTACTATCAGACAAAGGTGGTCATTTTGGCAGAAATTGAACTACCTAATCTTTGAGTCGACAAGTTCAACCCATAAAACTTTTGGTTCGTCACCCGTGGTGCTTCTGGGTGGAGTCCACCAAATTTGGGTGATGGCTCAGACGCGCCCATCCATCGATTTAAGAAACGCTCTCATACGAGCTTTTTAATACGCGTAGTTTCTCCCATCAAAATAGGGAGGAACGAACAGCGATTGACAGGTATATATCTAGATCGGAGTCGCAGATTGGGGTGAGTCTCTGATACCAATCGAATGGAATAAATTATTCTGAATCACAATAACGTTTTGACTTCTCAATTAATTTACGGAATAAAAAATACATAATATATAATATATTTAAAATATATTCTAATCTAGATAAAAACAATAAATAACGAAAGTAATAATAATAAAAGCATAATTTTTTATGATAAAAAAAACCTTGATAACCACAACTATCGTGTAAAACCCTCCAGGTTTCAACGACTAGGGAAGATATGTACTATGAAAATCAACTTACATACTAGGTAGTATAAACGCACTAATGAAATCGACTTACTCCTATTTTGTGATTTCTACTAATGAACTTCTTGGATTTGCCCATAGTAATAAAATCGGATATCTTTTGATCTTTGCGTTAATCTTCCCTCACGAACTACTTGAATTGCTATACACCAATGGAACCCAATTTTCATGCCATTGACGTTGCCAGTGAAGGTAAACAGGCAGGAAGAGGTGCAAGGGGTAAAATGAATATGGTGAGAAAAATCTTGACAAGAGAACACAAGTGTAGAGTTTTGGTTTTCTTAAATGAAGTAATGTTAAAGCATAAAAGATTGAAATTTGCCCTATAAACAGTCGTGCAATACTCAAGCAAAAGTTTTGGAAAAATAAAATAAGACGGCAATATATAGGAGGGCTTGAAAATTTAGGTAAAAATGTGACCATTGGCGAAATACGCGTCGCAATGCTCGAACGCGGCTTGAGCGCATGGGGGGCGTGCTTAAGGTTTCATGAGATACCTCCTAGGCACTTGAGCGAGGCTCGAGCAAGTTTTGAGTACGGGTCTACTGGTTTTGGTGCTCAAGCACGGGACAAGCAAGTATTAGGCGCATGCTTACTAGAAACGGAGCTCAAGTTCGGGGTGGACGAGTATCAGGTGCATGCTCACTGGAAACAAGGCTTAAGCGCGGCTCAAGCTTACGGTGGGTGTCGGCATACTGGAAACTAGGTTCAAGCGCTGAAAGGAGGTCGAGCTCATGCAGGCGTGCTGCAGGCGAAGGTACTCCAAAAAAGACAACAACTAATATATGTTGATGTAGATTTTCAGACTAATACAACCCGTTATCAACAATAGACCAGACATGGTCACAGAATAGGTCAACACATAAATGACCCTAACAGATTTAAAGTGGCGTTATGTATACGCATCAATCTCAGATATTGGTTGGCCAAACGGCACCTGTGATTATAAATAAAATCTCTCACCCAAAGAAGGAAATAAAGAGAAAAAATATTACTCAATCAGAGTACACAAAAGGATTATAGCCCTCCGAATATATACTTAACACCATCCTCTTTTATTTTCTACATTTACTTTCTCAGCATATTTTTATATCTATTAGAAAGATTATTAATTTAAGCATTGGAGGATATACCAAAGAGTGAGTCTTATATATATCTCTTATTCCCAATTTATTTTATTGTAATGTGTAGAATTTAAATTCATAGTTATAAAAATCAAACCCATTTACATTTAAATATCTAAGCGAAGTAGTTAACTCCTTAATTCGCATGATAATACAGATTCTCGAGACGCACCAGAAAGTAGTCAAAATAATACATTAGATAACAGATTCTATCCTAGAACTTCGATATTGGCATTTTTAATTTGTGAGGGAGCTGATACCTCTTTATATTCAAAATAAAAGATATAGAACCCAATTCATTCATCTCCCCAATAGTGTTTCCCCCAGAAAACCTTTTATTTGGTCCTTTTTATTCTCTCTTTCATTTCAATTGTAGAGGTAATTTTTTTGACATTAAGAAATATTCTTAACTCTAAATATTTAGTAAATATGCTTGGTATCTATTTAATAGGGAAAGTTTTGAACATGTTGCTATATGACCCATTCCCTTGGTTAGACGGATAGTAGGAATCTCAGGTATGTTGCAGATTCTATTGCTCAGGGCTCTCTTCCCTAACTTTGTAGTTTAAACGTCCTTCGAGCTAGGCAAGTATAATACAAACGGGTGCCACGAGAGTCTTTAGAATCTTTAATTGAGTGTAGCCTTCCTATAAGTTGAGTTTCTTTTCTTTAACCTTCCATAGGAGGACGATGCTTGCATTTAGAGGTCCTCAACCGTGTAAGTTTTGCCCTCAACTTTGTTCCACAAAATTTTTAATATTTTCAATATGTTTTGAATCTTGGCAACTAAGGCCTAATGTTAGGATTGGCCAATGGATGGGCACTTCCAAAACTATCTTCTTGCAGGGCAAAATCACAGGATGGGACATCTTTTGGTGGCTAGCTCAATTGACCCTATGCTCGCATGTTTACTATTTATGCTTTATAAAAAATGAGGGTTGTTTCTAATCGGATAATATTTTGATCAACTGGAACAAATAGATTAAACACTTTTTTATAGACTTTGTCAATGATGTATATATTGGATCTAGATAGTTATTTGAATAGAGTTGAGTTAGATTTTTAAACTTTTTAATTTGAATCATACATATCACTATATTTAATAAGAAGTCAAAGAATATATGGCTTATTCTCCAAAATATCCTCTAACACTCCAATCATAAATTTTTTTAGGAAATAAAAGATAATGAGATGTTGAGGATAAGACGGTGAGAAATTGAATATTTGACTTCATAATTTTTAGTATTTGCAAATATATAGAAGATTAAAAATATATAATTTTTATTTTATGAGTGATTCATTCTTTTTTTGTTCAGAAAAAAAATAAGCATATTTATAATCTTATCATTAATCAGCGTACTTTTCTTGTAGGGAAATGACTGTGCGTTAATTGAGAAGCTACGTTAGTATAGAATTAAATAGTCTAACAATTATATAAATTTTGAGTTTAATGTCTATTCATTCGATATGTTAAATATTTATCTGATCCGATCGTTCATCCATCAATTCATATAATCATTCAATTGACAAGCAATTTAATACCTCCTGTTTTTATATATATATATTACCAGCAAATTAACCATTTGGCTAATAAGTAGTTTAGTCAGTTCGTTCGAATTACTCTCTGATAAGGGTTTAATAATTCGGTTGATTCATTTCTCTTCATGATTTTCTATCTACAAGCTCTATAATTCAACAAGTTGGGTTGGTATTATATCAGATGATACCCATTTTTCTCCATTTCCTTTCCCTTTGACGAATCCCCCCTTCCTAAGGTTATGACAGTGAAATATACTACATGATACTAAAATGTCTGGGTTGCATAGATAATAATTCTTAGCGTCTCACATGAAGAGATGGTCTACGCGGTGGAAAAATAACTTTGCAGTAGGTTAAACAAAGAGAAACGAAAAAAATATGTAGTTTTGTACTATATATACATAAAATATTGCACTTATAGTCGAATAATTCTTACATGATTCAATTGGTTATTGAATTTCACTGTACAAAAAGCTGGATTCATTATGGTTTTATACAAATCTAGCCGGTCAAATTTAGAATTTAATCATTATTTACTAAAGAATGTGTCAACTTTATTTCGATTCTTTAATCACAAAAAATGGTCTTCCTTTTTCAAAGTAAATCATACAATAGTTGTTGTTTTCCTTTGATACTAAATAACGGCTTTAAACAATAACAATCTACGGATATAATTTATTTAGTTAAAAAATAAATTTTAAAGAATCTATTACTTATTATCCTATAAAAATTAAAAATTAGGTGTATTTATCAATTAATATAAATCTTTTATGTAGAGATGGCTATTCTATATTTTTCCTATTAGCGGTATTTTATTTTTTTTAATTATTAGATTTGTAAATTTTTAAAAGAGTTGAAGTATAATTTTATAAATTTTGTTATATCATTGTCTTTAAAATATTTTTTATCCATTTAATTTAATATATGTAAAAAAATTATATAAAAATAACTTTTAAGAAATTAAAGGTTCTACTAAAATAAATAACTAAAAAATATGCTAGATTATGCCGCGTCATGTCTATAATTTTATATCATGTAATTGTGTGCGCCGCCGTGCAGCACCGTCACCTCGTCAATGATGTGCTGGCGATGTGGACGTGATACACTCTTTTATTTGCGTGGAGCTTCAACAAATAAAAAGTAATATTTAAAAAAATAATATATTTTTTTATTATATAAATATTTTAATATTCTTGTAAAACAAATTAGTCACATATTATATAATTTTTATATATTAAATGTTCACCGTTAAATTGGAGTCGATGGGCGCTGCGATCTAGCCGCTGCTACCCAACTTTGTACTGAAGCCGTAGTCGCCAGTCTCGATATGTAGCCTTGCCTTGCCTTGCCTTGCCTTGCAAGTGCGCCATCGCTGGCACCGTGACGACTCTCATGGCGGTGACAGACTTGTTCGCCGGCGAAATCGTCACTGAACTCCTCAAACACCTTCTCTCAGTAGTGAAAAAATCAGCTCTTTGCAGAACAACCGCCGAAAGCCTTTTAAAGCATTTGAACCAGCTTCTCCCTGTCATCGAGGAGGTCAAATACTCCGGAGTCGAATTACCCCAGTCTCGCCAAACCCAGCTCGATCGGTTCTCGGAGGATCTCCGAAATGGCCTCGAACTCTGCAAGAAAATCCTCGCCTCGGGGCGGTGGAACGTCTACAGGCATTTGCAGTTAGCAAGAAAAATGGAGAAGCTGGAGAAAAAAATTTCGATGTTTATGGATAGGATGGTACCGGGTCACGTTTTGGCCGACGTGCATCACTTGAGGTATGATGTTGCTGAGAGATTTGACCGGGTGGACGCCTCTGCCAGGCTGATTGAACAGCGGCTTGGGGCGCTAAAAATTGGTATGGAAGGCGGAGGGTGGTTGGAGGAGGAGATGAGGAGGATGGAGGAATTAGAGGAGAGGCATGAGGATGGTGGGGTAAATTTGGGAGTGGGATTGAAGGATGGGATGAAGAAGGTGAAGGAGATGGTGATTGGGAGGGATGATGTTGGGGTTATTGGAATTTGTGGTATTGGGGGTAGTGGTAAGACCACTCTTGCTAGAGAGATTTGCAAAGATGATCAAGTTAAACGTTAGTCTTTCTTTCTTTTCCTATGTTGTCGGTTGCTCATCTTAACATAGTCTGCCATTATATTAATCTAATCATGTGTTTGCAATGAAGGGACAAAAGATGATTCATATAGCTGATGCGTTGTACTATGTTTTAGCGTGTTGTTGTTGTATTTGGACCTAATGCCTTGTTGTTATTGTTGTTCTTGGTGAGGAAAAGTGAGTATGATTTTTCTGTCTGCTCATTGTGGTGGTATCTCTATTTCGGAGTTGATGGGTGAGAAAAGCAGTACTACTCCCTCTTCATCTGTCCTTTTTGTACCATTACAGTGGAAATGTATTGAATAACATAGTAATAGTGTAAGCCTGTTGGTCATTGCTTAACTGCCATACTTTAGTTTTGGCTTCTGGAGTGTGATTGTTCAGAATTTTGCTTTTGGGGTGTGATTGTTCTTGTTGTTTTTGTAACGATTCAAATGTTTGCAGGTTACTTTGATAACAGGATCTTGTTCCTGACAGTATCACAATCTCCAAATGTAGAGGGTCTGAGATCAAGCATATGGGAATTTTTATATATGGGTGCAAATATTAGAGTTTCGCAACAGAACCTTCAATGTGAATGGAACGTCGGACTGAGGACCCTCATGGTTTTAGATGATGTGTGGTCGCTCTCTGTGTTGGAGCAGCTGCTTTTCAAAAGAATGCCCGGTTGCATGACCCTCGTTGTTTCGAGAATAAAGTTCCCAACTGTTTTCAACCTTTCCTATGAAATGCAGTTGTTGAAGAACGATGAAGCTGTGGCTCTATTCTGCTATTCTGCCTTTGGACAGAAGTCCATTCCTATTTCTGCTAATGCGACATTAATCAAGGAGGTAATGTTTTTATTTCCTGAATTGAGTGTGATTTTATATCTGAATGCACAATAAGACTGATTATATTGGACCCTCCCAGACCCTTCAATATTGGAAGACTTGTTTACTGGACGCCCATTTTAAATTATGCTTTTTGTCTGAAACTTCAACTGCTGATATAAGTGAAAAATGGGCTTTGTTTAGCTTGTTAATGAGTGCAAAGGGCTTCCATTGGCCCTTAAAGTGATTGGAGCTTCTTTACGTGGCCAAGATCAAATGTATTGGATGAGTGCAAAGAACAGGCTATTGCGTGGAGAGCCTATCTGCGAGTCCCATGAAATCGATTTGCTCGAACGGATGAAATTTAGTATTGCCTACCTGCCAGAAAAGGTTAAGGAATGCTTCTTGGACTTGGCTTCCTTTCCTGAAGATAAGAAAATTCCCTTAGATGTTCTCATCAATATGTGGGTTGAGATTCATGATCTTGATGAGGAAGAAGCTTTTGCCATTCTCATTGAGCTTTCTGAGAAACATCTTCTCTCTCTGATGAAAGAAGCACGGTATGTTGCAACTTTGGAAAGCTTTTTTTCCCAAACTGACTCCCTCAAAAAGAATTTTCCTTGTTTGTGATCTTTGACTCGATTATCTGAACCTTATCTATAAAAAAAGGTTGATACTTGATCGTGTGAAGTTTTCAATGTCTGCATGTGTTTTGTTCGGCTGAGAAAGTTTTCAATTTACAGCTTGCTAGGTTGTAAATTTGACAGGGCTGGAGATCTATATAGCAGTTACTTTGAGATTTATGTCACACAACATGATGTATTGAGAGACCTTGCTCTCCATTTGAGCAAAGACGGGAACATAAATCAGAGGAAACGATTGCTCATGCCACGAAGAGAACAAGGACTCCTAAAAGAATGGGAGAGGAGAGCTGATCAGCCATTCAATGCCCAGGTTGTTTCACTTCACACAGGTATTAAGTCCATCTTTGCTACTTCATATTGTGCAAATAACTAGAAATAGTGCCTTTTTAACCCTCATTTGTCGCTATAGTGCTTTCAAAAGAAGATACATTAGAGAATGATATGTTTTATGATCTAGATTATGAGCACAATTGCTTGTGCTTTGTTAACTATAAACTAAACCAAACTAAACCCATTCCCACTAAGTTGGGTCTGCCACATGAATTCTTGGTGACAATCTGCTATGGGCTGTTTCTTATGTTCCATTAGTTGTACCTTGCTCATCCCCTCCTCCTTTTTCCTTTATGTTGGGCTTCTTTTATGTCAAAATAATCAAGCGTATATCATATTCTTATAGCCAGCATTTTCTAATCATTATGTATGGTTCTAAAGGCGGATATTTAACTCCTTAGGTGAAATGAGGGAAATGGACTGGTTCCCTATGCAATTTCCAGAGGCTGAAGTGCTCATCCTGAACTTCTGCTCGAACAAATATTGCTTACCTCCTTTCATTAACAACATGCCAAAGCTTAAAGCACTGATATTGATCAACCACAGTAACTCACATGCAGTCCTTCATAATCTGTCTGTGTTCAATAATATGCCCAACCTGAGGAGCCTTTGGTTTGAAAGAATCTCTGTCCCTCAGTTTCCAGAAACTACCATCCCCTCAGTGAAAACTCGCAAAATTTCTCTAATCCTATGCAAAATGAACTCCAGCTCGGATCTATCCATGGTAGATTTTCCCTGGATTTTCCCTCACCTTACAGAACTCACAATGGATCATTGTATAGATTTGGCAGAAGTGCCAAAGAGCATATGTGGGTTGCTCTCCCTCAAGAGACTAAGCATCACCAACTGCCACATTCTCCGAAAACTTCCGGCAGATTTAGGCAACCTGGGCTCTCTTGAAATCCTGAGGCTGTATGCTTGCCATAGTTTGTTGACACTTCCTCCTGGGATTCATGAGCTGGTTTGGTTGAAGTACCTTGACATTGCTCAGTGTGGCACTTTGGCCTGCCTCCCCGAGGGAATTGGTAAATTGATGAGGTTGGAGAAGATTGACATGAGGGAGTGCTCAAGTATCAGGAAGCTGCCAAACTCTGTGAAATTATTGCAGTCATTGCACCGTGTAGTATGCGATGAAGAGATTTCTACGAAATGGAGAGAGGTGCAGGCCGCTATACCTCAACTTCACCTTCAGGTTGTTGAGGATTTTTGCTCTCTGGATTGGCTGACGGAGTGAATTGCTTACTACTACCAGTATCAGGTTTGTATTTATGGTTGTAAATAGCTTTATATTAATTGATGCAGTATTAAAAAGTGGAACTCTTCTGTAGAGTTCTTCAACAACCATTTGTATCCTTGGTTTCTAGGAAAATGCAAAATCAAGCGCCCTAGGATTTCTCTGTGAACATTAAAGCCACTCACCGGCTGCCAGGAATAAATGTGAATTTCCACTTGTTTGAGCCTCTTATACCTGCTTACTGATGCTTTTGTATCGCTGTGGGTGTCTGTGAACCCACCCAGTTACTGGGTAGAAGAGCACGCAGGTTAAAACTGGCCATTTGATTATGCTAACAGGAAAATGATGGAATTTTCACCTTTGTGCCAAATTTCCCGTATTTGATATTTTGGAAATGGTTAAATAAATGCAGTTATGTCCCAATAATGTATGTTGAATGCCGGTTTTCGTGGTTAATTTCTAAAGAGTTTTTCACTAGAAATATAATTGTGAGGTGCCTTAGAATGTGGAAAAAGATAAATTGGATGGTGGGGACATGCTTTCGTTTTTGTTTTTTTTTTCCTGCTCTCTGTTTCTCCGTTGTGTTGCAAGTGGAAGACTTGAGTCAAGGTGAACAAAAGTCATAATTGGACTACTAGAGTATCCGACTTGCCTACACTTTGCTGCTTTTCTGGGAAGGTTCATCCAACGGCACCACCCAATAATAATAATTAGCATATGATCATTGTTAATTGACCAAAGAAAACGTGTAATTATTATTATTATTATTATTGTTGTTATTACTGTTTTATGGGAAGTTGATATATTTAGATTTTCGGTTTTAGTCATGTCAATTTTGTGAGCCTTACTTTTATATCACAATTACTCAACAGTTTTAAGTTATTTAGCATTGCAAAAAATGCATTATACTAGAGATATACGATAGAATTTGCTCTTCTGTGAATGTACTCGAATGGCATTGTGAAATAAGAAGATCAGCTCATCTGTGCTCGAAGGTATCTAGTGCTCCGTTTTCGCACGAGATTCCCTGAGCATCAGATGGTTAGAGAGGCACTGCATGAGGTCTAGCCACTTTGCCTAATCAGGAAGATATGGTTAGGTTAGGAAGATCTGAGCCCTCAGAGCGGAAAATTGTTGGCTGGCGTTTGTGTCTGTTCGCTCTGTTAATTGGGCGTAGAGCTGTGCCAGACCATCACACGGAAAATTGGGTTGCTCGGTCAACGTGTTGCACCGACTGATTCTTGCTCGAGTAGATGCTTTTGCAACACAGTGACAGAGAGCTGTAGTGCGAATTTCCGGCGATGTCTCCTAGATAGGAAGTCAGTTTAACCATGCTATCATCCGCCCCCTTGAATTGCATCCTGTTAGATATTCTGTCCTCAAATTTTATTTTATAGAGCATTTATTCAATAGTTAGTTAATGTTATTTATTTAATATGTATTTAATTATTATGTGTGATATCACAAGGAAATAATAATAAGTATAAAAACAATGCTAATGTTCAGGAAATGAAAGATAGTGTGATGAATTTTTTGTTATTTATTTATTCATTCTATTATAGATTGAGAGATATATTTTTTATGTATTAAATAGGTATATATTTATAATACCGCATTAGACGGGATGACGCTTTGTCGTTGTGGTGGTGACGTTAAGCCAGTGAATGGGTACGTTGTAAGAGCACATGCACCAAATGGATACCTTTGAAAATTAATCATTGATGTTACGATGGTCGTTTAGCATGAGAACTTGGACGCCCTTTGACTTAAAAGAATTGTAACTATTTATTTATTATTGATGATCATTATGACCAAACATATATAGGTTGGATCTAATATGCGATCAATTAATCTGTATAAATTCTCCATAAAAAATTTACCAGTCCCTGATTGAAATAATGTATTCAAATTGCTTGTATATAGTTGGACTTAAATAAACAAATTCCACCAGTAATTGTGCTGATAAAGCCATTTCAACATATTATCTATTTTACTATAAAATGTACTTGTTTGCCAAATTTATTTTAATAATAATTTAGAGTCTAATCAAATTATGGATTAAAAATTAAGAATCATATTAGCTAAAGATTTAGTTACTGATTTCATTCCAATCCGGTTGGTGCATTTGGAATATTATATAACGGAAGGGTAAGTATGAAAGGAATTTTATAATAAATATTCTTTTTAAGGGTCAACTATAATATATAGATAGATATGATTATAATTTTTAGAAGCCTAATAATCAATATAATTAATTATAAAAAAAAATTATTTAAAATACTAGATTTTAAAGATTTGATCTTAGGGTCAAGAATGGAGATCCTTGAGAATTCACGTCATATTATCGCCTATAGTTTCTTTGACGGCTATAGATAAATAATAAATATTCCATTCACGTTTTGGTGGCTGCACAGCCCACCATTGCTGTCGCTGGTTGCCCCAAAAAAACATTGCTATTTCGTCATCGAAAATTTAGAAGAAAAAAAAAAAAAAACAGAATTGTATTGGGTAATTGCGAGAAGCTTGACCAGTAGAACTCCTGACGGCCGCCGGTTACCGATGGCTCTATGATTGCGTGGTTGGCCAATTTAAACAGTGGATGTCACTACATGTGTCGGTTGGTAGAGGAAGATAGGTAGAAGGAGAACACAAAAGGAAGAATTTTTTTAAAAAACAAAAAAAGGAAGAAAAGAGAGAGAGCCTGCACGAGGACTTTCATTTCATTTATTTTTCCTTTTCCTTTTGAGTTTTATTTATTATATGGATTTAATTGATTAAAGGGGTTTGGATTTGGATTTGTCATCAGTGACTCAATAAATATATTTAAATGTCAAATAAATATTGTTCCATTTAAGTTTATTTGACTAATGAACCCTTATCTTTTCGATGCGTATTTGACCCGCGGATTAAGTTTGACTAGGTTAGTAAATTATCATTTTAATATATTTTAGAAAATATTACATGGATAATAATATATGATATATTCAATATGATGGGTTTAACATAAATTTGGACTAGAGCCAATGAGGCTCAACTTAAAAAAGAAGGGTCTGACCAGCAAAAGAGCCCAATCCAGTAACGGCACCCCAGTAAATCCTTGAACACAGCCCACTTGGTGCCCCAGATGCGCAGCCAATCAACGTGTGCACGCTTTTGCAGAGGCGATTGTAAACGGCCAGCGCAGGAGGCATCGACTTAGAATATATCAGCCAATGGGAGATGAACTCAACGCTAACAAGTCGAATCGCACGCTGCCCCAACAACCACTCAACCAATCTGAGTAAAGCCAGTAGGCTTGCGTTGGCCACACCTGACAACGGTCTCCTCGCCTTCGCAAGGCGACAAATGACATAGCTGGCCACCGCCAGAGCGCAGCAGCCGATGAATCCCAATAAGCCACTTGTTGGAGGTGTCGACTCCCAACGCCTCCCTGAATGAGCCTACAAATACTCACTCCTGCAGTGGAGAGAAGGATGAGAGTCTGATCCGATTCAAACTTCCTTGAAAGAGCCTAAGTAGTGACTTGAGATTGAGCACTCAATCCTTCACCTAGCACTCAAAGCTTCGAGGAGAAAGAACCAACTCTCTTTCCTCGAGCCACCACCTTCCTACGGCGGCGATAGTGAGCCACTCGTAGCGGTGCAATCTACGGAGCCAAAGCATCCTCCAAACATCCCACACACTTTTCTCATTCCTGCATCTCTGTATTCTCATCACGTTTATATTCACGCGTGCATCTTTTCGTTCATTGGGAAATATTTTTGATTTGAGCGTTGAAGTGTAAATGGTGGGGCAACAGTCCACCATCCTCTAACCTTTTATTTGTAATTTGTAGTGCATGGGACCCAGCTTGAGAGGCGCGGAGACTGGACTTGTTCGTAATCCGACCCAATTGAGGAATCCAAAGGCTCTCTAATTCACACAAGAACCCAAACTCAGGGACAAATCATTGGTATCATCTGTGAGAACGACGGAAAAAGTCTAACCACCTGTCCCAACGTTCACTCTCTCACTCTGAATATGGTCAATATTAGAGAGCAAGTAAGCGCACCGGCAAGGAGACACGTCGCCCGCAGCGACGACCCCTCTGTGGATAGCCGTGTTGGTGAGCAACCCAAGCCCAACATGCGCAAATTGGTTGCAGACATGGACGACATGAAGTAGATGTTTCAGGTGCTGTGTGCTTGAGGTGGAGTGCAATGGATGGGAGCCTCTCCCCTGGGTCCCCAAGCGTCGACTTCCAGATGGACGAAGCTCGGGGCGAAGGCCCCAGCAGCAAGGACAACCAGGCCTGGTGATGCCAGGGCCTAGGCAGCAGGGTCCAAAGGACACTTCGGAGCCTCTCGAGTGGGGATGCGCGGGAAGAAAGCCTTGAGCGGCAGAACCCCCACAACTCCCGCAATGACAGGATACTCATGACCAGAGGAGAGGGCTCTTGCAATAGCAACTTCCTCGAGCAGACAGTCGCCATGACCTGCATGACCCCCAAGAGAACTCCAAGCTCAGAGACTTCATCAACGCGAAGAGGAGCGGGTCACCCCTTGAATAGAGGAGAAAGTAGAGAAGATATGACAGCACCTGTTCAAAGGGAAGTCCAGACAACAGGCACTCGACCTGCAGAGGTCGCTGTTTGCCATGGACATCCGGACACAACCACTCCCCTTCAAATTCAAAATCCATACGTTAGATCCGTACGACGGGAGTACAGACTTAATGGACCACCTAGACTACTTCCGCACGCCACTGCCCTTTCACAGGGTAAGTGAAACCGTCATGTGCCAGTACTTTCCCCAAACACTAAAGGGGGACACAAGGCTCTGGTTTCATGGCTTTCAGCTCAACTCTATCCGTTCCTTCGATGAGCTTGCAGACTGCTTCCTGTACCAATTCACTTCTAGTCGGAGGTAAGAGAAATACCCTAGCACCTTATCCGCCTTTGCCAGAAGCGGGAGGAGAGCCTGAAATGGTTCCTCAACCGCTTCATTGCCGAAGCTCAGCGAATCCCTCAGCTCTCCGACGAGATGAAGTTGAACGCCTTCATCACCACGTTGACAGCTGGGAATTTCTTCAAACACCTGGCGCACTAGTGCCCTCAATCCTTCCGAGAAGCTGAGACCATCGCTTGGGCCTACATTGTGGCCAAGGAAGCCAATGAGGTTAAACGTCTTGAACGCATGGACCAACAGTTGGAAGGATCAACCGCTGGAAAGAAGAGAAACGAAGATGACGGCCATTCTTGGGAATCCTGCAAGCAACCGAGTTTCGAGTTGAGTGTTCAAACGAAGTACAGGCCCCTGACCCTGACTCCCCTGAACGATACTCGTTTGAACATCTTGATGCAAATTAGAGACGAAAAGTTCCTAAAGTAACCTAAAGCTCCGAAGAACCCAGAGGTCAGAGACCGGACGAAGTATTGCCACTACCACCAGTCTCTAGGGTATACCACAGATGATTGTCGGACCCAACACAGGAAAATCAAAGAACTGGTCCACTGTGAGCACCTCACTCGGTTCCTAAAAAGCTCAGGGCAAGTCTTAGAGGCTGTCGTCAACAAAGCCTGAGTTTTGCCAAGGAACCAAATCGCCGTTGGCGTCATCAATATGATCTCAAGCAGGTCGGCCAGAAGCAGCGACTACAACAGCCCCGAGGCCGCGTCCAGCAGCAAGAGAGTGAGAGTTGGGGCTAGGACTGATGCCATTAATTTTAGTGATAACGATATGACACATGTAACTCTTTCTCATTCGGACCCTCTTATTGTATCAGCCGTCGTCTCAGCCGATACGCATGACTACCAACTGAGACGGGTTTTTATTAAGAATGGAAGCTCTCAATATTTATTATATTTTGATGCATTTTTTAAGTTAGGTCTAAAAAAGAATCATAAGAGAGCAGCTGAAGGACCCTTCTATGGTCTGGACAATGAATCAATACCTGTGCAGGGAGAGATTCAGTTGGAGGTCATGATGGGGACTCACCTGCGTATAGTTACGCGCACACTCACGCTCCTCGTTATCAACCTACCATCGGCTTATAATGCTATCCTAGGCCAACCGTTTCTGGCCACCTTCGGGGCAATGACCTCAATCCCTTACCTGAATGTGAAGTTCTTAACCCCGTAGGGAATTGGGGAAGCATTGAGCGACCAGATGATAGGGCAAACGTGTTACCTATCCCAGGTCACCAATACCACTCCAAGCCGACCCACTGAAGGCCTAGACTTCTACAATGAGATGTTGTTGCAACATACCTAGTTAAGAGAGGCAATGGAGCAGGTCCCCTTGGACCCCAGCGAACCTGAAAAGTGCATACACATCAACCGATCCCTCTCTGCGCCAATTTGAGGCTAACTTGTAGACTTTCTCAGGCGGAACTCTCATATCTTAACATGGATTCCCACTGACATGCTAGGGATACCGATCAAAGTAAGGGTCCACAAGTTAGGCCTCGATCTTGATCACAAACCTGTCAGGTAGAAGCTCAAGAACAATTCCGTCAAAAAGATGGCAGCCATAAGAGAAGAGATGAAGAAACTGCTAGACGCCGGATTCATAAGAAAAATTCAATACCTAGACTGGTTGTCAAACGTCGTGCTCATGAAGAAGAGTAGTGGAAAGTGGAAGATGTGCGTTAACTTCACCAATGTAAACAAGGCCTGCCTGAAAGACATCTTTCTGCTTCCTCGGATCGACCAGCTGGTGGACTCCACATCCGGGCATGAACTTCTGAGTTTCATTGACGCCTACTCAGGCTACAACTAAATAAGAATGAGCCCCGATGACGAGGAGCACACTTTATTCATGACCAACCAAGGGACATACTACTACAATTCATACTCTTCACTTTGAAGAACACCCGCATGACTTACCAACTCTTGGGTAAATAAGATATTGAAGCCCAGATCAGTAGGGATGTGGAGGCATACATAGACGACATGCTCGTTAAAAGTAAAGTAACCAATGATCACGTCCGTAATCTGGCAGAAACTTTTGAGGTGCTTCGAACCCACAGGATGAAGCTCAATCCAACCAAGTTTGTGTTCGGGGTGACCTATGAAAAATTCCTGGGCTTCATAGTGTCCCACCACGACATCGAACTGAACCCGGAGAAAATCAAAGCCATCCTTGACATGACCCCTCCGCGGACCATGAAGGAAGTCCAAAAACTCACAGGGAGGCTCACCACCCTCTCGCAGTTCCTGGCCATGTCCACGGAGAAATATCTATTGTTCTCCAAGGCCCTTAGGGGGCCGAAGTCGATAGGATTTTGCTGGACGGATGAGTGTGAGGCTGCATTCCAAGAACTGAAAGTGTATCTCACTAATCCTCCGCTCCTGAACTCCCTTTCAGAGGGCGAGGACCTGTACCAAAGACTTGGCGGTATTAGATACAGCTCTCAGTTCGGTCCTTATTCGGCAATAAGGGAACATGCAGTGGCCCATGTATTATGTGAGTAAGGTGCTAACGGACACGAAGTCCTTCTACCCTCACACCGAGAGAATCACCTTGGTTCCCATCTACTCTGCCCGAAAGCTAAGGCCGTAGAAACCTAAGACTTTCGGATGACTGGTCAAGTGGGCCATAGAGTTGGGCGAATTCGACCTGGAGTTCCGGCTGAAGCCAACCCTAAAGGGCCAAGACCTCACAGATTTCGTGGTCGAAATGGCGACCCTAGTTCTCTACACCCCAGACCAGACCAAAGATGCGGACACCGTGGACGCCCCTGTGCGGACCCTCAATGTCAATGGATCAACTATGCAAACAGGCAGCGAGGCCGGAGTCGTGCTCGAAATGCCCGACGGCTCAAAAATCACGTACTCTCTCATGCTTGGATTTCGAACCACCAACAATGTGGCGGAATATGAAGTCCTCCTCCCAGGGCTCTGGCTAACCAAGGAATACTCTATAAGAGCGTTGGTCGTGCGCAGCATTCAGAGTTAGTGGTCAACCAAATCTGAGGTGTCTTCTAGGCATCAAACCTATAGCTCGCTAAATACTTAGTGAAGGCGAATGCCCAAGCCCAGGCATTCGAGAAGTTCAAAATTGAACACATCCCGAGAGCGGAGAATTAGAAGGCTGACTAGCTGGCCAAGGACACAGCGGTGGGATCTCAAGAGTAGTATGCCAAGAGCATGCAGGAAGTTCTAGCCGTCCCCAGCATCAACGACAACCCGGAATGCAAAGTGCTATAGATCACTGAAGACAACAACTGGATGATCGCGTACTGGAAGTACTTGATAGATAAAGCGCTATCGGAAAACCCCAAATAGGCCAAGTGGATAAAGAAGACAGCTAGCTGGTACACGATTATTGACAGGAGACTATACCGGTGGAAATATTTGACTCCCTACCTGAAATGTCTCACACCACAGGAAGCTGAATACACACTAGGTGAAGTCCACCTTGGTGTGTGTGGCTCGCACGTCGAAGAAAAAACCTCGCATTCAAAATTATGAGCAAGATTTATTTTGGCCTACGATGAAGAGGGATGCTATGGACTTTGTCAAGAAGCACAAGAACTGCAAAGTCCATAGATCCCTGGAGCCACCGCCGCACATGGAGTTGTAGAGCTTGTAGGCCCTGTGGCCATTTGTGCAATGGGGGTTCGACATCCTCAGGCTCGTGCCGTTGGCCTCTAGGTAGAAAATGTTTTTCATCGTCGGCATCAACTACTTACCAAGTGGGTCGAGGCAACTCCCCTGGCACGCATCATTGATCAAAACGCAATAGAGTTCATCCGCCAAAATATCGTTTATCAGTTTGGGATTCCTGAGGTCATAGTTACCAATAACGAAACTCAGTTCACTAGCAAACGGTTCGCTAAATACTGCACAAGCTTGTGCATCAGACCAGTTCACACGTCTGTGGCATACTTGCAGGCTAACGGCCAGGTCGAGGTGACCAACCAGACACTGATGCATGGACTAAAGACTAAACTTGATGACGCAATGGGCTCCTGAGCGGACAAGTTATCTTTTGTGCTTTGGTCATACCGCACGACCCCGCGGGAGCCCACAAGGGAGTCACCCTTTAGCCTCTGCTACAAGACTGAAGCGGTTGTCCCCGTCGAAGTGACATTCAGATCTCATCCCTATTAGCAACTCCCAATGCCTTGGAGAGCACTTGGATTTGCTCCCAGAAGCTCGCAACGCAGTGTGCCTGAGAACAACGGCATACTAGTAGTGCATCGCTCGATACTACAGTAAGCGAGTGAGGGCTTGCCTGCTCGAGATCGAGGATCTAGTCCTCCGGAGTGTAGAGGCGATAGGTAAGATCGCCCATAGAAATAAGCTCTCCCCGAACTGAGAGGGCTCATTCCTTGTCTCGACAATCTTTCGGAGCAGAGCAAACAAGCTGTACACCCAGGACAGCAAACTGGTCCCTTGGACATAAAATGCCACCAACATCAAGAAATATGCCAATGAGACACGTACATGCCCAAGTAAGTTGTGTATACATGAATTGAAATGCTTGTACATGTACCACGTTTTGATTAATAAAATTGTTATTTTTATCTGCCTGTCTGATTGTTCATACAAGTGTGTGCTTGCTTGCCATTTCCAAAGAATATAAAAGGCCTAGACTGCCCCTAAGTCAGGAGGACATTCGTCCAACTGTAAAACAAAACCTTGGCCTAGCGCCGAGCAGCCCACATGCGGTAGAATTTTAAATTTTGGCTCTGTGACGAAAGGCCCCTGGCGGCAGCGAAACCTTGGCCTCACGCCTAGAGGAGCACAAGTAGTTGAATTCTGGACTTTGGATCGGCGCCAAAAGGCCCCTGGCGGCTAAAAAACCTTGGCTCCTCACTGAGCGGACCACATGCGGTCTAATTCTGAACTTTGGCACCGTGTCAAAACGCCCTTAGCGGCCGCAAAACCTCTGCCCTGTGCCGAGCAACCCACCTGTGGTTGAACTTTGAACTTCAACTCCGAGCCGGATGGCTCTTAGCAGCCACAGAACCTTGGCTCCATGCCAAACAACCCGAATGTAGTTGAACTAGCAGGCCAGGGGGCTCACGAAGCTCCCACCAAGACGGCCATCAAAACCTTAGGGGGCTTAACTGGCAGGTGTGCGCCGACCTTCTCAGAAGAATAGAGCACCCTCAGTCAACGACAATCGGTGGGCCAGGACCATGCACATTTAAAGAGACGACGCCTCAAGTGGGGCCGAGCACCGAGATGGTGTTGTGCGCGCAACGGCCTAAGACCCAAAGTTCGGCTGCTATAGCCTCAAAACCCAGTTAGCCTTCAAGAGGCTCCACCAGGCTGCAACGACGTCCAATTCATTGGACAAAGCATCCCACTCTGTGCGAGATGCGACGACACCCTCAACCGAAGGGCGAGCTCAGCGCAAGAGGCACTTGGAGTGAGCCTTGGTGACGATAGCAAGACAACTTAGCCAATACAATCATCAGATCCATATCATCAAAAAAAAAGTGAGAGAGAGGAGGAAAGCAAAGTAAAAAGAAAATATTCTTCTTTCAAGCCAGAGATTACAAAGTTCCTCTCACAAAGCTATGTGCGAAAAAAGTGAACAAAATGCAGCTGTCCTACAAGCTTGAAGGTCCTGTCCCCTTCGGGAAGTCTATCAAGCGCGAGCAATTGTCGATCCCATCGTTGTGAGGGTTAAGGATCCCCGCGGAGACACCCGCAGCTGCGACGGAGACTATGCGATGACATAGGCGTATGCCGTCCCAGAATCTCACATCTAGAATTCGAGTTATCTCCTCCAAAGACAGCCAAACTCGCAAGCCAACCTCTGCTCAGGTGCACCAGTCCTGCAAGCTGATGATGAGGTCTCCAGTCGCCTGTAGATCACCTCTCAGCCATTCATTCTCTTGCTTCAGGATGGTTGCCTCGCGCTTTCAATGCTGCTCGGCTGTCCATTCACCCTCTTCTTGAGCCCGGCAGGTGCACTCATCTCGTTGAGAAAGGGCGGTGTGAACAATGCTAATTGTCTCTAGGATCTGCAAGAGAGAAAAAGAATGAAATGCCCTTGAATCCTGGCTATGAAAAATCCCCAACTTGATGGGAAAAGACATCATATCTCAATAAATGGCACCTCTGTAACGCCAGGCAGCTCTAACACAGCTTCGGAACCGAAAGCGCCTGGGAGCTCCAACTACTCGACAATGACATCCGCACTGCTCACCAGGGCCTCATCGACCACAGCTTCATTAGTGGTCTCCTCAAGCGCAGCGGCCTCCACAGCAATCTTAGGACCAAAGACAAGCGGCTCAGGCGACACTCTGGATGGTGCAACGACCGCCTTTGAAACATCTGAGGGCGTAGCAACATGCTCCAAATCAACCACCTCAATAAGCTCTATCGAGTTGATCACTGCCTCCTCTGTGCCAGCCACAACAACCTCTCTAAAGGACTCGATTGGCCACTCGCTGGTGGAGGGTCCTGCCTCGACGTCAAACAAGGAACTCGGCGTAGACTCCTCACTCGAAGGAAGACTAACCGGGGAAACGTCGTACTCCGCTAAAGCGACGACCGAAATCGGAGATCGCTCGGGGGCTCCCATGTGTAGCTCTAGCCTTGGCTCCTGCGCCGCGACAATGGCTACGGTAGGTGTCATCGGGGCAGACCCAACAGACCGGTAGAACACAATAGGAAATATCAAGCCCTCCTGCTAAAAGTGCCTCTGGCCCCCCTCAACCTCTTCAGGGCCACCATGTCTTCATCGGAAGAGGAGTCTAGCGATAGTGATGAGTCACCCTGCTTGGGCAACTCTCTCGATGGCTCTCTGATGGCTAGGCCCCCAGCTTTCCTCTTCTGGGTGACAGCTGCTGCCCCACTACTTGTGCGGTCCCACCCAACAGCCACGAAAATCTCGGAGATCAAGTAGTACCCCCGAGTGGAAAACATCTCTATCTCAGCTTGGATGTGATTGATCAGATCTTTCTCCTACCTCACTTCCTCCTCGTCACGCTTCTGGAGAAGAACTCGCTTACAGGACCCCACACACAGGAAATCTCACATTTTGGAGGATGCACAAGGAAGAAAAAGCTATTCTTCTAGTTTTTCACAGTGTCAGGGTTCATACCCTGGAAACTAAAACCTGTGCAGGGAGACATCAAAAGCAAATCCTTCGATCGGACAAAGCAAAAATCACCTTCACCGAGGCGTGGGCCAAACCCATCACCGTGAAGTCTAATGAAGATGCACATGGACACCAGATAGCGGATGGCATTAGGGTGAAGCCATGCAATTGGGATATTGAATGCCTTGAAGATCTCATACAGGTCCAACTCCATGGGGAAACGAAGTCCACCCCTCAGGTGGTGCTCATACATTGTAATGAAGCCCTCGGGGGGCTCATTCGCCCTACCACCCTCACCAAGAAGAAGATGGGTCCAGTCACATGGAATATGGTAGTCAACCCTCAAAGTAGCAACAGCGTTTGCCAAAAGGACTGACTTGATGTCGCTAACTTTTTTGACGAATGGAGGAAGGAGAGCTCTTCTTCTTCGCCATGGATTCTTGAGACAAACAAATGCAAAGTGTGAATGGTGTGGGAAAACAACGTTTAAATAGGCAGCGCAAGGGAAGGTAAAATAGTGTCGTGTGGGAAAATGCAAAGGTCGCCTTGAATGATGGCCAGGACACGCGTCCCCTCAACAGAGCACGGTGCGTTTATCCAAGGTTGCCCATCATGGCGCCTGAGAGACTGCCACCTTCACTCATGCTACGCCACCTGCCAAATCCCAACTGTCACACCACACAGTTAATGCGAAGATATTTTCCATCGAAAACGACGGCAGTAGCCCTTCTGAAATTCATGCTAGAAGGACAAACGAGTCATCCGAACATAACAAATTGCAACAGATAAATCGCTCTGTCAATAAAGAAATTTTGTTAAGAAATATCACTAATAAAGTTTCTTTAAGAGAAAAGCTGACCAGTGGTTGCAGAATACAACTATTTGCCCCCTCCGGGCTTGGTAGGATTGGCAGTCATGAACTCGGTCAAGTTAGAGCGCGTCCGCGGAGCCACATTATGAGAATCCAAGAGGCCCACATGAAAGTCAGGCGCCGCTAGTGAAGCTATCTTCTGGCTAAGCTGAATACCTTCCTAGAACCTTCCTTCTAGCATGGGAGACAGCTCCTCCGGCTAGATCCTCGACTTCAGCTCGGCTTCTAGCCATGCATAGACGACGTGCCCCTCCCTTAGTCGAGCCCGACACTGCTCAAGTTCCTCCTGAAGAGCGGTGGTTTGGCTCTGGGCTTGCAAATTGACGTCGGCTAGCTGCGACGCTCTCACATTTGCCTCCAAACAAGCTTGCCCAAAGTGAGTCGCTTGTGCCCAAATCTATTTGATTTCGGCAATAGTGACCTGCACTCGGACCTCAATATCCTCCACTGCCCGCTAGACACAGCAGAGTGGGTGACCGGCTCCCTTAAGTCTCTAAAGCTGAGAAAAATTGGAAGCCCCTTTGGATTCAAAGCCCAACGGTGCTCTCAAAGGCCTCACCGGCCCAACAACTGAAGTCTTCGAGTGGCAACCTTTCGCTGCCCTTGTAGCAGGCCCTACCTCGTCATGGCCTCTCAACCCTTGCTCTCTCCATCATGACTCCTCAGTAGGGGGCTTAGACCCTGAAGAAGAAGACGACCCTGCCCACGGTCATGGAGCAATGCCACGCACCCTGTTTACCATTAGCGTGACCACGACGAAAGAAAGAAGGGAAGAACTGCAGGCTTAGATTTTGTGCCTCACAACAGCAGGTCAATGCCCAAATTGGAGAAGTCTTTGGGGCTTAAATAGCCAAATCTTCCCTAAGGAGATGGCATCATTTGACCAGGAAAGGGCGTTCTGCCACCCAACGAAACCCTTCCACGTGGCGACACCCTGATGCATCGCGCCTTTTCAAGGAAGGCCATTATGACGTGATGGCCTGCAGGTTTCCTACGCATTAAATGCAGACGAGACCTGATTGATGCACCGTCTATCAGTATTGATCAGCCTGCCAAGGCAAGAAACAGACGGCGCAAGCTCACGAGCGGTTCTTGCTAGACCATCCCATCGACGATCCAAGTACGAACTTGAGGGATGAGCACTAGCAAGGGCGATCGAAAGCTACTGGACACTCTGAATAAGCAAGTAATCAAGCATGTATGGCGGTGGGAGGGCCCTACAACCCTTGAATCATATAGGGCGAAGAGGTAAAAAGAATATTCGGTGGCACCAGGGATAAAAGGCAAAAACTAATGCTTTTGTTCATTATTGAAAGTGTTCTTTATAAAGTACAGGGCTTTGTACCACAAAAATACAAAAGAACAAGAAATAAAATACAGTACAAGAAGCAGCAAAATAAACACTCCCCCAAGAAAGATCATCCTAGAGCATAGCTGCACATCACCTTCTTTGGAGGTGTCAACCCTAGAGTCGATTCCACTCTTGAACGGGCGGAGTGGACGCTGATCCCACACTTCTAACAAGACAAGTTTCTGCCGCAAGCAATGAAAAGGCATCCTTCCATCGGGGTCGTGACTCACTTTCATGAAGCCCAATGGAATGCTAGGACTCACCTCCTCTTTAGGCAGTATATATGAATGGTTAGTCACGGTAAGAGACGACGACGGTATGCTTTCGAGGGAACGGAATCCCTCGAATCAGCATGACCGCCTTGCAATGCTCCCCCTGTGGCTGAGAACCCTGGCTAGCCAGAGTGGAGGCACATGACAACTGCAGAGTGGCCGAGCCACCCTCATTATAACAAGGAAGCACCCTCGAGAAAGGCATGATGACATGCTTCAACAGCGGCGGCAAATCTCCCACAATCCATCCGATTCATTTACGGAACTCCACAGGGAGCAAGACGAGCCAAGGACTCCGCATTGCTTCACCAACAAAGGGTTGAATGTGAGCCACCTAGGTTGGGAACCCCTCAATTTATAGCTATGCCAAGGCCCAACGAGCTCCAAGAGAGGCACGCCACCCGATGGCCGTCAATTGGAAAACAGGAAAGCCATCAATGCAAAGCCAATTCCTAGGTAGCGAATCTTTCCCAACAGAGCATCGAATCCCCATGACTCCTCTAAAAGACTGCATATTCGCATGGAGAAGGAACAATGTCCCTGAGAGACGAAGACCAGCGCATCTCGAGGAAGCCCAAGCAGACAGACGGCGAGACCCACCTTTGACAATCCAAGCCCTAACAATGGGTCATCCCAAGATATGGGGGGCTAGTGATGGGTCCAGTATGAACTTGGGTCAGAGCCAATGAGGCTCAACTAAAAGGAGGGTCCGACCAGTAGAAGGGCACAGCCCAATAACGATGCCCCAGGAGATCCTAGAATACGGACCACTTTGCACCCCAGATGCGTAATCAATCAGCTTGCACATGCCCCTGCAGACGCAATCGTAGGCGGCCGGTGCAAAAGGCGTCAACTTAGAAGATATCAGCCAATGGGAGATAAAACCAACGCTGACAAGCCATAACGTACGTCGCCCCAGTAGCCACTCAATCAATCTAAGTAAAGTTAGCAGGCCTGCTTGGCCACACCCAACAATGATCTCCTCACCTCTGCAAGGCAACAATTGATACCGCTAATTACCGCCAGCACGCAGTAACAAATGAATCTTGACAAGCCACTTGTTGAAGATTCTAACTCCTAAAACCTCCCTGAAAGAGCCTACAAATATTCTCTCCTGTAGCTGAGAGAGGGATGAGAGCCCAATCCGATTCAAACTTCCCTGAAAGAGCCTAAACAGTTACCTAAGATCAAGCACTCGATCTTTCCTTGAAAAATCCGATTCAAGCACTCAAGGAGAAAGAACCAACTCTCTTCCCTCAAGCCACCGCCTCCTTACGGCAGCGATAGTGAGCCACTCGTAGCAGTGCAATCTACGGAGCCAAAGCTTCCCCCAAAAATCCCACACTCCCCTCATTCTTACATTTCTACATTCTCATCACATTTATATCCACGCGTGTATATTTCTGTTTGTCAGGAAAGATTTCTGACTTGAGTATCAAAGTATTTACTGTGGGACAACCTCCCGTCATCATTTGACCTCTTGTTTATAATTTGTAGTGTACATGGCCCAGATTGAGAGATGTGGAGATCGGACTCATTCACGATCCGACCCAGCTGAGAAATCTGAATGCTCCCTAATCTGCACGAGAACCCAAACCCAAAGACACAACATAATATATTTCGTAAATAGGTTCGTTTGGTTAATGACACTTGTGACCCTTCATTGTAGATAAATTAAAAGATTAGTTGATTAATTTTGGTTTACACTAAAAGAATTTAAATCTTTGTTGGTTTAATTTTTTTTTTTTAAATTTTGTTTCTTAAGAAGATAGATGAGTATGTATGATGATGCTTCGATTAGTTTGAGCATGCATAACAGGCTTTTGGAGGACAAAAATAAGAAGGATCGACCTTGAACAATGAACTTATTTTTAAATTAATAGAACATTTTAAGGAATCCTTAACCTTTTTATAGAAACTCAAGTTTTTCATATAATTTAAAAATCAAAAGGAATTTTTTAAAATATTCAACCTAAAGAAGTTCTTATACATTCTTCTTAATCCTTCTTTATATTGCTACATGAAAAAATAAAGATATCCCTATATATTTTTGAACTAAAAATCCCTATAATAAAGGATTAACAAACCTAATCCATAACTATTTACTCAAACTCCTAAAAATCATCAACTACTCCTACTATCATGCTAACCAACTTATGCCCTAACTACTACTCCTTTCACACCCAAATGAAGATATTGGGTCAAGCCTACATCAAATGAATAGTGTTAGGTCCAACTTGGAAGCGTGCCAGGAGAAGCAAGGCCCAGTCCAAGGGATGCCAGCCTAGTCGAGAAGCAGGCCCAGAACCCCTCTGAAGCCCAGCAGGTCTAATCGCACAACCCACGTGGCGTCTCAGAGCAATGGCCAATTAGCACATCACTACAATATGTTGAAGCAGCTGCAGGCGGCATGAGCCTGCCCAAAGCCTGTTGGCCAATGAAGAGAAGGTCAATGTTGCAGGCCATGGAACATGCCGATCCCCCTAGTCGCTCAGCCAATCTACACGCAAATACTAGACCAAGCGTGGTCAACACTTGACGACGGCCTCCGTGCCACTGCAAGGTGACAACTGACACTGTTGGATACCGCTAGCGGTCAGCGGCTAGCAAATCTTGACATATCACATGTCGGAGGTTCCCGCGCCCATGGTTCTCCACCATGGAACCTATAAATATCCCTTCCTTTGAAGGGAAGGGGACTCTTTCTCGAATTCTAATTTTTCGACACAGATCACGATCTCCGATTTAACTCTCAATCGAAACTCCTGATCTCTCTGGTCCAAAATCCAGATTCCCAAAAGCCTTTACCTAACAATCTTAGCGAGCCACTCCCTGCAAAGAATCTAGCGGAGCCTAGCCTCCCGAAACCGCTCAACAAATCTTGCATTCTTGCATCCTCAAATTTTCCACCGCATCCTACATTCATTCCTATATCTCTCCATTTATTACGGAAGATATATAACTTGAGCGTTGTAGTATTTACAGTGGGAGAATATCCTGCCAACTTTTGATCTCTTGTTTGTAGTTTGTGTTGGGAGGGGCCCGGGTAGGGGAGAGCAGAGACCGGACCCATTCGAGATCAAACCAATGCACAAAATCTAAAGGCTCCCTAATTTGTTGAAGAACCCGGACCTAGGTACGCAATATTGACGCTGTCTGTGGAAACTGCGATAAAAAGTCCAACTTTCTACCCCAACTATTCTCTTACGTAAAAAATGGTCAACACCGGAGCACAAGCAGGTGTGGCTCTGAGACGCTGCATGAAGGTATACGTCGATGACATGCTCGTCAAAAATAAAGTAGTTAGCGACCACATTCACGACCTGAAGGAGACCTTCGAGGTACTCTAGGCTCATAGGATGAAGCTCAACCTGACCAAGTGCGCATTCAGGGTAACTTCTAAAAAGTTTCTGGGCTTTATAGTATCCCAATGGGGTATCAAAATGAACTGAAAAAAAATCAAAGCCATCTTTGAATGAGCCCACCATGGATTCTGAAGGAAGTCCAGAAATTTACAGGGCAACTAGTAACCCTATCAAGAATCCTAACTAAGTCCCCGGAGAAGTACCTGCATTCTTCAAAGCGCTCCTGGGAATAAAAGCATCCAGATTCCGATGGATGGACAAGTGTGAGGCAGCATTCCAAGAACGAAAAATGTACCTCGTCAATCAGCCCCTTCTAAGCTCACCTTCGGAGGGTGAAGATCTGTACCTCTACTTTGTAGTGTCAAACACTAGCCTGAGCTCTATGCTCATCAGAAAGCATGAGGGCGCATAGTAACCCATGTACTATATAAGCCAGGTATTGACAGACGTAAAATCTCGCTACCCCCATGATGAGAGAATTGCATTACCCCTCATATATTTTTTGCGAATTTTGAGGCCCTATTTCTAGGTGCACCGAATCGTCATGCTCACCGATCATCCCTTGAAGGCGATCCTCCGAAGCCTTGAGACGTCTAAATGATTGGTCAAATGGGTTATAATGTTGGGCGAGTTCAACGTGGAATTCCGACCACAGCTAATCCTCAAGGGCTAAGCCGTAGCGGACTTTGTAGTCAAGGCGGTGACCCCAGTTCTTGACGCCCAGGACCATTCTTAAAGTTTGGACGTGCCGGATGCTCCTGTATGGATCCTGAATGTCAACGGGTCACCTACCCAGACAGGTAGCGGGCCAGAGTTGTGCTCAGAACTCCAGACGGGACGAAGATCAAGTACTCCGTTACGCTCGCCTTCCTAGCCACCAATGACGTGGCAAAGTATGAAGCACTTCTCATGGGGCTCCAGTTGGCTAAAGAATGCTCTATGAAAGCGCTAGTTGTGCACAGTGACACAAAGTTGGTGGTCAATCAAATCTAAGGAGCCTTCGAAGCATCGAATCCACAACTCGCCAAGTACCTGACCAAGGAAAAATCTCAGATCCAGGTGTTTGAGAACTTGAGATCGACCATGCCCCGAGGGTCGAAAACTGGAAAGGCGACCAGTTGACTAGGGACATGGTAGTGGGACCCATAGAGCAGTATGCTAGGAGCATGTGGGAAGTCTTGGCCACCCCAAGCGTGGACGGCCCAGATCAGGAAATGTTGTGGGTAAGCGAAGGCGACAACTAGATGACACCATACTACAAATATCTAACGAACATGATGCTTCTGACAAATTTTGAAGAGGCCAAGTGGATAAGGAAGACGGTAGGCTGGTACACGATCATCGACGGTAGGCTAAACCAGCGAGAGTATTCAACTCCTTACCTGAAATGCCTGACTCTAAAAGAAGCTGAGTACACGCTGAACAAGGTCCACATCGGCATATGCGGCTCTCACATTGGAGGGAAGAACCTCACATTCAAAATCACGCGGCAAGGTCTATTATTGCCCACGACGAAGCGAGATGCCATAGAATTTGTTAGAAAGTGCGAAAGCTGCCAAGTTCATGAAAACACAACCCATCGGCCGCATACGGAGCTACACAGCCTACAATCCCCATGGTTGTTCTCGCAATAGGGGCTCGACGTCCTCAGATCATTACCCTTGGCCTCCAGACAGAGAAAGCTCCTTATCGTCGGCATCTATTACTTTACCAAGTGGGTCAGAGGGACTCCCCTAGCGCGGATCACCAAGCAGAATGCAACGGAGTTTGTTTGCTAAAGTATCATCTGCTGGTTCGGGATTTCAAGGTCATAGTAATTGACAACGGAACCCAATTCACCTAAAAGCGATTCACCAAGTACTGTGCAAGCCTGCGCATTAAGCTGGTCCACACATTTATGGCGTATCCTTAAGCTAACGGCCAAGTCGAAGTCACCAACTGAACGCTGCTGCATGGATTGATGACCAAGCTTAAAGACGCAGGGGCTCCTGGGCAAACAAGTTATCCTCTGTGCTCTAGTCATATCGCATGACCCCACGAGAGTCCATGAGGAAGACACCCTTCAGCCTCTTCTACGAGGCAAAAGTAGTCATCCCCGTCGAAGTGGGACTCCCCAACTTGCGGGTTGAATGCTTTGACCCCGCCACTAACTTCAGAAGGCTTAGGGAATGCCTAGACCTACTTCCCGAGGTTTGTGATGTGGCCCGCTTAAGGACGATGGCCTACCAGCAACACGTTACTCGGTACTACAACAAGCGGGTAAAGGTTCACCCACTCAAGGTTGGGATCTGGTCCTCCAGAGCGTAGAGGTAGTGGGGAAGACCGCCAACAAGAACAAGCTCTCTTCAGGCTAGGAGGGCCCGTTCCTCGTCTCAGCGATCCTTCAGAATTGCATGTACAAACTACGCGCCCAGGACTCTCGGACTGGGAATGCAACCAACCTTAAGAAGTACAACCAATGATACGGCCCAAGGTCAGGTAAGGTGTGCATACACGATGAGTAACACTTGTACATGAACTGCATTTTACATTAATAAAATTGTTACTTTTGTATCTTTGTGCGACTGGCCATATGAATGCGTGCATGCTTGTTATTCTAAAAATTAAACGGCCGAGATTGCCCCTAAGTTTGGAGGGCCTTCATCCTCCTGTAAACCAAAACCCTAGCCCTGAGCTAGGCGACTCTCAAGCTATCGTACGCAAACTTTAGCTCCGTGCTGAAGGGCTCTAAGCAGCCACAAAATGCTGGCCCCATGCCAGGCAACCCTCAAGCGGTCATACATGAACTTCGGCTCTATGTCAAGGGGCCCTAAGAAGCCACGAAACCTGGCCCCATGCCAAGCAGCCCTTAAGTAGTCGTACACGAACTTCGGCTCTGTGCCAAAAGGCCCTAAGCGGCCCTGAAACCTTGGCTCCATGCCAGGCGATCCCAAAGCGATCGTAACCGAGCCTTTATCCCGCACCACGCAGCCCATGCGGTCAAAACAAACAAGCCTGGGGGCTCCTAAAGTCCCCAATACACGGCCATCAAAACCTTAGGGAGCCTAAATGACAGGCATGCGACGACCTTCTTAGGAAAAGAGAGCACCCTCAGTCAACGACGGTTGTGGGCTAGGACCAAATGCACGGGAGCAACGACACCTTGAGCGGGGCCTAGTGCCAAAACGGTGTCATACCATGGCCTCAAACCCAGAGTCCAGCTGCTGCAGCCTGAAAACTCAGCCAGCCCTCGTGTGGCTCAACTGGGTGTGTGACGACGTCTAACCCAATGGATCGAGCACCCCACTCCATGCGAGATGTGACGATATCCTCCGATGAAAGATGAGTACAACGCAGGAAAGCTCCGAATTCGAGCCTTGGCGGCGATAGCTAAAAAGCTTGGTCGTAACATGACGGGTTGCAAAGCCAAAGAAAACAACATGAGAATTGAAGTGCCAAAAACTAAAGAGAAAATCGCATTTCATAAATCATGTATGTGGAGGACTACAAGATCGTGGTCGAACGACAAAGCTCCTACCACCCTAGGAGTTCGGAGGTTCGCCCTCCTCAAAGAAGTCTGTCAGATAGGAGCCAATTGAAGCTCCGTCATTCCTTGGATCGAGGATTCCCACAGGAGCATCTGGGTAGGCAGCAGACATGATACGACGACACAAGTGAATGCCGTCCCAAAATTTGGCCTCCAACACCCAATCCATCACCTCCGGGGAAAGACTGAGGTCCGCTAAGGCACGGGAACTCAGGCCCTCCAACTCGGTGATCCGGCCTGTGGCAGCCTGAAGCTCTTCTGTCAACCACGCTACCTCTTTCTTTAGAGCACCAGCCTAGCCCTCCAGTCACTCGATATCCTGCCTTAGTGTTCCAGTTTTGCCCTCTAGTCACCCAAACTCATGCCTCAGTTTCATGGTCTAATCTCCACACGCTGGGCCACCTCCCATTCAGTTTCCTCATAGATCCGGTCGAGGAGCTCGACTAGGTGGGAAGATGTTACTTGGAGAGAGCGCGTCACCTCCGCAAGCTGCAATGGAAAGATAGAGGAGAGTGAGAAATCAGGGAACCTCAACATACCCGCCAACAGAAGGATGCAACATTCAGAGAAATCATACTTGAGTAAAGGACGAGCCCATGCCTCTGGAAGCAGCTCCGCACATACGCACACTTGAGGGCTCAAAGAGCTCAATTTCCTCCTCCACGCATGGGGGCTCCGACCGCCCAATAGCCCCCTTTGTAGGATTGGATGAATTTGGCACCGCTAAAGACGGCGGGACACTAGCGTGCTCCAGCTACAGCACCATCCCTAGCAGACTGGCCTCCTGGAACACCTCAGCAGTGAGAGCGTCGACGACTTGCTCAGGCGCTCCGACCTCCTTGGCGGCGGCAGGAGACTAGGTGAGTGGCTTAGGCAATGCCATGACCAATGCACTTGCAACCTCCGGAGTCTCTATACACGATCCCTACGAGCTCCAGTGTGTCGGCCGCCACTTCCTCAACGTCCACAACAGGCACTCCCTGCACCTCAAGGTCGAAGAAGGGGCTCGATGGCGACTCCCCGCCGGAGACCAACTCGACTAGGGGAACTCCGTAGTCCACCAACGCAACAGTGAGAATCGGGGAATGCTCGGTTGCTCCCTCCGGTGACAGCAACTCTTGCACCTATTCAGAGGTACCAATCCCAGTAAGCGCAGCTGGTTCGGTGACCAACCTAAATGACCTCCGTGTGGAGGTGCCTCCAGCGACTCTCATCCTCTTCAGGGCAGCTTCGTCCTCTTCATCTGAGGAGAACCCCAGCGACAGTGATGAGTCGCTCTCCCCAAGGGACTCCCTTGAAGGTCCCTGGAGGATGATAGCTTCGACTTTCCTCTTCTCACTTGCGGCTGTGGCCCCATTGCACGCAGGCCCCCACTTGGCAGCGGCAAAAGCATTGGGAGTCAGGTAATACCCCTGCTTCGAGAATGGCACCATGTTCACCTAAATGCGGTCAAGCACTTTATTCTCCTTCTCTATTTCGTCCACCGTCACCTCCCCTCGGAAGAACACGCTCACTTGACCACATTTATTAGGAATCTTCCAATCCGACAGTTCCTTCAGGAAGAAGAAGTGATTCTTCAAGTTTTTCACCAAGTCGGGGTTTCTTCCCCGAAAGTGAAAACCAAAACGTGGTGACATTGAGACCCAATCATCCGACTCAGTGAAGCGAAAGATCACCTTCACCGAGCTTGATCTGAACAGTAGTTCTTGAAGCGCACGAAGACACACATGGTGACTAAGTATAGAACTGCATTGGGATGAAGCCAAGCAACGGATACCCCCAGCCTGTCAACAATCCCATACAGCTCAACCGACAGGGAAAAGTGGAGCCCTCCTCTCAAATGGTGCTCGAACATGGTGACGAAGCCCTCAAGGGGCGCATTTGCCTTTCTAGTTAGGCCAATGGGAAGATAGACCCACTCGCCAGGAATGCCATAATCCACCATCAAGGTAGCAACGACACTCACCATCAAGACAGATTGAGTGTCGCCAACTCCTTGGTGAATCACATGAGAAGAAGAAGGAGAACTTTTCTTCTTGGCCATAGTCTTGTCAACGCAAGAAAGTGAAATGCAGAAGGCAAGAAATGGCATCATTTAAATAGGCAATGCTTGGGAGATGAAAAGGCATCGCGTGGGAAATGTAATGGCCGTCCTAAATGATGGCCATGATACGTGCCGATTCAGCAGCACACCGCAAGTCCCTTCATGGTAGCTCATCATAGTGCCTGACAAACTACCATCCCACTACCACTACAGCTGTCTACTAAAATTCTGACAATCATGCCCGCATTTAATGCAGCAATTTCAGCCATCTGAAATGATGGTAGCAGTCCCTCTAGAGTGTGAAACCAGAAGAAAGAATGAGTCATTCACGCACAACAAATGTAAATAAATGCATTGCTCAGATAAGTAACGAAATTTTATTAAATATTTTCACTAATAAAGTTTCTTTATAGAGAAGAGCGGGCAGCGGCTGCCAGATACAACTATTCGCCCCCCTTCAGGCAATGAAGGATCGGAAGTCTCGAACTCCGTCAGTTCCGAGCGCGATGTGGCACTAGAGTTTTGGGAGTCCAAAAGGCCAACGTAGAAGCCTGGTACCGTTGGCAAAACTATCCTTTGGCTAAACCGAATACCTTCCTAGAATCTCTCTTCCAGCAAGGGAGCTAGCACCTCCAGCCTGATCTTCGACCTCAGCTCCGCCTCCTACCATGCGCGGATGTCATGCACCTCCCTGAGCCGTGCTTGGTTTCACTCGAGCTCCTCCTAGAGAGTAACGATCCAGTTTTGAGCCCCCATGTTGGCAACAACCAACTGGGATACCCTCGCATCTGACTCCGACCATGCCCGCTCGAAGTGCGTCGCTCATGCAAGAGTTTGCTTGATCTCTCCAATGGCAACCTGCACCTAGGCTTCGATATCGTCCACCGCCCTAAGGAAATGGCTAAGCAATGGGAGGGCACCTCCAGGCCTTTGGTGTCGTGAGGAGGTGGACACCCCATCCGATTTGAAACTTGGTGGAGCCCTCAGAAACCTCATTGACCCAATGACGGAGGCCTTCGAATGGAAGCCCTCCGTTGCCACCACAGAAGGCGTAGCCTCGTCATGAACCCTTGAGGCCTGCATATCCCTTCTAGATTCATCAGAAGATGACTCAAACTTCAAAGAAAAAGACGATCTCTCCATTAAATTCACCACAACAAGGAAAGTGGGAGAAAGGCAACTGCATAACAAAGTTTTGCGCCTTTCAGCAAGCGAGGGGTAGTGTTTAAATAACCAAAGCCCACCAGGCAAACGACGTCATCTGAATGATGGAATGCGTTTGTGCGACCAGTGAGATTTTCCCACGTGGCGGCGCCCTAAAGCATCACGCCTTTCCAAGAAGAGCATTATGCCACAATGACCCCAGGGTTCTCAGTGCAATAAAAGCACCAGCATTTTCGCCTGATGCGACAACCGTTAGCGACGTTCTACCTTCCAAGACAGAACGCGCCAGCTTTAGTTCCATTTCTATCCTCCCATCGACGGTCCCCTTTCAGACTCGAGGGACAAACGCCAGCCAAGGCGACCGAAGTCACCTAGCATTCAGAACGAGCTAACGCTCAGGTACGTATGGCAATGAGAGGGCCCTTCAGCCCTTCAGTTATATCACAAGAAAGAGAAAGAAGTACTCAGCAACATGAAGAATGAAGACAAAGGCTACTGCTTTTATTCATTGGAGCTTTTTACAAATTATAAGATTTGTTACAGTAAAAGTGCAAAAAAGCAAAAATACAACAATGAGCAAAAACCTCAGGATGGTGGCACAGCCGAAGGGACTCGGCTTAGGGAACATGATCACACAGCATCACCCCAACTCCGATCCTGCTCTTGGACTAGCATCGTCGATGCTAATCCACTACTGAAGGCGCATCTAGACCGCCGTAGTAGAAAGAAAAGCATCCATCACAGAAGTCTGGACAGGGCTGCGACTCACTTGCATGCTCCCCAAGGAGACTCCGGGCTCCACCACCTTCCCAGGCAGCATATGGACTACCAGCCACAATAATGGCCAGCGGTGACACGTTATCGAAGGGACAGAGCACCCCATGAGAGAGCATATGCCCCGCCTACTGGCAGGAGTCCCTGCTAGCCGTGAAGGAGGCATACGACGATAGCGCAGTGGATGAACCATCCTTGTTATGATGAGGAATTGCCCACATAAAGGGTGTGATGGCAAGCTTCAACAGTAATACTGGATCTCTCACAAGTCCATACGATCCCTTCACAAATCCCCGCAGGGAGCGGGGCGAGACAAGGACTTCGCATTGCTTCTTCAAAGAATGACTAAGTATGGATCTCCTTGCTAGGGAAGTCCTCAATTTATGGCTGCGCCAGCACCCGACGAGCTTTCAGAGGAGCATGCAACTTGATGGCCATCTATCATCAAATAGGAAAGGAATCAATGCAGAGCCAGGCTGCAAAGCAAGAATCCTTCCAAACAGAGCTCCGAATCCCTATGGTATTTGGAAAATCTTCATATTCACATGGGGAATGGGTGACTCCCTAATGAGACAAAAGCTAAGGCATCTCAAGGAAGGCCATGCGGACAGCCAGCTGGGTCCACCATGGACATGCTAGGCCTTGGCTTTGGGCCGGCCCCAGGCATGGGGGCTAGTGTTGGATCCAACTCGAAAGCGGGCCAGGAGAAGTAAGGCCCTGTCCAAGGGATGCCAACCCAGTCAAGCAGGCAGCCCAAAAACCCTCCGAAGCCCAACAGGTCCAAGCGCACAGCCCACGCAGCATCTTAGAGCAACGGCCAATCAGTGCATTACTATAGCCTGCTGAGGCAATTGCAGGCGGCAAAAGCCTTCCCAGAGCCTGCTGTCCAATGAGGAGAAGGTCAACGTTGCAGGCCACGACGCACGCCGATCCCCCTAGCCACTCAGCCAATCCGCACGCGAGCACCAAACCAAGCGTGTTCAACACTCGATGACGGTCTCCACGCCACCACAAGGTGACAACTAACACCACTAATTACCGCCACAATCAGCGACCGACAAGTCCTGACTTGCCACATGTCAAAGATTCCTACAAACAAGATTCTCCACCATGGAGCCTATAAAAATCCCTTCCTTCAAAGGGCAGGGGACTCTTTCTCGAATTCTAATTTCCAAACCCAGATCATGATCTTTATTCGATTCTCAATCGAAACTCCTATTCTCTCTAGTCCGGAATCCTGATTCCCTAAAGTTTTTACCGAGCATTCTTAGTGAGCCACTCCCTGTAGTGCATCTAGCAGAGCCTAGCCTCCCGAAACCACTTAACAAATCTTGCATTCTCGCATCCTCACATTCCCCACCGTATCCTACATTCAATCCAGCATCTCTCCGTTTATTGTGGAAGATATCTGACTTGAGTATCGGAGTGTTTTCGGTGGGAGAATATCCCGTCGATCTTTAACTACTTATTTGTAGTTTGTGTTGTGTAGGGCCTAGGTTGAGGAGAGTGGAGATTGAACCCATTCAAGATCCGACTTAGGCGCAAAATCCGAAGGCTCCCTAATCCATCGGAGAACCCAGACCCAAGGACGTAACAAATAGTATAGATGTTATTAAAATAGTAACACCATCTTAATATAAAGTTACACATATATTATCATAGCAACTATTGTGTTTAATTTTGTGGCCAAAAGAAAATCAAGAGTTATAAATATTGTATGTTAGAAATATAATGTGAGATGAAATTATGATGAATAGTTTCTATTTGCTTTTATAAGCTATGTAATTACTAAAATATGATTATTACATATAAATTAAAAGTTCATGATGCTTCCTAAAATAGTTAATATAAACATTATATTCTGATTGAATAGATGATTTATTTATCTTTTAATTACTTTATCTTGGTAGGGGAACCAATAATTATTCAGGAATCTAAAATTAATGGATGTATAAATATTTGTGAAATTTTATGGATTTAAAATGTCAATTATTGATCCATTATTTGAAATTCAAGATGATAACCACTTATCATTACTCAATTTTACGGATTGGAAGAGAAATTTAATTGTTATTCTTGTAGTGATTCTTAATGATGTGACTCCTTAATTTAACTTTGTTAATGTCGTTCTAGAGCAAACAGATGCTTATAATAAGTGGGCATGAGATTAAAGAACCTGCAAAATGTCTATATTGATTTCTAAGACCAATGAATTGTAAAAGCAATGTGAATGCATGAATAGAGAAAGTAAAAAACTCTAGTATCTTTAAAATATGTTTGGTGGCAGTGATAGATCTTTATATGAGCAAATAATAATATTTAAAAGATATTGGCCATCCATACAGTGGAAGATACTGTAGCTTGAGGCCATATATTTTAAAATGATCTCTTCTATCTTTAAACTAGAGATACAGGGTACAGATATGGATATGGTATCAAAATTGATGCATTTCTATCGTCATTAGATATCTTAATTAGTTCATAGTCAAGTATAATATAAAAATGAAGACTGTGATATTATGTAAATATGTAATTTGTTGCAAATAATAAAGGACCTAATCAAGAAAAAGAAAAAATATTTTTATATTGATTAAGTTAATTTGGTCATTTAGGAATGAAGCCCGAAGGTAGATAGTTCCAAAAGAAAAGGTATCAATTTAGGTCTCAATTCAAAGAGGAGAATGAGAAAATTTTCAGAAAGGAGAAAAAGAATGCTATTTCTGTAACAGAAAGTCAACAAATTGGAAGAATAATTGCCCTTTTATTTGACTATTTTGAAGAAAGGAAACCTATTGAAGTAGGCTTGTTATTGAAATAAATCTAACAAATTCTCGGTTCAATTTATGACGTGTGAACTCAAATATAATATCACATATAAGTAATGTGTTGCAGGGTTTAAGGGGACCGAAATCTAAGGGAAGACACTGTAGAATATGGTGATGTGTACAAGTATTGTGCGGTCCATCATGGACATTTTATTTAAGTATAAAGTCAGAATTCTAATTTTTAGAATATTATCTCAATATTCTATAAAATTGCAGGGGTTTAATTTCTCCTTCTAAATTTTGTATATATGAATATTTATTCTTTATTTTTAAAACTTGCTATTGAATTTAATAAAAAGTTTACATATTCTAATAGTATTATATATAATGAACTTACCTTGAACAATAAAGTATATTATGTGAACTTTGTTATACATGATGCAGATAAAAATGATAACTTTTATAAGAAAGAAGAATGCTAATCATACTTATTTATGGCATTTAAAATTTGGCCATATTAATATAGATATGATCAATATATAAGTGAAAGATAAACCTTTAGATTATTAAGCTTGAGGCTTACCTACTCTGTGAGTCTTATTGAAGGTTTAGACTCATAATATTATTAAAATTAGTACATACTAATATATATATATATAGGATATTTAATCGCATGGCTATGAGTGATTCCTCATAATTTATTAAATTCACACATTATTTCATGTATTATTATATATACTCAATGAATTATATATTTAAATCTTTAAAAATTTCCGTGGATCACAAGTTAAGATTGAAAATCAATTAAAATAATATAAAAAGATTCCACTTTGATAGGGGTGGAGAATATGTCTTAAATGAGTTTCAAACTCATTTTAGAGGAAAGAGTATCATTTTAGTTAATTTCTCGGTTCACACCACCACATGTGATCAATGATGAGCATATTAGAATTGCCTATATTTTTGGAGGGTTATGCTTTAAAGATAATTTTTTTATGTATTTAACATGATATTTACTGATTTAGTTTTAAAACTCTGCATGATTGATGAGTTGGTAACTAACTAATTCAAACATTTTGTAGTATGGGATTGTCCAGTTAATGTTAAAATATTTAATGCAGAGAAACAAAATGATTATTTATGGGTTTTCTCAAAATGTCGTTGGTTGTTATTATAATATAAATGAAAATGAGGTAATTTTCAATATGAATTTTGTTTTTCTAAATGAAGTGTACAACCTAAGTGAATGAAGAACCAAAAAAATAAAAAATAATCAAACATATTACTTTGGTAGTTGAAAATAATGATAAAATATCATCATATTAACTGATGAGTTCGAATTATTTAAAACTCAAAAATCTTTAAAATAATGAAAAATAGTAATATAAATAATATTTATCTTATGTAACTAATTGGATTGGATAATAATTTATTCCCTAATTTTGAGGCTTCAAATGGCATAGAATTTTATACCGTGATAAGTGGCAACTAAACTAGAAATGGACTGTATATATTCTAAGGTCTGTACCTTGGTAGACCAATCAAGACATATGAAGCCTATAAGATTTGAATAGGTTTACAAAAGGTAAAAGTCATCTCTGAAAACATTAAGACCTTTTACAGCCAGGCTAGCATTGACAATGAAAAATATTTTGACTACTTGCTATTTTGAAGTCCATTATATTCTTGTTATAATAGGCACCATGTCAACACAATATACGGTTTAATAAGTTAATCAAAATATTTGGTTTTTCACAAAATATGGATAAATATTGTTTATACAAAAGCATAATATTAATCCCAATTGTTATATGAATGATATTTTTACTTATAGAAGATAACATTACAGCAATGTTATGTGTGAAAGTTTGGTTATAAGGCCAATTTCAATTAAAAATTTTGAAAAGCTGTCTCATATAATCAAAATCAAATTATTTAGAGATTGAAAGAAGAGGTATTGAACTTTCACAACTAAACTTGTTGACTAAATTTAGTATTCAATATGCTAAGAAAGTATCTCTAACCTTTTATGCATGTCATTACTATTTCTAAAAATATGTTTTTAGATACGAGAAAAAAGATATTACATGAAAAACTATTTGGATGCTTCAATTGCTAGTAATCTCACCCATGTGATGAATTGTACTGGGCTAGATATAACTTTAAAAAGTCAGTGTAGTAAGTTAATGTCAATCTAATCAAAGCTTAAATATTAGACAACTATGAAATATATTCTTAAGTTTTGATAGCAACTAAATATTATCTCTTGGAAAAAGTTGTGAGGATCTACTAAATGTTATGGAATACAAAGATTCCATTTTAATCATTTTGATGATAGAAAGAATCCACATGTATGTTTATATTTCCCTCCCAAAACAAAGTATTAAGTTAAAAGAGTTCCAAACAGTTAAGTGTTTGAGAAATATTTTGAACTAAATATTTGCTGATGTATGAATGGTGATAGGTATGATAATCTACAGGTAGACTCAAAATTTAATCCATCAAAGAAAAAAAGGTTTAAATAACGATGACCCAATAAAAGACTCTCTAAGTCTAAGATTCAGACAATGTGGTGGTAAATCCAAGTGGCATAACTTGACCCAACCAATAATAAATTGATATTTATGGGTAATCAATGGATTGTTACCGATAACTATCACTCTAAATTTAATAGGTAAAAATCGTGACAGTTTAATCAATAAATACAAGAGGCAGATACATGAGTAATATCCCTTATGATTATTGAGATATTAAATACAAACGGCGGTTATGTGAGTAACACCCTCATAATTGTAGAGCCGTAACTCTCAAGGATGATCAAACCGACACCCCACACTATAAATACAATATATCCTTCATAGAAGGTGGACTTTTTGGATTCTTCCAGACGAACATTCATACAAGTGATTGTTCGGACAAAAAATTAAAGCCACTCATCTATTCAAATGCACACATCTCTAAAGCTACTCTTCCCAACGAGTACAACTCCTCATAAGCCGCTCATTCCTTCGATTGCATTCACGAAGTTCAATCCTTCATTATACACTTAATCCCCATTAACTTGCATTCTTGAATTTTCTCCCTGTTAGTTTTCTCAACCAATTGAAAAGATTATTGGTTTGAGTGTTAGAGGATATATTGGGAATCGAGTCCCATATTTTTCTAACTTCTTATTCGTCTATTATGGCGTGTAGAATTCAAATTCAGAATAATAAAAATGGGGCACGCTTCTGATCGGACCCCCGAATAGGATGGTTCTCTAATTCATTCGACAATTCAGATTGAGCGACGCACCAAATGATTTTGAGTATAAATGGGAGGTTGTTTGGTGTTATGTCCTCAAAAAATATTCAATGGAGATTATTTAACAATTATTTAATTACTTAATTATTTTTTGTAGTTTAAATGTTTTATTTATTGAATAGGAACTTAATTGTGATATATAATGTTACATATAAATGATGAGTATATTATAAAAAAAAAATTAAGTCAATGATTAATAAATCAAAAACGTGAAATAATAAATTTTTTATTTAATTATTATGTTCTCAACAGAAGTTATATTTTTATGTCAAATAGCTTTATATTTGTTATGTCACTGTAAGATAGGATGATAAATATTATCATCAAAATGGTGACCTTAAAGAAATGAATGAATACAGTATAAAAGTATGTGCACTAAACATAATCAATAAATAAATATTTTTTAGAATTAATTACCGACATTGAAAAAGTTATTCAATGCGATTAACTTGGGTGTCCTTTGACTTGATATATATGGATAGCCTTGTGTCGGCGATCAGAATACTCCATACGTTCAATTAACTCAAAGATTTTTCTGGAGAAAGAAATTTTTCCCAGAGAAGAAAATAATATAAAAAGAATTGGAGAATTTCTTTAAAGGCCGAGAGACATGAATCTCTTATCAGGCAACACGCTTGAGTTGCGCTCTCTCTCTCTCTCTCTCTCTCTCTCTCTCTCTCTCTCTCTGTATATATATATATCGTGAGATCAATAAAATAATTCTAAATTTTACAAAATTATTGTTATTATTGTAAATTTAATATGGCACAAACTGACTTTTGATACGGGAGTGAAGACCCTTGCGTCATGAAACCTCTCTCAGAAACTCACGTGCTAATGAGTGCATCGGAGGTTCATTTCCTGTTTCCTAATCCTTTTCCCACCACGTTACGACTCAATTTGCAATTTTCTTCTCTGATTTGTAATTGTCCGTCGCCCACGCATGACATGACATGACATGACATGACTCTCCATAGCATATGTAATTGTCCGTCTCCTCGTTGTCTTTTCTACTTTTTCGGTGATTTCTTTTTCCTCGGTGTGATCCGCCAGCAACCCTTCCCTTCCCATCCCTTCTGCCTTCCCCCGCGGGCGGACTCGCTCCCTCCTTTTATTTATCTGCGTCCATTCATTCGCATTTCTTCATTTGATTTCCTAACTTTTTATAATCAGTCCTTGGATCTTGTATCATACAAGCACGGAAATTCAAATGTCTACACAACATAATTTTCCTCTTGCTTTTATTTAGTTGTAATACTACGGTATCGTAATTACACCAGCCCAATATAAACGTATATACTTGGGCATTTTGCAAAATAATTTCAAAAATATCTGTTCGGCTGTGTTTAATTCCTTCACCGCTAAGCTTTGCTTCCCTTAAAGTGAGAGTTCACTATTAAATTTTAGATTATTTTATTATAAATTTTACATTAAATAGACATATTATTATTATTGTGGGTGCATGGCTTGCTCAAGTGATAAAGTTCATTGAAGGTTGTACAATATTTACGCAATATTTGCTTGAACAAAATTATTTATAGGAGGTTCGGTAAAAAGGCCACGAGTTGGTAGCCTAAGATTCAGGCTAGGAAAAAGTTTTAATAACTATCCTCAAGAGGACCATTAGCTAGCAGCTTAAATGCTAGGATTGGCAGGATTTTCAATGGTTTCTTCGAGATGGCAGTGAGCTAGCCGCTCAAGCAGCTATGTAGGAGATATAAGGTCCTACTCTGGCTTTAGAACAAATAGGAGATCTTTTCAACACAAAGCAAACATGAAAAGAGAGAAGAGGGAATAGAGAGAAAAAAAAATTCGGTATCCAATGGAGGTTCGATTTAAGTTTTATTAATTTTTGAAGTTACGTATATTACTCTAATATTATTTTTAAGACATATTATTATTTAATTACTCACTTTTTTAGGTATATCTTCTTTAATAGGTTATTAGCTGTGTTAACATTGTTATCAATTTGTGATTTGGCACTTTGATAATAATTTTTTTTTTCTAGGTTGACAAAGATTTTTCATATTAAAATTATTGTATAATTAGTGCGTACTTAATTACATAATTTTACTCTTTATATTTCTATAGTATTTAGTAATTGACGATTGATGAATAATTTAGGTATTCATTTTGTAGCATTTTAAGTCCTTGGGAATCCCAACATTCTCCTCATTAGGTAATAACAAAACAAAAGTTTTCTTTGTTGTCCTTTCTTCCCTCGTTCATTATTATGTTATTAGTTGGCAACCTTTTGTCCAATTAGGGGTATAATTACTATAACAAAATCTTCCGTGGAGCACTAAGAGCAAAAGATTGTGTCCTTTGCAGCGAGCTTTAGTCATGATTCTCCATTTGTTTCATGATTAAAATAATAAAAATTAAAATTAATATGTAGTTTAATTTCTATAATTTATGATAATTTTTTAAAAAAATTATAGAGGAATAATAATAACAACGTCCTTCTTAACAGAAAAAGAATTTTTATGTGAACGAAGAGATGAGATTTCTTATACTCTATTTATAGGCTCTTTTTTTAAAAGACCAACATTGTATCCTTTAAATATGAAAAGATACATATCTTATAAAGAGTCTTATATTTTTATAGACATATCCTTTCATAAATAATAACACATTTTCATTTTATTAAATAGATCATTTCATGAATAGTTATACATTCTTCCTATCAAAATAAATAAATTAAATACCCTTTATTATTTTAAATGATTTTAATTGAAGCATAAAATAAAAATAATTAATATAAATTGAAATTCTAAATATCGTTATCAATATGGTACACATATAAGAATCAAATAAAAATTTCCTAATATTCTCCTACTTATACTATGTTGACAAGGAAAGATTTATATTAAAAATAATATTAGTATATATAAAATTTTAAAAATCATATACCAGTAGTTTATAAAAAATTATTTTGATATATATAATTTAACAATAAAGTTAAATTCAAGAATATCAATAAAAACTATGATGATAATATTACTTAAATGTGATATAAAACCTTACATAACTATAATATCATCATACTTTCATAATCGTATCAAACTTTATGAATATATTTCTCATAAAATTCATTCGTTAGTTAAAATTAGCCACATCTAAAATAATAGAAATATGTATAGAAAAATAATATAATAACTATTAAAAAGTATTCATAAAATGTATACAACTTGCATATGATCAATTAACTTTTAATAAACTCATATAATTGACATGATCTTTATATTATCTCAGCCACAGTTTTAATCAAAGGATCTGTAATTATCAGTATAGTATTAATGTAGGTAAGCCACACCTTGTGCTAATTACATTTTTCTTTTATAATAAATTATTTTACTTTCATGTGTTTATTTTCACTAAATAATTTATTATTATTTATTGAGAGAATGGCTACTAAATTATTACACAATATTTGTATAGGTATAGAAAATTGAGTCAATGACCTTCAATCTTATATTAATGTTCCTCAGCCAAACGGCATATTTGACATTCTCATAACATACTACCAATTCAAACTTCATAATAGAAGATGCAATCAACTTTTATTCCATAATTTTCTAAGAGATTACACTTCTACTAGGTAAAAATATATACCCTAACATTGACTTTCTAATCTATCAAAATCGAAATATGTATATCAACCATTTCTCACGAATCGGGTCTATGCGTTCATTGGAGATACCAAAGTATCTTTTTCACAACTCTCCAATGATCTAAACTAAGATCACTTTGAAATCTCTTCAATACTCTACTACATATATTATATATGGTCTAGTGTATATTTGAGTATACATTAATATCCTTATAAGAGAAGCATAAAGATATTAACTCATTTGTTCCCTTATAAGCTTTGTTTTTGGGTATTGAGATCTACTTAATCTATCATCCTTAGCCATAGGTACGGGGTCAGACTTTGAATTCTCCACGACATATCTCTCTAATATTTTATTAAAATTGTTGCATCTTCGGATCGTGGTCGCTGTACGGATTCGGATCCCAAAACAAAGTAACACCAAAGAAATTGCGTAAGTGTTAGGAAAAAGAGAGGAAGAGATTGACACACAATTTTTACGTGAAAACCTTCTTCTAAATGCGAGAAAAAAAACCATGGGACTCAGAATCTAGGCAAACTTTTACTATGCTATCGAGTGAGTACAAAGAGTGAAGAACACACGAAACTCAAAATTTTCTAAGTGTTCTCTGATTACACTGGGCAGAAGCCCCGACTATCTCTCTTCTTATGTACATAAATGCAAAAGTGGAAGCAGGATCCTTTATTTGGTGTGTCTTAAATGCATATATAGGGGTTGGATATCCTACGTGGAGCACCCATGTGGCCTGGCATGTGCAGGTTGCTCTGCCACCAAATCTACAGGTCTGTTCGACTATGCCAAGAGGATCGCGTGTATACAGGCAAGTGCTATGAGACGTCTCATCATGTGTGGTCTGAAAACAATTATTCTCTGCGCAGGTTGCGTGTTGCAGGGGTCGCACATGCTATGGAAGAAGTCAACTCTGGCTAGCGTCCGTAGTCGTGCTGAGTTCCTTGCTTGCGTTTATGCTGTTGGACACTGGCCAAAGTCCTCATCCTTAACAAAGGCTTTGGCCTTGCTCATGTCCACGGTCTCTGGATTTCAAGTGCCCTCGCACTTTGCAGGTCTTTGTCTTTCAACGAGTCCTCGTTTTTCATTAGGGTCTTTGGTAAGAGACTAGTTTCGGGTTTTCAACGCTATGTCCTCGAGCCTATAAGAGCCAAATCAATGTCTTAGACCAATTTAGCTCTTTGGGCTTCTTGAGATGAGGGCTTAGATTTTTGGTCTCTAAAACCAACTTAGCCTCTCAGGCCAAGTTAGACATTTGGGCCGAATGCTCGTGTCCTCAGAACCTCTTGGGCCAATCGGCCTTTGGGGTCAAATTGGGCTCTTAGGCCTTTTTTCGAACTTGGACGTGTTTTGAAAAAATGGGCCTCTTACTGGGTCTTGAATATTCACTACCCATCACTAGTCTCTCATACCAAGAGGTCTGAAAATCTCAACCTTTGGCATGTATGACGGTTGAAGTTTCTCGGGACATTTTGGCCTTGACCTGGTCCTTTAAGATGCAAATCATCAGGCTGACATGGCTAGATGTGGTGCTGTCTCCATCCAAGATGCTCCTCTTTCCGTCTGCGAGCTTTGTAAGCGTCCCCGGACGTCTTGCTGAGTTGCTTTGCCAGATTTCATCTGAAGATGTGATTGTAATCCGTGGACTAGGAGCCAATATGATGGAATGCTACTAGAACAAGTGGGCCAAAGTTGCTGTCTGTGGAGTCTCTCTGGGTCCAAGCTACTAGCCTGGTCATCAGCTAGCGCATTAGACCCGCATTAAATGGGGCCTGGGAAAAGGAAGAGCCATCATTGCTCTCAAACCAGTGGATAATCGACATGTCGTATGGCATTAATTGAGTCGCGCCCTTTTGAATTTTCAAATCCTTTAACTACGGGTGTTTGCTCCTTTGTCATTCACTTGCCTTCATTTGCATTTGAAAATTTTCTAAGTGCGAGAAACGCTCTCTGCAATTCCGTCACTGTGCACTGTTCATCTTCCTCCTTATTTCTTATTTCAATGGCTCCTAGTGTTGCGAATATTCCTCCTGGTCTCTTACTGGGATTTGGGTATTCACTACCCATCAAAAATAAACCTCTTGAGATAAATAAAATTTTTATTAAGATCTATATTTATGAACCTCTATGTTGATAATATACAATATTTTACTTATATATTTTATATTAAAATAATTAAAAAGAAAATATTTAGTCTCATTAAACAATCTAAAATCACTACTAATAAGTAAAATATCATACATATAAAAGATAAGAAAAATAATTTAGCTCCCATTGACTTTAATATATATATATATAATGATTAAAAATATTTTTCACAAAACCATACGCAGAATTCACGCTGTTGAATTTGAAATATCATTAACCAAAGGGCTATTTAAACTCATATATAAATTTATTTAGCTTATAAATTAAATGACTCTTTTTATCTAAAATGAAACTATCTAGTTGTTTTATATACACCTCCTTTTGCAAATTATCATTATGAAAAACTGTTCTCACAGTTATCTAATGAAATTTTAAATCAAAATAAACCACAAATATAACGATTGTTTTTAGAGAATCCTTCTTAAATATAAAGAAAATGCGTCATAGTAATCAATCATTCTTTTTAAGTAAACTCTTTAATAACAAATCTGATCTTATGTCATTTTTTATTATCTTTGAAATTTTTTTGATCCTATAGACCCATTTATAACTAATAATTATCAACTCATAGGTAGCTCAATTAAATTTCATATATTATTTTTTCATTGAGTTAATTTTATTTTTTATAGTATTATACCATTTAGAAGGATTCAAATTATTTATAACTTGTAAGAAAATGATTGGATCATTACTTTATCCAACAGAAAAATTAAATTTTTTAAGATACACATAATAATCAAAAGTAATAGGTGATCTCTAGTTTTGTGTTAATCTTTTTAAAGTTTCTTCTTGATGCATTATTGGCAAAAGTTCATCAACGTTTTTTATAACAATTAATGCAATAACATATGACTCAGTTATTGTTAATACATTTATAATGGACTCATGATTTTTATTAAAATTATTAATAGTGATTGATAGAATTATTGACCATTTCACTTAACCTCACACAGTTTTAAAAATTGGATTTTACTCAAAAATAAATTTTCAAGACTTTATACACTTACTAATTTGATTATCTTCAAAAAATTTAGTGTTCCTTAATTTAATAATTCTTAAATAGTAATTGGAACAATAAAATCTAAATTTCTTATACTTTTCTAAATAACTAATAAAATATCTTCTTATGGTTCTTAGGTTCAAATTGTTCTCAAGCGAGTTACGTATTCTAATTTCAACCTGACAACTCTTTTTGTGTAAATATCCTAAATTGAGTTTTTAATTTATCTATATCTCAAAAGATATTTATTTTATGGATAGCCTTAATAGGAACTCGATTTAAGATATATATGATAATTTTTAAAGTATCACCTCACATAAAGATTAAAAAAATGGAGTAACTTACCATATTTCTTACCATATCCATCAATATCTAGTTTTGTTTTTTAATAACTCTGTTTTGATCAGCAATGTTTGGAATAGTATATTCTATCATGATACAATATTTTTGGAGAAATTAAACAAATGGATCCATTTATTATCCTGATTCAGAAAATCTACCATAATACACACAATCACTATTAAACCTAACTATTTTAATCTTTTTATTAAGATGTAACTATACTTCTACCTTGAAGACTTTACAAGAATATATTGCTTGAGCTTTATTAGACAGCAAGTAAATGTATTAATAATGTTGATGGGTCCCGAAACCTGGGCCCAAAATCACAGACGCAGGCCCAAAAAGTCACATAAAAAGGCTGGCCCAAAAGGCCCATGAACCCGGCCAAATACGAACAACTGACTCGTTTCCGACTTGCTTGGCCGCCCGGACAGACGCTGAGACCCCTTTAAGACGGGGACCATGAGAAAGACCAAAATAACCTGGGATGCCACTCGGCGCATGCAACGGCTCCCGACACGCCGTACTGCGCAGGCTATGCGCCTCGAGCGGCCAGATTGCAGGGCTGTGACAGTGTCCCCGCCTGTGCACATCCGCATCCACAAATGGCGATGGTGGCAGATATCTGGCGTGCCAGCGCCACGTGTCGTCTTCATTACGGCATTACGTTCACTATAAATACCCAACTTCAGCAGTTGAAGGAGGATCTTTGGTTTTTCAGATCTTCCTAACCATACTCTAGCAAAAATCCCCAAAGAAGAGAGAAAAGAGAGAAGTTATATTTCTTAAGTTGTAATCACCCTAAGGATGATAAGTTTCCCAGGCTGCCATTGCTGTATTTCCTCTTCTTCATAGTGAGATTTTTCGGACTGCACGTCCACCACCGTGGTTTTTCACCCTTCACCATATTGAGGGGTTTTCCACGTAAACTGAAGTATTCATCCCCTGCTCCCGTGCTTTTCTATTCACTAGACTCCCGTTCACTTTGTGTTGCTCCAATCTAACCGTCCGCGTACCCAGAGATCCGCCCGCACTCGATCTCTCGCGCGGCCAGAGTTACCGGACGCAACAAATGTAAATAGCTACTAATGAAAGTAATGAAGTATGTATACCCTATAAGAAAATTTGGGATCATGAATAACCCACAAATATATGTGTATATAATATTTAGCATATATATATTTATTGTAGCATTTTTTAAACTTATTAATCTATTTACAATTTATACAGTCTATAAGAATATTAAAATATAAAAAAATAAGTATTAGTAATATTTCATTATTCACCAATCTCTTGATTCGTTTTATAAAAATATATCCTAATTTTCTATACCATAATTTAGTGGAGTTCTCACATAATACGGCTTAATTTAGTCTACAATTATAATTATTATGTTTAATTAAAATAGATAATTCAAATAAATTATCAATATTTAGTTTAAATAAACCATCAACTAATATATTATTTCTAATAATAAGGTTATTTCGGTATAAATTTATAAAAAAATAAAAAATAGATACAATATTTATATAAAATCAGCCTAGCTACTAATAAAAGGTTTTAGAAAAACTAAATACATTGAAAGTGTTATATAGATATAATTTATACCCCATTTTCAAAACCAATTTGAAGTTATAACAGTTTTATGCATGAATATATACTATTACCCATTATGATATAACGCCACTTTTTGTTAAAACCTTTTGTTTAGTAATTCTTGCACGGTTTTATGTATGTGGATAATAAGAGTAAAATCAATCAACTATATATTATAAGAAATTTTTATGAAATTTGATTTATAATGAAAAACAGAAAAGAGCATACCTTTCTTTTTGAGTTATTGGAAATAGTTGTTTTCTTTAAAGAAATGATCATTTATCTTTATATATATTACATAAAATTTTAAACATTGTATATTTTATATGTGGAGAGTTGAGGACAAAGTAAACAAGAAATGTCTTGGACATACCAATTTCAAGTGATTTTAGTTGTGTTATGATGTCAGATAATTTCATAATATGTTTGCGTATGGCACTAAAGCCATTATACTTTAACATTAAAAAATTTTGATATGAAAATGTTGGTAAGTGCTTTGTCAAAATTTATAAATCGCTCCTCAATTACAATCATAAACTCTTTAGTAACTTTTAAATCAAGGATAGAAACTATTATTTTTCTAAAAAAATAGCATTTATGAATAATAAATTTATCAGTTAAATAGTTCTTACTTTTTATACAACATTTTCTCTTCTGCTGTACTTAATTATGTAATTGGTTATGTAAAAATAGGTAGTTTGGCCTCACAGAGTGTCAAATCCATACCCATGCACCCTAAATAAATATAACTCCATCTTTCTATTTAGTAAATTTTGATCCATTAAGTAAAGAAATATTGGATGTAGATTAGGATATAACTATAGGGAGCAATGTTATAAAATAATAATTATGCAATAAATACATATGCTAAAAATTTACTAACCCATATTAGTAAATCCAATGAGTAAACCAATAGACAAAATTTTTTATTTATTTATTTTGATTATGAGATACTTTTGGTTCGTCACCATAATAATAATAAAATTATTTTATCAACTTTATACCTTCTATACATATTATACTTTTACTCATTATTATATAAAAATTTACCTCTGATCGTGATAATAATAATATAAAATTTTAAACTTTAATAAATATATTTATATTTTATTATTTAAAATTTATTTAAACCAAATGTCAAGCATATTTTATTAAATAAAATTTTGCGTGCTAAAAATTTAACGAAAATGGACTAGGAAAACGGTTGCCGCCCTTGGGCTCCCAGGAACTTCAGCACTTCTATGTTTTTTTGATAAAAAACCGCTATTTGTAGTTTAAATAAAACATAATGCGTGTAACTACTAAAAGCTCATTTAATTGGGAAATTAGGAGGGCTCTATCTTTTAAAGAGTAAGTTGCTGCCAGAAATCTATTTGGAGAAAGATGCTCTCTTGCTTGCTATAGTTACCAACCACTCGTCACGCCTATGAGTAGCCTTCTTCCCAGATGAGAAACTCTCGTGGCAATTTTATCGGCAGCTAGTGAGAGAAAACGTCAGTGGACGAGTATAGCGTAGGGAGCATGCAATGCAATAATAATTCAACTTTCCACGAGGAAAGACCAAAAACTAGGACAATCGTTTGACCAACGGTTACCCAGTTCGGGACATATATAGGACCAACGTGCAACGGTAATTGCATTATGATCGTCGCAGGCACCATCATCTTCAGTGGGCAATACTTTAATATCCAAACCGAATATGGATATAAATGTTTAGTGTACACAATAAGATTGCCACCCAATATAGATAAATAAACAGATTTAGAAAAAAAAAATTCAAAAATACCATAGAAGAAAATCATAAAATCTAATAATATGTTTTCCCAGGTAAAGAGGCGTTGGAGACTCGCCACAGCTACTATAAACACTGCCTACCTATTCAGATTTTCAAGGTACTGAAAAATTTACAAATGAGAGCCGAAAGTAAGAAATTAATATAATTTGAACAGATAAGCTCAAATTTGTTAATATGAAAGGTAATGAATTTTACAATGACAAGCTACAAGTATAATATGTTAACAATTCAATTCTAAAACTGAACAATTAATTATGATCCATATTTAATGTAAAATTAAGGCTGCTGATAACGCTCCATTATTTCCTCACCAAAATTCTCCATTACTACTCGGTAACGCCTCTCCTTAGATAATTGATGAAATTATCTGATAAATAGGGGTATTTCGATTTTGTCCCTGAGTACACTGGGACTTGAACCGGCGATGCACGCGTGAATATGAAGCTTCACCGCTGCGCTAAACACGCTTTTCTTGATATATATATATATATATGGGACAATTAATATATTTATATAATATTTGAGTATTGATTTATAATACGTGTATCTATGTATATATTTATTATTATAAATAAAGTTTATAATATAATATTCAATAATATAATTATATATATGTATGTAATGTCTAATAATTAATATAATTTTATTAATTAATAGGGATTGACTAAAGTATTTTTAATTAATAAAATTATATTTTAATATTACATATTGTATAAGAATATTAATTGACTAATTATTTTTAATATAATATAATTTATCCCACATAAAATTTTATTATATTAAATTAATTAATTAGAATAAGATATCAAATTATTTTTCTTAATTTGCCAACAGGAATTAAGAATTAGAATATAATTTGATAGTTTTATTATGAAATTGGATATGAATCTATTTAAATTAAAAATTTATCGCACATGTAAATTTTATATCAATTAATTCATGATGAATACTTTACATCGGTAAAAGATATTTATATATTTATTTATTAGCCTTTTGTGAATGAATGTTCGTTTATTATTTGTTAAATATGTATTTTTATTTTTATAAATGATTTAAATATTTAATACTCTAAATTTTACTAATTTTGAGATTTGTATGGACTGTATAAAAGGATAGCAGACTAATAAGACTAAAAAAATGTCAAAAAGAGTTCAGACATATTAGAAATTTTACATACAGATATTTATAGCCCTAATATTAACTCATACGGCCCAAAGTATTTCATCACTTTTATTGATAATTTTTCAGGATATATGTATCTCTACTTATTTTATAATAAGAATGAAACCTTAAATATTTTTAAATTATTTTACGTAGAAGTAGAAAAATAATGTAAAAAATAAATTAAAATTATGAGATTAGATAGAGGTGAAAAATATTATGATAGATATACTAAAGATGAATAAATATCTGGTCTATTTATAAAGTTTCTTAAAAAATATGAGATTATTTTCCAATATACTATACTTGATTCTCCGGACCAAAATGGTGTAGTAGAAAGAAGAAACTAAACGAACTAGATATGGTGCGGCGGACCCTTCCAAAATTTTGTGTGAGTGAAACTTTAAACGCTTTATATTAAACCTTTCCAACGAAAACTGTTCTAAAAACTCCTTTTGAGTTATGAAAATGTTAGAAATCGAGTTTACGATATATACGCATATGGGGATGCCCATCTGCAGTAAGAGTTTATAAAATTACATGAGAAGAAGTTAGATCCAAGGATCATTAGTGGATATTTTATTCAATATATTAAATTTTAAATTTACTTTTATCTCATAGTATATGGAAACAAAATATAAAATTTTTTGAGAATGACTTAATGAGTGGAAGCAAGCGATCTAAAAAATAATTTTTGAGAATGTTCATTTGATTTCTCAACCTTCAATTTTATATGATAGGTTAATTATTGTACACAATACCCCTCAAGATTAAATTGGTGTTGAATAATTATTCAATATTATTTCATAAAATACTGATCATATTCTAATTGACCATGATATTCCTATTGAAAATGATGATATAATATTTAAAATATCTACTAAAATGAAGAAAAAATGATTATATTCTATATTTACTTCATATAATTTGATATCCCAAACATTTCACAAGTTATGAGTTGTAATGAATCCGAATTATGGTATAATACCATGAAGCAATAGATAAATTATATGAGTTGCAATCGAGTTTGGGATATTGTTGAGTTGCCTAAAGAGGCAAAAGCCATAAGGTATAAATGAATTTTTAAAATAAAGAAAAACTCATTAGGCAATATAGAAAGATATAAAATAACACTCGTTACTAAAGGATATATTCAAAAAGAAGGAATTGATTACATGGAGACTTTTTCTCCTATATCTAAAAAAGACTCTCTTTATATTATTTTGGTATTGTTTCTCATTTCGATATGAAATTATAACAAATAGATGTAAAAATAGTATTTCTAAATGGTGATCTAGAGGAAGAGATTTATATGAAACAATTAGAAGGATTCTCCTCTAGTAATGGTGAGTAATTGGTATGCAAACTTAAGAAATTCATATATGGATTGAAATAAGCCTCTCATCAATGGTATATTAAATTTGATAATATTATCTCTTCATTTGGTTTTGAAGAGAATATTTTAGATCAATGTATATATCAGAAGGATAGTAGGAGTAAGATTTATTTTCTTATTTTGTATGTGGACGATATTTTTCTTGCATCCAATGATAAGAGTTTACTGTATGAGGTGAAATAATTTCTTTTTGATAAATTTAAAATGAAAGATATGGGCAATACATCTTATGTCTCAAGAGATAGGTTCAATTTGAACCAATACCTGAAAAATAATTTTAAACGAGAACAAATGAAAAATATTCCATATGCCACCGGCAAAAGTCTGATTATACTGGTATTCATTGAAAAATTAACATTACCTTAGTAAATATTGAGAAGATTTTAGAGTAATCTAAATTTTACTAATTTTAAAAAAAAAGTGATGAGGGGTATTTCTAATGTATCAAAAGTTTACATATAGTGGACCGACAATTTAAAAAATGTTAAATTCAGATTTCGCTGGATATGTTGATTCACGTAAATTAATATCTAATTATATATTTATATTTACTGGTGGAATTGTGTCCTAGAGGAGTATAAAACAGACATTGATTGCTACTTTCACTATGGAAGTATTTCATCAAAGTATAGTGTATGGATGAGAAATTTCATTCTTGGCTTATGATTCCATATATATTATCTTTAAACTGCTTTTTCATAAAAATAATAAAAGTAAACCTTAAATAAACATAAATTAATTTTTAGCCATAAAGTAGAGAAATAATGTAAAAAAAGAAATTAAAATTATGATATTAAATAGAGAATGGAGAATGATTATCCTTAGACAAAAGGTATACTAAAGATGGATAAATAAAAGGTCTATTTTGTGATTTTTATTAATATGAATAATGATATTTAATATACTATCTATTTGTTTGTGATATTTCTCAAAATAGTGTGTACATATTAGTTGATTATTTTGAGAATATCATTAATTATTGGACAAAGAATAAATATAAACTTTATTCTTCCAAAAACGTTATCGAAAGAAAATGTCTTAAAATGCAATATATTGTAATATATGGATAATATTACTTATTATTAGAGGACTTATTACCATGATTCATATACTTATTTCTTAAGATTGAGGGTTGATGAGTTTAGTTATCACATCAAGTAGAATATGGATCAAGTAGGAGAATGTTAACAATTCAATTCTAAAACTGAAGAATTGATTATGGTCTATGTTTAATGCAAAATTAAGGTTTATAAAATTATTATTTCCTAGAATAATTCTCCATCTACTTGGTAACGTCCTTCCGATTATTGATGAAATTATCTGATAAATATGTTTCGATTTTGTCCCCGATACACTTCTTTGTAAAACACTATTTATCCGTCAAGTTCAAGAACTAAAACAAAGGAAAAAAAAATGGTGGGAGGCTAGTAAATTTTTATTCTACATTTTGATTTTTTAATGAGTAAGCTAATATAAAATCTAACATAATAAGCATCCAAATATAACAACAAATGATCCATCATGTCTTTAATTTTAAAAGATAAATGGCATACATAAATACTCTAAAATTTTGAATTAGTTGGCAACAAACTATCTCAATTGATTATGTTTTCAGTCTAAACATAGAGCTTAAAATTACTTTTTCCAATTGAGTGATTCTCCTCAAATATTGGTACATAATATAGAAACACGTTAACTATATTAACCACTAATTTGTTTTACAATGGTTCCCTTTTATGAAAGAAATTGATAAAATAGACATTTTAATAAAATGATATAATATTTAGAATATCAACTAAAATGATAATTTAGTAAAGATTAATATTTTGATTAATGATTATTGTAAAAATTTATAAAATACAAGAGATCTAACTATAATTATTTGAAAATTAAAAATGATCCCTGGGCAAACGCTTTTCACAAGTTATGTGTTGTAATGAATCCGAATTATGGTATAATACCATGAAGCAATAGATAAATTTTATGAGTTGCAATGGAATTTGAGATCTTATTGAGTTGCCTAAATAGGCGAAAGTCATAGGGTGTAAATAGCTTTTTAAAATAAAGAAAGACTCATTAGATAATATAGAAAGATATAAAATAACACTGCATGGTTATGGTTCGTTTTCTTTCTCAAAAAGAAGAAATTGATTAAATAGAGACTTTTTCTCCCGTATCTAAGAAAGACTCTCTTTATATTATTTTGATTAGTTTCTTATTTTGATATGTCTTATAACAAATTGATAACTTAGAATTCTAAATGGTGAATGATTTCGAAGAGGTTTATTTATGAAACAATTAGGTGATTCTCCTCTTTTGTGATGGTGAGTAATTTGTATACAAACTTAAGAAATTCATATATGAATTCAAATAAGCCTCTCGTCAATAATATATTAAATTTGATAATATTATCTTTTCATTTGGTTTTGAAGAGAATATTCTAGATCAATGTACATACCAGAAGGATAGTAGGAGTAAGATTTATTTTCTTATTTTGTATGTAGATGATATTTTACTTACATCCAATGATAAGGTTTGCTGTATGAGGTGAAATAATTTCTTTTTGATAAATTTGAAATGAAAGATATGAGTGATATATCTTATATCTCAAGAGATAGGTTCAATTTGAACCAATACCTAAAAAATAATTTTAAATCACTCCAAATGAAAAACATTCCATTTAGCTGACACCCGCTTTTTGATATATCTTTTATTCACTACAAGACCTAACATCGCACTTTTGCGATTGAAATGTTGAGAAGATCTCTTTTTTTAATCCGGTATGAATCACTCCAGTTGGTGACTCTACTTTTGGTCATGAGGATTTATTTACTCATTTACTATTTTTAGTACATGCTTTGTATAGCGACTGGTGATAATTTAAAAGTATTAGGTTTTCCGATCAGATTTGGTGACTCCCGATGTGTTAAGTCACGTAAATAAATATCTAATTGCATATTTATATTTACTGGTGGAGTTATATCTTAGAGGAGTGTAAAATGTGATATCGATTGCTGCTTATTCACTTTATTTGGACTCTCGCTTTTGGTCACTAGTTTTGAGGCTACAAAGTATAGTGTATGGATGAGAAATTTCATATCTTGACTTAGAGTGGTGTATTACATCTCAAGGCCATTGAATATATATTACGATAATTTAGTTGCTATTTTTCTGGCTAAAAATAATAAAAGTAGCAGTCAAAATAAATATATTGACATTCAATTTTTAGCCATTAAAGAGCGCATTAAAAGAAAAGAAATTACTATTGAGTGTATTAGTACTGAATTGATGATCGTTGATCCTTTGACAAAAGGTATGCTACCATTGAGGTTCAAGGATCTTATAACTAAAATGGGATTAAGTTCTATTTTGTAATTTTTATTATATAGACAATGATATTTAGTAAAATTTTTATTTGTTTATGATATTTTTTAAAATTTTGTATACACATTAGTTGATTATTTTGAGAATATCATCAATTATTGGATAAAGAACAAATATAAGGTTTATTCATAAAGTAACGTTACCGTATACGGATATGTCTTGAAAAATACAATATATTATAATACATGGATGATATTATTCATTATTAGAAGACTTATTACCATGATTCATATACTTATTTATTAAGATTGATGGTTGATGGGTTTAATTATCACATCAAGTAGAAGATGAACCAAGTACAAGAATGTTAACAATTCAATTCTAAAACTGAAGAATTGATTATGGTCTATATTTAATGTAAAATTAAGGCTGCTGATAACGTTCTATTATTTCCTTACCATAATTCTCCATTACTACTCGGTAACACCCCTCCTCAGATAATTGATGAAATTATCTGATAAATAGGGGTATTTCGATTTTGTCCTTAAGTACACTTCTTTGTAAAACACTATCGACGAAGGAAAGCCGTGCTTGGAAGTTCAGAACCTGCAAAATAGAAGATGAAAACAGAGTAATAAAATGGCGGGAGGTTAGTAATCCGTCGTTTTATTCTACATTTTGATCTTTTAAGGTTGATTAGGTTGATATAAAATCTAACATAATAAGCATAAAAATATAACAACAAATGATCCATCATCACTGAAATATAAAATTTTAAATGACATACATAAATACTCTAAAATTTTGAACCCATTGGCAACAAACTATCTCAATTGATAGGGTAAAGATTATGTTTTCACTCTATACATAGAGCTTAAAATTACTTTTTGGTCCCATGGGTGATTCTTCTCAAATATTCGTACATAATATAGCAAACACATCACTAACTATATTTACCACTAATTTGTTTTTCAATGGTTCCCTTTTATGAAAGAAATTTGTCATAAAATAGGTATTTTAAAACATATGGGAAAAATGCACGTATATTTGTAATTTAGTAAAGAATTTTTTATTTTGATTAAATAATAATTATTGTAAAAAATTTATAAAATACATTTAGATATATGCTCAATTATTATTTGAAAATTAAAAATCAAACCTAATATTTACATGTCCAAAAAAAAAAAAGTGGCATTTGACTCAAGTAAAAAAAAAAACATATAGTCGACCTATTCATCGATTGTGAATAGTGGCATGCAACTCTTTGCTGTGTGAAAATAGTTATAGTTGATTCAATGTTTAACCTTTATTGGTCAAGTTATCACTAATCTTTTGTTATTATTCGTTTGAAAGATTTTTAAATATTATGTGTTTTCGCATAAGTTTGGAAACTTTTTGTGCATTTCGAATTTTTATATGTTTGATCAATTTTTGCATCTTGTTTGATCTTAAGTGCTTACATGATTTTCGCATATTTGATGTTTGACATTTGTATACAATTCTTACATGTTTTATCAAAATTTTGATATTATCGATATTTTAATTTTTCAATCATGATTATAATCTCTTGCATGCTTATTTGAAATATCTACGTAGATAAATCATACATACTTTATTGAGTATTAATTTCATTCTTACCATAAATTTGCTAATATTATATAATAGCAGGCTTAATATACTTGTAGAAATTTTCGACCAACAAAAAGGCTTTACTGGGAAAATAGATTAGGAAGTTTCAAACAATAAGATTGTAAAACAAATATTTAGATTAGTAGATTGTCGTTTCAGGCATGAAATATTGTATATGACTATTGGCTATGGATATTGTTTAATTTTAGTACCATTTTAATATTTATTAATGGATATCCTGATTTCGATATAAAATAGATTTAATTACTTATCATTTAAGTCAAACAGTTAGCAAATATTTGGAGTGATTTTTGGGTGCAATTTTTTAATCATGTGTTTGAATAATTAATTATTATTTAGATTATTTAATAATATTTATTGTAAGTTTGTATTCTGACATTTAGTTAGGTCTAAATTGATTAATTAAATGTTAGATTTTGGGCTTAAAATTAGAGTCTAAATTTAATGTTAATGAAATTGAATTTGGGTCTTGGAATCCAGGATGCTTGACCGTGACCCACTGCACCTGCTACTTCACTTCATCTATTAGTTTGGTCATCCCTAAGTTTTTCATTGTCCTTCTATTTGGATGGACACTCTATTCCCATTCATGTGTGGGTTATTTATTGTAGCAAAGCGGGTAGAATTTGGAGGATGATAAACATTTTATAAATTTCTACTGTAAAATCTAACAATTTAACTGATGTTAAAACTTTTATTAATATTTAGATTTTTAATTATATTTACTCAAATTTTTAGCTGCATTACTGTTTCAACAATTATGAATTAGTTATCTTATTGTTGTACTATTAAATTACTGATAAATATTAATAAGTGGTTTAACAACAGACTTGATATTGTATAATAAGTTTTGAAAATTCATTAGAGACAATATATTAGCATTTAAAAATTGTTCAAACATTTTTACCTTTTATAAATTATTATCGTTCACAAGTTCCGTTGGTGGTTCATGTTACCGAGGAAGATGGTTAAAATATTTCAAAATGATGGAGCATTTCTAATACATTGAGCTCTATCTTAATATACAGACTATCTTTATCGTTTTTGTAGTTTGGATTGCTTTGCATGTGAAGTTCTAAGTTATTGATTTCGTTCAAAAGATATTCAAATAAGCAGAAGACACACCATAATACTAGGTTGTGACAGTGGCACATGAAAACCACAAGGATGTGTATTAGTGTGTGGTGCACTGATGTACGAGTATCAACCGTGCCAAATTAGTATAATTATCCAAATCTCGTTGATTGAAAATAGAAAAAAATATACATTGAAACAAATCAAACGGAAAAGAAAGAAATAAAATTTATAACAAAGAAATAACAATTAACAAAATATTAGAGCACTTAATAGAGGTCTAAAACGGCGCAGCCGGGCCCCAGTCTTGCCAAATTTCAATAAAAAAATGAATAGTTATTATTATTATTTATTAAGTGATTATTATTATTATTACATATTGGGCAACCTTATAACTATTATTTTGTTTTATTATTATTATTATGGTGTCGCTATTGGGATTAGGTATTATTATCATTATTTTAATTATTATTATTTATAAGGTATTATTATTATTATATTTTTATTATATTTATTATTATTATTTATAGCGGTATTATCAAATTAAAACCTTATTCTTCAATACTAAAATGGATGTAGACTTTTGGATCGAAGTAACCAAATATAAGAATAAGCCTATTCTAAACGGAATAATTATTATTTCCAGGACTATTCCAACAATTGAAGGATAAATTTAATGTCCGAGAGGTAGTTTGGTCTTGGACATGGATGTGGACTCTAAAACCCAGGCTGCTGACTTCATCTCTCCGTTTGGTCATCCTGTAGTTTTTTATTGTTCTTCTATTTGGATGGACACTCTATTCTATTCGTTGGGGTTAATTATTGTAGCAAAGCGGGTAGAACTTGGCAAGGGTGATAAACATTTTATAAATTTCTATTGTAAAATCTAAAAATTTAAATGATGTTAAAACTTTTATTATGTGATTTTTAATTATTTTACCTTTTTAGCTGCATTACTATTTCCACAATCTCTTTAGTAATCTTATTGTTGCCTATTAAATTACTAGGCCTCTAATAAATGGTTTAACAATAGACTTGATATTGTATACTTTTGTCTTAGTGGTCTTATTAGCAAAAGTCTTCAAACATTTTTACCTTTTAAGTGTGAGAGGCAAGTTCAGTTGGTGGTTCATGTTACCGAGAAGATGGTTAAAATATTTCAAAATGATGGAGCATTTCTTTATACATTGAGCTCTATCTTAATATAGAGACATTTTTTTTTTGAGAGATTGCTTTGCATATATACTTGTTATTGTTTCTCCTTTTATTCAAATAAGCAGAAGACACACCATAATACTAGGTTGTGACAGTGGCACATGAAAACCACAAGGATTTTATAGTGGTATTTTTTCAACCGTGCCAAATTTTAATTATCCTAATCTCGTTGATTGAAAATAGAAAAAAATATACATTGAAACAAATTAAACGGATAAGAAAGAAATAAAATTTAGAACAAATAAATAACAATTAACAAAATATTTCTCATTTAATATTCTATCTCTACTTTTGCCTTTCAATCCGAAAAATGAAGCTCATTGCCAATGATTAGTTGCCGGGTTGGGCAACCTGAAACTACGATACTGTGTACATGGTGTCGTTTTTGGGACGACCCATATAATACCGTGTTGCTTTAGCCGATGAGCGAGGTGACATAATAAACACTTTTGCTTTTAATGACCCAAAAAATTTTAAACAATATTAGCGCTACTTGTAAGTTAAGGGATGTTATAACTATTTTATATGATATGACATATATTTTATGATTATGAAATGATTAAATATTGAGATATACTGTATTGGCACTCTGCAATAAATCGGGAGAAGTCGGCCTAGGACTGCAAACTCTAGAGGCAGACCACAGAATGTCTACGGTTTGTTGATTCTGCGTATAGCAAGCTTTTCTACCGATGTTAAGATTGATCACGGCAAATGCAGTGCAATAGATTTAACTGAATCCGTTCTGACACTAGCCCGCATTCAATTGAGTAAAATCTGAAACAGGCCCATATTCTACTTAGTTACTGCATTATTGCAGCAGTAAATCAATCCAACCTCAGTTTCATTACACCATTTGATTCAGCAATTCAAGGTAATAAGCGCACCATGTGCTTCCTTTGTATGTATGCTTTCAAATTCTTTTCATTCTTTGTGTTTGTATTGTAATGTTAGCGTTAGTCCAATTAGTTTCATATTCAATGGTTGTCATATACTCTCTATTGCTATATAGATATCTAACTAGTTCGGTGTAAAATCAAGTTCCTGAGTTGAAATCCGGAGCCCACAATGAGCTTTTGATTCCCGTGTATCCTCTCAGTTCTTCATCTCAGTTTTAATGGACAGATTTATATTGCACATCACTTCAGATTTAGTGATGGAATTATTCAGTTATTCATATTCTATACAAACTGTAGGGGCAAAAGAAGTTGGTCTGATAAGAATGCACACACACAATGTGAGAGAAAGAGGAGAAACATATAAATTTTACGTGAAAACTCTTTACAAACCAAAGGAAAAAATAACGGGACACTTAGTCCATAACAAGTCCACTATGTGAAAATCAGTTACAAAAATCCCGAGATAGAATATCCACAGCACACCCGAGACAAAATAAGAAAGTAACATCAGAGTAAGGAAACTCTCACTTTGCTCTTTACTTTCCGTTTTTCTTCTCTAGTTCTTTTCACCGGTGGTGCACTCCACTCTCTTTTTCTTTTTACACACTCCTAGATTTCACCGTTGTGACTTTACCGCCTCAACTGTTTTCTCTAGCATAGTGTCATACACTTGTGCCTCACACTTGTATTCACTCACTGCATACCCAGCATACATATATATATTGATTTTTCTGGAGAATATCTGTCCAATAGGCAGGCTACATGTAAACAAACACCTACCACTAGTAGTTCTGTAACCTGCCACCTGCACATATGGTGCATGCACTGCAAATCATCGTGCTTTGCAAGATGGTGCCCACTCATCCAAGATTGTGTATGCTCAGTCAATCTTCTCAACTGGCATCCACGTGTCCAGGTCTCTGGGCATCAACCCATCTTCTTGGACGTTATCTGCATCTTGGCTATTTTGGAAAAACTGGCCATTTTTTCCGAACTTGGCAAAATGGCGCAACCCAGCAAAATGGCGCAACCGGCCATTTTGCCCCAAACCTAGCACTATAGCATACCGATTAATTTTAGCCATACTGACAAATCAATTCATACCAGATATTCCAACCATACTGGTAAATTTCATTCATACTAGCATTTTCACCCACACTGGTAAATTTGTGCAAACTAGTAAATTCTTCCATACCGGTCATTCCAACCGGTCAACACGTTGACTAGCTATTTTTCCCTCAGCATTGACAAAGTACATTCCGCGCCTTATGCCGTCCGTGCACCCTCAGCCGGTCAATGAAGTTGACCGGTCACTTTGCCTTCCTGGCCAACAGGTCAGCCCATTGACCGGCCATTTTGCCAACCGACCAATTTGCTCTCTCTCCAACAGATTGACAACACCAAAATTCTACTTTTGAATTCCTCATTAAGTTCTCAGGCCATCTCTCCGCAAAGTCCTCGACTCTTTGCCGCATAAAGTCCTCGCGCCTTATCTCCACAAAGTCCTAGGCCCTTTTGCTAATTTGCGGTACCCCGCACAAACCCTATGCGATCTCTAATGACATCTCTGTTTGTTTGGCACTCACAATGGAGTGACCAAACATAATAAACTTTTCCTCACGACCTTACGGGGAACCTTTGCCATTTATCCGCCAATCGTCATCACCTTCCTTTCGATAGCTTTTCCTCAATTGGGATTCCGCCGTCAACTTCTACAAGCCTGAATGTCACTTTCTTTCGCTCCACTAAACCTAGAGTGGTCTCACTCCCCTTCAACTTCTTTTCTATGGTAAAATCATTCTCCCTTACACTCCACATTGGCAACCTCCCCCTGCCATCTTGACCAATGTCCCATTTGGCCACCTTGGCACTTTTCTTGGCAACACAGGCTTTTATTAGGTATCGCATTGATCTCCCACTTTCTCTTGCCATAACTGAGGCTCTTTAGTGAGTTTTCACTAACTATCACCAAACGCCGTCCTAAACCTTCTTCATTCAACTTCCCAATTGAAATCACATTCAACCTCAAATTTGGGACATGTCGCACACCGTTTAGTACAAGCTTATTTCCATTTTTTGTCATCAAGCAAACATCCTCGACTCCAATAACACTTGACGAGCCACCGTTACCAATCTTTAACACCCCGTGACCAACGGGCATGTAATTTGTGAAGTAGGACTTTTCTGTCGCATAGTATGAGACCCTACTGTCCATCACCCAACTCATCTTCTGGGATGGTGGACTTCGTGCTTCCCCTGTGTGGACAACCAGGAGGTTTCCACAAAAAGTGACAATCTTCAGATCATCATCATGATCCCATTTCTCTTGACAATCACTTCTGCCCTCCTACTCCTACTTTCCCTTCGGACAGTTCTGTTTTATGTAACCCTTCTTATCACAACGGAAGTACGTCCTCTCCTGAAGCCTGTTCTGACCGTTGATCCTCTCCATCTTGATGCCTCTGTCTCATTCCCTCGATTTTTCTCGTCCCCGACTGTTGGTCGTTACAAGTAGACTTGGCTGTGAGCTTGAGACCTCACTGCTTTCCCTCCACCTCGACTCATTCATAAGTAGGGAAGTTATGATCTTGTCCAATCTCAGCATTTCCATCCCGAACAGCAATGTCGTGATTTTATGATCATACGATGCTAGCAACACCAACGCTTTGTTTTCCTCATTGATCTCCTCATCAACGGTTGACATCTACATCATAAGTTGGTTGAATTTGTCCAAGTATTTCTCAAAACTCTCACCTTTCGACAACCATAGGCCATAGAATTATTTCTTCACATGTATCTTGGTTGTCAAAGATTTGGGCTTTATACGCACTCTCAAACTTCTCCCAAACCTCCGCCGCATCTAATAGGCCTATGACCTCTTGGAGAATATTATTTGCAAGACACAATATAATCGTACAATTTGTAAGATCCTCCCGCCGTCTTGCCACACCTCCTCCATCATATTCTTTGGCTTCTCCTCCCTTTTCCGTTGCGCTTTTGCCGATTCTTTTTCGAGTCAAAATATTTCTCACCATTTTCTGTCAAAGGTTAAAATTATTTTGCCCATTAAACTACTCCACATTGAACGGCACATTCCTTGACGATGATAACATTCAACCGACAGTTCACAACTTGGTGCTCTGATACCACTTATTGAGGCAAAAGGGGCCGATCGGACAAGAATGAGCACGCACACACAATATGGGAGAAAGAGAAGGAACACACAAATTTTATGTGAAAATACTTCACAAACCAAAGAAAAAAATCACAGGACACTTAATCCATAACAAGTCCACTATATAAAAATTGATTACAAAAACCCCCGAGATAGAGTATCCATTATATACCAGAGACAGAATAAGAATAACAACACCAGAGTAAGGAAACTCTCACTTTACTTTTTATTCTATGTTTTTCTTTCTCATTTTTCTCACAGGTGATACACTCTACTTTCTTTTTCTTTTCACACACTTCTAGATTTCACCATTGTGATTTTGTCGCCTCAGGTGTTTTCTCTCACATAGTGTCACACACTTGTGCCTACTCACCACATGCCCAGCATACAAATATATATTAATTTTTCTTGAGACCATTTACCCAATAGGTAGACTCTGTGTGGACAAACACTTGCCACCAGCAGCTCTGCAACCTGTCACCAACTTTGCGACCTGCCACCTGCACATAGGGTGTATGCATTGTAAATCATCGTGCTCTGTAAGACGGAACCCACTCATCAGAGATTGCGAATGCTCAATCGATCTTCTCAGCTGGCATCCATATGCCCAGATCTCCAGGCATCAACCCATGTTCTTTGGCGTTATCTACATCTTGGCTGTTTTGGGCAAACCAGTTATTTTGTGCAAACTTGACACTGTAGCATACCTGTCAATTTCAGCTATATCGGTGAATCCATCCATACCTGTCATTTTAGCCAGACCAGTAAATTTCAGCCATATCGACATTTTTACCTATACCGATAAATTTGTACAAACCGGTAAATTTATCCATACCGGTCATTTCAGCCATACTATTAAATTTGTGCAAACCAACCATTTTGCCATACTTGATAGAATGACGCAACCATGTTAAATCATAATCAGCTGGTCAACGTGTTGACCGTCTATTTTGTCCCTAACATTGACAAAGTGCATTCCGCACCTTCATTCGTTTGCGCATCTTCAGCCGGTCAACTTCATTGACCAGTCACTTTTCCTTCCTAGCTGGTTAGCCCGTTGATCGGCCATTTCGCCAATTGGCCAATTTGCTCTCTATTCAACAAATTGGCAACACCGAAATTCTACTCTTGAATTCATCCTCAAGTTCTCGGGCCTTTACTGCATAAAATCCTCGGGTCTTCTCTCCACAAAGTCCTTTGCTCTTTGCTACATAAGGTCTTCAGACTTTATCTTCGCAAAGTCCTCGGTTCTTTGCTGCATAAAGTCCTTAGGCCTTATCTCCACAAAGTCTTCGGCCTTTTTACTGCAGTCAATTTGTAGCACTCCGCACAAACCATGTGCGATCTCTAATGACGTCTCCATTTGTTAGGCACTCACAAGATAGTGACCAAACCCAACACAAACTGTTTCATGTTATGCAATGTTGCAGAAACTTTAGTAATGGATCCTTCTGTTAGTCATTTCTATTCAATGTGTTCTAAATCTTCTGCCCTTCATCAAAACATAGAAACCTCCACACAATTTTCTAATTTAAATTTAAAAATTGTTTTCAAAGAAACACAACTATCAAGACCCCCCTCCTAAACACAAATGAATAATTGAAGCTTAACTCATAGTCGAGACGCAATCCTATAATAAATGTCGTTAGACATTCCAGAGATATATAACGAAGCCCAAAATCCAACGGCCATGTCTAATGGCAGCTCCAATATAAATCATCACTTGATTAATGAATATTTGAAAGTGAGAAAAAATATTCTTTGAACTAATATTTAATTTGTTGAAATATAAAATCCAAAGTAATAGGCATGCTAGCCACCAAAATACAAAGCTCAAATAAAAAAGTTTCTAAACCATGATTTTAAGTTAAATACAAGCAAATCTTTGATAAATTCAAATAAAAGCAAGTGTATTTATATCATTTTTTTATTACTGATTTTTTCTAAAATTTATAAGTATTTATCATTCAAATTCTCAAGCATGTAATATTTTCGCTTTATTTGATTACACTTATATACATGTATGCATGCTAATTTATTCCAATTCCATAAAATTTTAGAAAACTTATGTATCGAAGTCATGTAAATCATGTTGAATTCATATGTTCCTGTATGTCTTTAATTTTTATACATATGTTTTTGTATGCCTTTATTTGTATGTATTTTAGTGAAAACAATAGTTAAATTTTGATGTAACTTTGTTTCTCTAACCTAAAAAGATATTTGTATATTTATATTTTGATATTTTTCAGTTTTGATTATATAAAGGCTATTGTAGATACTTAACAAAACATATTTAGATATTTTTAAATATATTATTTGTAAATCAAAGGATTAACTAACATTTATAGGTCTGAAAAATAAAATTTGACTCTAATTATATTAAATAATATATAATAATACACTCATAAATTATAAATAATAGCATATAACCTTAAACTATATAAAAATAATAATCACAACCTATACTTTAATTTTTAACTATTATTGGTGAGATTATCATCCTTAGTTCTTATATGTTTGGAGAATATTAGTCTATTTTATGTTTTTATTCATTCACAATTTCCATAAATTTTATATACGAAAATGTTTATGCAAATTTGACATGTTTAATGCATTTATACAATTTTGGCGTATTCAATATTCTCATATTCTTTTACAAATTTGGCATTTTCTTAAAAATTTGATATTATTGGTGTTTCATATTTAGATATTGAATATTTTCTCTACATATTCTTTTAATATATCCATATATATAAAATTTATACATGTATTGTTTAAATTTTTGCTAATGTTTTTCATATTTTTACTAACCTTTTGAATTACTAAATTCAAATGTAATTATAGGGACTTTGGACGGTGAAAAAAGGCTTCTAGAATATTTTATTTATGATATTTTAATTATATTTTAATTATTTGTTAAGAGAAGACAAGCTAAAGAGCATAGTAGCCAAGGCTAATATATTCCACATGCTTGCTAGCATGTGGAAGACACTTGTTGAGAGGTGCTTCACGTGTCCAAAACACCGTCTGTATTATGGCTGCAAGTTAAGCTTTATGGTTTAAGTATAGCAATTAGCATATAAGTAAGATTACTTTTGAGTATGACTTTTAGATCTTATATTTGGATAGTTATTTATTGTAAAACTGTTTAATTTGTTACAGGTTCATGTTATGATGTTGGTGGGTTAAGTCATTTAATTTAATTTTTATTTGTGGGAATCAATTTAGAGTCTAATTGATACAAATAAATTCAAAATTTGGGATTTAGGGCATATCAAATTTGAGTCCGATTTCGGTAATATTTAAGTTTTGGATCCGGGGATGCACGATCCTAATAGTCATGGCACATGTAATCAACCTCTTTTCTAGTGGTCCTTTAAATGATGATATGTCTAAGAAGGTGTGGTTTGAAAATTAGATTTTTTATGATCACTTGCACGCATTTGGTGCAAGTCTTTTGTCTTTATTCCTAGGGATAAACAGTCCAAGTTTTTTGCGAAAACACGATAAAGTGTTTTTCTTAGCTATAGGGAAGGTGAATTTGACTATTAATTTTATTATCTGATAGATATGAATTTTTTGATATCTAAAAATATAATATTCGTAGAAGATGAGACTATTGAGGATATAGATGATTTGGGGGTGATCGTGGATGTAATGGAGACTGTAATATTCCCACCTTTGATGAGGCAAACGATGTTGATGATGATAATCATGATGATGTTCACCATAAAGCCCCTTGACCTACATCAACCATCCAACTTTGATTATCCATAAGTGACTGATGCTTTTCTACACACTTATCGATCAATGAGTATATGTTACTTGTTGATAGTGAAGAGCCCAAATACTTTGACAAAGTTAAAAAGGATAACCATAAGGTGGAGTGAATGGATACTATATGAAACAAGATGAAGTTTTTGTATAAGAATCATGCTTTTGAGCTCATTAAGTTGGCTAAAAGCAAACAAGAACTCAAAAATAAGCGTGCTTTCTGTTTGAAGTCTAAAAATAAAAATCCTCAATATACGTACAAGGTGAGATTGATAATAAAGGGCTTTAACCAACAAAAGGGTATTGATTTTGAGTAAATATTTTCTCCCTTTTGATGTCCTCCGTTTGAGTTGTTCTTGGATCAACTACAAACCTTTATCTAAGAATTGAATAACTAGATATGTAGATGATATTTCTCAACAGTAAACTTAAGGAGAAAATCCACATTGAATAACCAGAGGAGCTTTAAGTTAATAAAAAAGAGTATCTAGTATGTCACTTAAAGAAGAGTTTTTACATGTTAAAGTAAGCCCTAAGGCAATTGAACAAGAAATTTGAGTCAGTGATAATAGAGTAAGGCTACCAAAGACTATTTTGGACCATTGTCCAAAGGTTCTTAGAAGAGGATTTCATTGTCCTCTTACTTTGTGTGGTTAATGTGTTTATTTTAGGGTGGAATGCATTTTAGATTGGCAAATTGAAGAAATAGTTGGGAAAACATTTTACAATTGAAGATTTAGGACCGATAAAATAAATTTTTAATATAAGAAATTTATGTGGCTATAAGTTGAAGAAGCTTTAGATATCCCAAAAAAGCCATATCAAAGAAGTGCCTTAATGATTCAACATGAAAAAGTTCAAACTGCTGAGCACTATACTTGCCAATTATTTTAAGTTGAACACTAGGCAAATTCCTTCTATGAAAGATGAAAAGGATGGTATGAAATATGTCCCTTATTCTTAGGCCTCTGGGAGTTTAATATATATTATGGCTATATAAGTTGAGCACTTTGGGAGTTCAATATATTCTTAGGCCTTTGGGAGTTTAAATTGAGCACAAGTTGTTATTTCTACCACTAAGACTATACAACAATATATTCTATTGTTTGTTTCTCTTAAAAGCATATCGTAATCCTATAGATCCATAGAGCTCTTTATATTGTTGCTTAGCATTCGAACCATATTCGAATGTCAGACACTAGATCTCTGCTTGATTATATAAACTCGCATTACAAAGTATATAAATAACATATAGATCTATAGTATCATAAAACAAAACTATAGCACAACATAACATAGACAATGTAGTAGTTCTACCATTCCAAATAGTCATGCAATGCATGGCATCTTCTAATATGCATGATATTTGAACGACGTTCAAACATTGAGAAAACAACGCTGTGGTGTTTGAAAGTTGGCTCAAATATTATTCAAATTTTACTTATAACTTAAATGATTGGTGTTTAAAAAATTATTCTTATAGGTATATAACATCATTATAATACTATTATTCAATTCCACCCGAATAAATGAGGATGAACAACATGAAAAAACATTTCAATAATAATTTTTTTTTAAAAAGTCACAAATTAACTTGGGTTAGGCTTTTCTTATTATTTTCTTTTGGTTCTCCTTTTCTTTCCTTCTCTGGACGGAGCTCTAAGAAAATATGTTTAACTCCTCTCACAACTCTTAATTAATAAATAGGAGAGCGAAAATGCTAGCTGTCCTGGGGTTTAGATGGGGCGGCCGTAGGTTAGTTCCTTCCAATTGTTTGAAATTTTCAAACTTAATTAGAATAAAAATCTGCTGATCCTTGCCTCCTAATTCGGTTCTCTAGTCAGCCGAGAGACTGCTCCAAATCTGCAACTTCTTACCACTTTACCAAGTGGAAGGCTAAGTTTTCCAATTTCCCAACAAGTTCTAAATTTAATTTTTGAATAAATTTCCGGATATTTAAAATTTAAATATCTCTCCAGAATGTATTCATCACTCGATCCTCTAAATCATCCCGTGCCATTGACCACTTAATTAAATCTCCAAATTATTAGCAGTATATATCCTACTTTAATTGCACAATTCTTCTACATCCCAAAATGGATTGTTTCTTCCTCACGTATTCACCGGCCGAGATACACATGCAACTCTCAAATATTTATTTACCACCATTATTCTTCGGCTAATTGATTGGTAAAATCCTCAAAAGATAATTTCGTTAACTAGCCCAATTCCTTAAGATCCTCAACCCAAGAGCATTGGTCCACTAATATTATGGCCCATTAGGCCCAGCCCATATATTTGTTACCGTGACAACACAGGGGAGACTGCAGGACTTGCAGAGCAACTGACAACCGAACTTAACATGAAGAATCTGGGAGGGCAAAAATACTTCCTAAAAATTGAGGTCAGGACAGGTCATGTTTCTTCCTCGGAGAAAATACGTGCTCAATCTGCTAGCACTTTGACTATAAGCCTGCTGAATCGCAGAACCAAAAGCTTGGTAGTGTCATGGCCAAGACCAAACTAATAAGGAGAAATACCACGAGACTGTTGGTAAGTTGATCTATTTCTCACATATTCACTGAGATTTTGCATATGCCGTGAGGGCAGTAGTTCAGTTGATGTTGGCCGAGTCAAGATCACCTGGAATAGTAATTCAAATTCTTCAATATTTAAAGCACGCTTCTATAAAAGGGATTTATGTTATCCAAGAACAATCATCTCTATATTAGTGATTGTACCAATGCATATTGGGCATTGGACATTTGGGATGGTAAGTCCACCTCAGCCAACTTCACATTTGTATGAAGCAATCTATTCACTAAAGAGCATAGACGGACTAAAAGTACAAACTGCGCCTTGTACTTGGCTATGAACGGTGTAAGTAATTCTTCTAGAAGTACATTTTTGAATATTTGTATTATTGGTATCTTCTCGATTGACATATTATGACAGCCGGTGGAGATGAAATAAGATAAGCTTTACACCCGTCTTGCACCAGGTAACGTGTATGTAATGTGAAAATTAAACATGCCAACTTTTTGCTCATACTCACTTGAAATTCAAATAGCCGACAACCTAGAATAAAAAAATATACTTTCTTGCAAAAACAATCTACATTAATATAATAACATGACAACTAATTTATGCCTAAGATGACGTTGAAATTGGTTATATCAAATAACATCAAATTCATACCCTGTGATATATCGGCCCCCGAACGTGATAATTTCGGGTAATTAAATTAATATAATTAATATTAGACATAATGTACGCGAAAAAAATATTCGGAGGCGGTGTCAGGCTACCGCCTACCGGGCGCTCGAGCGTCGTGGCAGGTGCCACGCCCATGGAGCTAGCGCTCGGGAGGGCGTTGATTCCAATTGCCCCCAGGTGCGTAGCACTTGAGCACCAGCTTGTAATTTATGCGGCTCCCTTGGCCATTTTTTGCCATTTACAGGGAGAAGAGAGAGAGGGAGGAGGAGAATAGGGAGAAGGGGAGAACGAAGCCCTCCAAGTTCGAATCTAAGCTCGAGTTAGTTGAAAATGTTATAGATCGAGATTAGGTAAGTGCACTCATACTCTCATCTTTCGTTTTCATACACTTTTATTCCATTTTTTTCGGGTATTCTTGTTTCGATACCCAAATGAATTTATATTTTGTATAGCTCATAATCTAATCATGATAATACATCGAAATCATGTTCGAATATCAAGTTTTGAGTGGCATATCACTCTCTGAAAACTCTAACACCCGTGCGGCACTGTTCACTAGCACTCGGAACCTTTTTACCCACAAAGTTAATTTATCGATTGGATATCCGATTTGATAATTTTAGGTGAAAACCAGTTTGCCAGAACCTTAAGATACGACGGACCATATTTGGTCAATTATATTGGATTTAATGTATGAATTAGCCTCAGATAATTGTTACCCATGACATAGGCAAGTGATTGCGTGAATGTTATAGCCGAATTTGTAATTTTGACCTGTTTTTGGATAGGGAAAACCAAACTCACGGCTGGAAGGAATTAACCGATTAAATTGGAATTTATGGATGAATTAGCTTGAGGATTTTATTACCCGCACTATAAATAAGTTAATTTATTATTTGGATATTCGAATTGGTAGTTTTGTTGGGTTTTATGCTCCCCGAAACCCTAACCCATGCCCTCCTTGAAAGGACAAATGAATTTGTCATCCAAAAGCTCTAGAGACATGATAGGCTCATTATGGTAAGAATGTTCTAATTGTTCTAATCATATGATGAATTATGCACGTCTTACGAATACAATGATTCAATTGCTCTAAAAATCATGTTATGAATCATTTACGAAAAAAATTAACGATTTGAGGCTTTAAAAATGATGTTTGGCATGATCAAAAGGGATTTTATAATCTTTTTAAACTCCAAGAAATATCATGTATGAACTATGAACATATGAGAACCTAAACTCACGAAGAATATGAAAATTCTACATGGAATTAAGAACACGTAAGAACCTAAGCTCACAAGGAAATATGAAAATCTATATTAAAATATTCTTATCGAAAAGGAAGCCCGATGATGAAAAAAATTTAAGAATTAAGTGATGATGAAAAAATTTCGGAACAAGTAATTAAGTGAACGAACTATGAACTATTCCTCTAAAAAGGGAATACAAATTAGGGATAATAAACCAAATACCATAATATCATGGTGAAAGCGTTCTCTAATAGAGTGGGAACGAATGAATTATGTACTGAAGAGCAAAATTTTCTAAAAAGATAAGAAACTTGGGCCGATAATTAGGGATAATAAACTTTGACATGCCATAATATCATGGTGAAAGCTCAATGATTATTCTAACTGTGTATCCTAGGTGCGTTTAGTGGGTGATATTTTTTAACATGCCTTATTATATTATAGTGGAAGGTCGTTATCTATATGAATGCCGTTGCGGCAAAGGATTATAGCCCTGTTTATAGGGTTGATATATAAACCGCCCATCTTTGGGTCGAGAACAAGAGGAGACTAACTTTTGATTGTGTAGTGCACACAATCTGAGTAACGATCGACTGTTTTTTTTAGTTAATAAGACCTATTGGTTTTGATCCCTCAATGAAATAATTTTTCAATAATGAACAGATAACTACAAAAATGACAAGGAAATGAACTAAGGAAACATGGAATGAATTATAAAAGTATTCCTTCCTAAAATCATGAATTAAATCTCATATGCACATATGTCTTTTATATATAGAAATTGTGTATGTCCTTGATATATATATTACGCTTACTGAGCTTTTAACTCACTCTTATTGTTTTCCTTACTTCCAGATTAGTACAGGCTTATAACTGATCGGGCAGTGTAGAGGATTAGAAGTCAGAGAAGCTCGAAGCTCTGAATGATAGCTAGAAGCCTTATTTTTGTTATTTTATACGTTTGGAGCCCTTGTATTCTTTTGATGATCACCTTTAATGGCAATAATGTTATTGCACATGTAGTTAGCTTTTGCTATATTCGATAAGTGTAATTGCTTCCACAGGTTTACATGGTCTAAAAATGTACCTAGTGGTATTTTATTTGAACCGTCCTCATAATAGAGTTATGACATCGGTGCCACATGTTATTAATTGTGGTAGATTTTGGGTCATGTGTGATTTGTTGTAGTTGTTTGAATGTTGAAGCTTATACTATTTGGGTTTTTGGGTTGATTGGAGATGTTGTGATGGATTTTTTTTACTGTGTGGTGTGGTGTGTGTGTATATTTTGTGCAGGGTTGGTACACAGGTCTTGTATTTGTTTGGCGGCCATATTATAGAAAAAATTCTGTCAAATCTTCAACAATTTTTGACAAAAAAGACGGTCCGTCACATACCCATTAACTATTACCACTCCCCTAGGGTACATTACATCAACTATCATGGACTTAATTAGAATGGTGGATACCACTAATGTATATTTCAAAATCCCTTGTGGTACAAGCAAATAAATAAAAAATAAAAAGAAAGAAACTTCAAACCTACAAATGAATAGGTAAACCCTTTATCAATCAACGTATGTGTCGGTTTATTAAAAATTTAGAGTTTACCTTCAACTGTCAAGTGGGAAGCTTAGGCATCATTGAGGGTGGCAGCATATGTCTTCCATTAAATAGGGTTGTCCACCATGAAAATTTTTGAGAAATTCCCATGACACATTCAATTGTTGTTGTCTGTCCGATGCTTCATATACCTTGGCAGACTTCTCAGTCCCTTTAAAATGAAAGTTAGATTTTTGATAGGATCTTCCCAATTTTGAACTTTAATCTCCTTGGTTCACTCCTCTTATTTAAAGTCTTTGCCCTCTTTAGCTCCTACTCAATGAGTAAAGCTTGATCGACTACGTCTCCGTATGTCCTCATTTGGAATTGAACTTGTTGCCTGCTTATCTATCCTCGAGGCCTTGTAGAAATTTCTTGTCTCTTCTTGTTTCATGTAGCACCAAATAAGGAGTGAAGCCAACTAGTTTAGTGAATTTTATGTCATACTCTACCACCGTGCAACTTCCTTGTTATAATATTGAGAATTTATTTTCCTTCTGTTTTCAGAGACTCATTGAAAAATACTAATTAAAGGAGTCTTCTACAAACATGTCCCATATAATATCTTCATTTTCTTGGCAATAGTCAACCTCTCGATTCAACTTATGTGTGACCAACTTGTCATTTTCTTCTTCAAGATAGTCAATAACCACAAACATCTTCCACACTCAACGGATCTAGATTTGGACCTCCATTAGATTTGGGTCTACAAAAGATACAAGGATGTTCATTTATATACTTCTCATGGACACTTATCCCCCACCACAGTTTCCACTTGTTTTGGCATGTCTTGGACTATGAGTGTGACGGAACAGATTTTTTTTTATTCCGTCATTCGTAACACAATTGAAAACCTACGCTAAACCAGTTGGGTACAACACAGGATCATAGATGCCATCTAGGACCCATATACTTTTAACCATAAATAGTATAGCGGAAGTTATTCTAACACTTGCGGAAGCATTCATATTCATTTCAAAATATTCATTTCGAGTACATAGCCAAAAATGTTTAACCATAGAAGTCCATCAAATCATTACAATAATATTTCTCCAAAATAAGCTTCTGAGGGCTTTAATCCTTCAGACAAGCTCTAATTACTCCAACTTGTCAAGCACACGGTCTAAAGCTTCATCTGTGGGAGAAAAATATAAAACAGTGAGCCAAGACCCAACAAGGTACATGCAAATGAGCAGTGAAACAGTGATGCAAAATAGTCATATAGCTGTGCAGAAACAGAACGAAAATCAGAATGTACTCAAACAAATTGAGAAACATATTATACTTCGGTATCAGAGATTAGTAGTCAGAAATCGGTGAGCAATAATCATTATAATCCAGAAAGCAGAATCAAAAATTTCTCTTTTATTCAAAACAAGATGTCAATAAGTACGGAATAGAAATCGATACAATAGTATGTGGTATAAAATACTATCTGAGCAGTACTGAATCGAACGAGCAGTATCTGACAGGCAGTATATCCCTGCGGTATCTCCTACTAGGCGAGGGGGCGAATAATCGAGGATAGATTGTGTTCACTCCACACAATCTAAGGCCGATGCATATATTCCATCTAAAGGGATCGGAACGGGGTGCCTCCAGAAGGTAGGCGTGTAGCAGGAGTATCCCATCTCGAGGATCGAGCAGGTGCCTCTCGAAGGTAGGCCGTGCGGGGAGTATCCCATCTTGAGGGATCAAACAGTGCCTCCCAAGGTAGGCCGGTAACAGAATCCTCCTGCCTCGTAACGCCCGAGGCGAGGGGGACCAAATAACTCCATGGACGAGTTATCCTCGATTCACCGAAAAGTCCTAAGACATGCCCGCGAGAACCTATCCGATTGTAGTCAATCCAGGGACCAAAATAACACAGAAACAGAAATACTTTCATCATATTGTTTACTGAAAACCATTTTCAAATCCTATAACTTAATCCGAAAATCATATCTTTAAATACACTTGAGGCCGGTTGAGAATTTGTCAAGGAAGGGCCGGAGCTCTTTTCTTGTTAGGGGAGCCGGTTTCACTTTCAGTACTTGGATTCATTTTTAGTACAGAAAGCCGAAGTTCCTTTTCTCAAGTGTCGGAGTGCTCAAAAAGCCGGAATGTTCAAAGGCCGGAGTGCTCAGAAGCCGGAGTGCTTTTTCTCAAAAGGACAGAGTGCTTAAAAGTCGGAGTGCTTTTTACTCAAGGAGATTGAGTGCTTTTCGCTCAAAGGGACCAGTGCTTTTTACTCGGGGACGGAGTGCCTTTTTGAAAAGTGCCTTTTTGACCAGTGCCTTTTCTTTTGGAAGCCGGAGTTGTTGTGTTTCGTGCTTTAAGGGCCGAATCCGATTTTAATTTGCACAAGTGGACGGACCTCTCTTCAAAGGGCTAGAATTGATTTTACGTGTAAAAAGGGCGAAATGGATTTTCACGTGCTCAAAGCCGGACTGCACAAAGCCGGACGGACTTCTTTTCAAAGGGCTAGAGTTGTTTTCACATTAGAGTCGGAGTTCATTTTAAGGACGGAGTTCTTTTTCTCAGGGTACGGAGCTTATTTTCTCGAAGGACGGAGCTTGTTTTCTTAAAGGACGGAGCTCATTTTCTCAAAGGATGGAGCTCGTTTTCCCAAAGGACGGAGCTTTCTTTTGGACGGAGTACTTTCAAAAGGACGGAGTACTTTTCTTAAGAGACAGAGCTCTTTTGAACGGAGTACTTTTCTTAACGGACAGAGCTCTTTTGGACGGAGTACTTTTCTTAAGGGACGGAGCTCTTTTGGACGGAGTTCTTTAAAAAGGACGGAGCTCTCTTTTAGACGGAGCTCTTTTCTTTGGATGGAGTACTTATCTTAAGGACGGAGCTCTTTTGGACGGAGTTCTTTTCTTAAGGGACGAAGTTCTTTTTACACAAAGGACGGAGTGCTTTTCATCAACAAGACGGAGTTAATTAAAGCCGGAGTTCACTTCTCTTAAAGGACGAAATTCATTAAAAGGACGGAGTTCATCAAGCCGGAGTTCTTTTCTCTTAAAGAACAGAGTTCTTCTTGACAAAGCCGGAGTTTAAAAGCCGGACTTCATTTTCATTTCGGAATCGGGATTTACTTCCAATACAAGCCGGAGTTCTCTTTTAACAAAGCCGGAGGGCATTTCCTCAAAATGCCGGAGCTCATTTCTTATACTATGCCGGACTTTCTTTTTCTTTATTAAGAGCCGGAGTTCTTTTTGGACGGAGTGATTTTTACTACTGGATGGACTGCTTCTCGGGACGGAGCACTTCACTTTCAGTGGGACGGAGTACGTTTCAAAGGACGGAGTACTTTTCAGACAGATTGCTTTTTTTTACTCAAAGGGACGGAGTACTTTTCAGACAGATTGCTTTTTTTTTACTCAAAGGGACGAAGTGCTCAAGAAAAGCGGAGTTCATTTGATATTAAGGCCGAGTTCTTTTTCTTTATTAAAACAGGAGTTCATTTTGGTTTCGATTTCAAAGTCCGATTACAATGGGAGTTCATTTTCGATTTCGATTCAAAGTCGAAATTACAAGCCGGAGTTCATTAAAGCCGGAGTTCATCTCACATTAAGGACGGAAGTCATTTTCTTACACAAAATCGGAGTTCATTTTACTTTAAGCCGTAGTTCGGTTCTACCTAGTTCAATTTACATTTGAGCGAAGTGCTTTTGGGATGTAACCTGCTTTACATTGCGGAGGTGGATATTCTATGCAGAAAGTAAGAAACTTAAACACAGAGTACACTTCAACATTATTAAAACATGAGCTTAAAAGCAGAGTAGAGTACACTTGAAGCATGAACTTAAAACGGCGTCCGAAGTAACTCGCAGTAAAGCACGAATTTAGAGATAGAGCAGAATACACTGGCAATGAACTTAAAAACGGCGTCCGAGGTACACTTGCCTGAGAGTTGGGCTGTCTAATCTCACCGTCCAGAAGCTTTCTCCTTCCCTTTCTTCCTTTCGCATCAACCGAGTTCTCCTTCCCCTCTTCTTTTGCATCAACCGGTTTATATAAAGGGAGGATTTGGTGGAGCAAATAAGGTAAGTTACCTACTCCCGTACTTGTTTTCAGGGGGTAAGTGGGGTAATGAAGTTGTTTAACCTACTCCATTTAGTCGTCGTTTTGTTGCCGCCTTGTTGGATTCTAAGGAGTTAAGTTTCTCCAGCAAGGCATGCACACGGCCGAACTTGAGAGGTCGGGCTTCATCATGCAACAGCTGTCTTGAATCCAAAGGGATCGATTCCACTGTTGGGCCGATTTTATTCGTGCCCACTTAAGGGCCGATTTCAATTTATACAAAAAGGGGGCGAGTTTAGCATTTGAACTTTTGGATCTCACAATAAGACACATGGATCACCTGACCCATCACTTCAATCATTCTAGTGAGGACCCCAAAAAGCACATTGACTCAATAAGAATCTCCATCTCCATTACTTCTTGATATCTTTGGTACATATCACAGCAATTTAGATTATCCTAGAGCACTTAAGAAATTTTCATTATAATGTGACTCAGATGTCAGAATTTTTATAACCTGATTCATAAACTTCAAATATAACTACAATTAAAAGCACAAATTTGGACAATAATTGTAATATTTTAAATTGTTATTCTGATTAATTTAATATTAATTAAGACCTACTTAATTCGAATTCATAACAGTGACACTGTACAACATTAAGAATATTTCATATAGATAAAAAAGTTTTTAGTGATTCTAAACACATAATTGATTATATTTGTCCTAGAATATAGCCAAATTTGTTTTATTTAACCGTAATTTTTTTTTGGTATCTACTCAACATCAAAAAAATTTTAAAATTATCTAATTGTCTTAAATACGATAATACGAACACAAATCTTTTTAAAAAATACATCCCACCAGCACCAAAATTCTAGCTCATTAATATTATACAAATCACTATCATATTTTAATTAGCTATATATCTGCATTAGTAATATAAAACATTCACACAACATAAGATCTGTTAAAGAACACCGTTCAATTCAAACTACTCTAAATTATTTAAATCTACTAATCTAAAATATGATAAATTAAAAAAAGTATACTAAAAATTAAGTAAAACATATGTATAAACACATGTTAAGATATAAGAGATAACAATAATTTACAACTAATATATAAAAGAAATCAATATCGACTCATCATATGCAAAAATAAAGGAAACTAATTAGCAATGGACAATGATGAACGAATAAGTAATGGACAATGATGAGCCTCAATAATAGCATTGAAATTCTAAAGATCTGTCTATTTACTTTATATACTAAATAAGGTTGTAAGCCACTATTTAAATTTTCTAAATAGATTGCAACATATTATACCTTATAAATTAAGTTAAATGTTATTTTTTTAAGTCGTAAATGTTAGATATTGCATTGTCAACTTATTAATAATATAAAATGATATGTCTAAATATATTCAACCATTTTTTTTAAATATTAGTTCATAATAAAACAAAAAGAAACTATACAAAATAAAAATAATGTCCTAAAATTTCAAAACAAATATCTTGGCTTGAACTTTAATATAGAGATTTCTCAAAACTATTGTGCAAAATGATCATATAAAAGGTATCCTTTAACAAACTTTACAATTTTTAGAATAATTATCATAACTTGAACAAATTAACTACAAAACGTGAGAAATCTAATAAATAAAGGTTGTGCATATAAACCAAGCATCAAATGAAACATAGATACGGAGCATAAGAATATTAATCTCATATTTTAATCAAACATAAAGAAAAAAAAAATAGAAATCTCATTAAAAATGTCAAGAATGTGGCTAAAAATACACCTGATGTAGGTAGAATAATCAAGATTTAACTAATTATTTCTTCAAATTCACCTTCATTCTCTTTCTCTCTCTTCTTTTTTTTTTCTCTCCTCTTTTTCTCTTGTCTCTCACTTATTTTGAATGAAATGTGTTGAAAAAACAAGTACCCTGTTAATATACTTCAGTGTTGTTTGAGCAATTGGTCTACTCCCTACTTGCAGTTTGCCTCTACCAAGGCAAGAGACCCTGTAGCATAAGTTTTTGACTTGCGGGTGACTTACTATCTGACTTTGCCAAAGGTAACATTAACAGCATGAATCTGTGGCTTGCACGCTGCCTTTGGAAGCCTGCTGCTAAAGGAATTCACCTTGAAAAGACTAAATATTCAGGACAACATCTAGGAATACAATTTAAACTCAAATAAAATACAAATTAGTCTATAAACCAATATAATTCATCAAATTTACACTTGAGTGCCACATTAGATGCTTATTTCTCATTTGGGGTCTACTTTATTGCAAATTAACCCTTTCAAACAAAAAGACTTTTTATGGAACAAAACTATACAATACAAAATAGTCCCTAGAAAGGGCATGAAGGGAGGAGGCTACACTTTGAAACTCAATACTAGTATTGTGTGTGAAAAATCTACATTGGTATTTTTTATAACAGTATGGTTATCTCTTCATTGGACCATGTTAGCGTTAAGTGCTCAACATCAGTTGAGTAAGAAGGTGCCCTAAGACTTATAAGATACTCCTGTTGTAATTCAGCCAAATTATATGCAATTCGGTGCAATAAAACAAACCCGAATCCCCATCAAATGACAACTACTAAATTTGTAAGCACAATGAATACAATAATGTAGAATCATTTCAATACGAAAAACCTTCTTCAATTAAGAGAAAAATTATTGGATTAATTTTGACCAAATCTACTATAAAATAGTATCAATTATAAATAACCCTCTATGGAATGCCTTCACTATAAACTCAAGTGAAGAATCATTAAATATTAATTCCCTCAATACACCTAATAACCCACAAGAAAAATATAAAAAATAATAATAATCAAATATAAATGCGTTCTAGAAAATAATATTAGAATAATGTACTATACCTTGATGATAATAAACTTAAATCGGATCTCAATTAGATGTTGAATATTTTTCTCATCTCTTTTCTCCTCTCTCTTTTACGTGGTGCTTCTTATATAATAAAATGATTTCGAATGCTCTAAAATTGGCTTAGACGTAACTATATTAGAAATAATATATAAGTGTCAATCGGGTGCAACCTCTGTAGACTAGTGGTATACAAGCATGATCTTTTTGGACAAACCACATATTTGTTTTCCTCAAATGTGTATCAGGTGTCACTCCTCTAAACAAATAGTGCACGTATGTCTCTCAAACATCTATCATATACTACTATGCTAACCTTTGATTGATCATTAATCAACCCTCACACGAAACTTCGGCATCTTTTGCTGCTCGAATATCCCTCGACTAACCTTTAATTAATCTTTGTACGAGTATCGCATGACTTTTACTTGTAATTTTTGTCTGAGCGTACCATCCATGAATATCACGTGTCCTCCAAAAAACAATTTATTTGCTATGACACCCACAAAAGATTAATCCAAATCCAACAAACTTTCTCTCATGACCTTATAAGGAATCTTTTGCCTTTTCCGACAGCTATCATCTCTTACCTTTCGACAACTTTTCCTCCATATGAATCTCTGAGTCGGCCTCCATAAGCTTAAACAATATCCTCTTGTACTTCACCAAATCTGGAGTATTTTCACTCCACTATGACTTCTTGTCTACGATAGAGTTACTCCTCCTTACACTTAACATCGGTCTCCTCTTCCCACTACCTTGATCAATATCCTCGTTAGTCATCTTAGCATCGCTCTTGGTAACTGAAACCACCATCAAATATTGACTTAAACACTTACTTTTTCTTACCAGAACCAAGATGTCTTTGGTAAGTTTTCACTAGTCTCTTCCAAATGCCATGCAAAAACCTTCTTTGTTAAGTTCTCAAATTGAAATTATACTCAGCCGTAAATTTGAGGTATGTCACACGCTCTTCAATATGAGTTTAATCCCATTACTTATCTATAAGCTAACATTCCATCATTATCCATCTTCAACATCCCGTAATCCTTGGACGTATAGGAGGTAAAGAGGGACTTCAATGATATTGCATGGTATAAGAAACTGTTATTTATCACCGAACTCGTCTTCTAATTTGGAAAGCTCTATGTCTTCCCTACGTGAATGACTAAAAAGTCTAGCAAATAGAGATAGAGTTCTGATCATTTTCGTTATGATCTCTTCTCTTTTAATATTTGCCACCCCCTTCTCCTATTTCTTCTTGAAGTAATCATATTTTATGTGATTCTTCTTACCACAATAAAAGCATTCCGTGTCCTAAAACTTAGACCGACCATCACTCCTCTCGACTTGTCACCTTGGTTCTTCAATATCCTATGCCCCAACCGCTAGTGGATATCAAAAAATATAACTCTCTTGAAATCTCAATACTACCATTCAATCTAAACTTATTCATAAGTAAAGAAACTATGACATCATTATGACTGAGCATGTTCTTCCCAAATAATATTATCAAGATAATATGATTGAATGAGGATAGTAAAAAACAACGATACCAATTTCTTATCTTCCTCATTGATCTTCTCATTAAATGTCGACATATGCGTCAAAATCTGATTGAACTCATCCAAATTCTTATCAAAACTTTCCCCTTTCAACAATTAAAGGCCATATAACTTTTTTGATATGTAAACTTGTTAAAGATTTAGATTTGTACCGGTCCTCAAACCTTCTTGAGACCTTCATTAGATCTGAAAAACTTAGGAATTTTTAAAAAGTGTAATTCGTGAGATATAACTTGATCATATACTGAGCAAGATCCATCAAATTTTACCACTCCATATCCTTCATCTTCTCCAACTTATCCTTCTTGCTCTAAAGTGTTTTTACTATTCCTTCTTGGGTTAAAATACTTTTTACTATTTTTTATCAAAGAATAAAACTATTTTATATATTAAATTGCTCAACACATAATAAAAAACCCCTCAATATTGATGCTATCAACGCATAGTTTTTATAACCATAAAAAACCTACTATTTGATACTACTTATTAGAATTCGATTAAAACATTGGGAGTAGCAAAACAGCTTAGAACCCTTCATCAACATCAACGACCATACTTATGAGCACAATATTTTTAATGTAAAATCTTCTTTTCAATCACGAAAAATTACAGGATAAGTTTCGATTAAATTTATTATAAACTAGTGTCGGTTATAAATAACATCATCTAAAATTTCATTACTACAAACTCAAGTAAAAAATAATCAAATACTAACCCTCTCAAAACACCTAATAATTTATAAGAGAAAATATACCAAAAAATGAGAGTAATAAATCAAAATACGTCCTAAAAAAACACTAGAATAATATATTCAATTTTAACAAAAAATAAAACTCAAATCAAATATCAATCAAATATTGAATATCTTCATCTTTCTATTTTTCTCTTCTCTCTCTGTAACGTGCTCTTTACTTTAGAAAATAATTTCAAATGTTTTAAAATAGCATCAAGTGAAGTTTTATATTAGAAATGGTGTATGAGCATGGATTAGGTACCTAGTAGTCACGACCTCCCTAGACAAGTGGCACACGAGTGCCACTTCTGGGCTAACCACGGACATACTTCACTTGGGTACACATCCCGTACTACTCATTTGGATAAACAGGGCACAGACATCCCTTAGGCAGCCATCATACACCACCTTGTTGACTTTTCACTGATTATTGGCCTACCCTTCCATGAATATTATGTATTTTTCAGTATCATTTGCCGTTTGAATGACCATCAACCAGCCTTCTATTAATCCTCACATGAGCATTGTGGATCCTTGTTTGATATTTTTGTCGGAGTGTATCACATGTGAATATTACGCTTCCTTCTGATAACAATCTATTTATTATAAATCTACAATAGAGTAATTTAAAACTCAATAATTTTTACCTACAAGGCAATTTGATACAAACATGTGACCCTAAATAGTCTTTAGATATGGTAAAGTACAATATGTTAGCTCATACTACTTTAATTAGTTATACATGTACATTAGTAATATAAAATATTCACCCAACACAAGATCTTTTAAAGAATATTGGTCAGTTCAAACTACACTAAATGATTCAAATCTACTAATTTAAAATATGGTGAATTCAAAAAAAGTATACTAAAAACTAAGTAAAGCATATGTATAAACACGAGTGAGAGATAGCTATAATTCACTACATATATAAAAAAGTCAATATTGAATCATCATAAGCAAAAATAAAGGAAGCTAATAACCGATGGACAATGATGAACCTCACTAATAGCATCAAAACTCTAAAGATCTGTCTATGTACATCATCTACTAAATAAGGTTATAAATCACTTTTTAAATTTAATAAATAGATTATAACATATTATACATTATAAATGGAGCTAAATATCACTTTTCTAAGCCTTAAATGCTAGGTATTTCACTGTCCACATATTAATAACATAAAAGAATATACCTAAATATATTCAACTAATTTTTTATAATAATTCATAATAAAACATAAAAAAATTATACAAAATAAAAAAATTTCTCAAATTTTGAAACAAATATCTTGGTTTAAACTTTAATATAGAGATTTCTCAAAACTATTGCGTAAAATGATCATATAAAAGGTATCCTTTAACAAATTTTAAGATTTTTAGAACAATTATCATAACTTGAACAAATTAACTACAAAATGTGAGAAATCTAAGAAATAAAGGTTGTGCATATATAACAAGCATCAAATGAAACATAGATAAGCACGTGTGTGGAGCATAAGAATAATATTCTCATATTTTAATCAAACATAAAGAAAATAATTTAGAAATATTATTAAAAATTTTAAGAATATAACTTGGAATACACGTGATATAAGTAGAATAATCAAGATTTAACTAATTATTTCTTCAAATTCACCTTCACTCTTCTTCATTCTCTTTCACTCTTTTCTTTTCTCTCCTCTTGTCTCTCACTTATCTTAAATGAAATGTGTTGAAAAAACAAGTGCCCTGTTAATATACTAAAGTGTTGTTAAAGCAATTTGTTAGGGTCATTTTTATGGTTGGCATATCCGTGACCATATTTAGTCATATGTCAATATTGAATTTTATTTATCGAAATGCTGTATCAACTTATTTTCATGACTGTCCGTTTCTGGATTCCAAGAGCACTGCGCCTGCTGTTTGCCTGATCATCACTCAAGCCCGGATTTTAGAGGCCCCACGCTTGCCGTGCACTAACCAACCGCTCGAGTCCCAATTCCAAAAGCCCTGCGCCTTCCGTGTACTCGCCGTGCACTCGAACCTAAAATCCAGTAACCATTTACTCGAAGCTCGCCGTCTTCTCGCTCGAACCCGGATAGGGTTTTCTCCTGACACCCTAGGAGAGCTTGCCAAGGGCTCAAGCCGCGCTCGAGTGCCGAGAAAGCGGTCTTTTATTTTAAACACATTTTTTGAGCTCTATGTAAATTTTCTCCTTTCTTCAGTTATCCTAACTCTTATTTATGTATTTTGGAGCGCCCACTTTGAGAGAACAATCTTCTACTACTTTAACCATTGCTCCATTTGAGAAAATCAAAATTATAGTATTGTGTTTCATGTGCTAACGGGTTTTCTCATTACCTTATCTTTACCGATTCAACACTCCTATCATTTTACCTTCGTTGGCGATGTGGATACTGTGAAGAAGGGGATCCAGAGTTGTTTGCTACCTCAAGCGGTTCGAGAAAGAAGATTGATGTGAAGACCGGAAGGCGTCCAATTCTGTTATTGCGGACAAATTCAAGGAGTTCATTGATAAGGATCATAATATGGGAGTAAGTCGACTAGATTAGCATGTCGTTACCACCCGATCTGTAAGTTAATTTTTATAGTGCATTCTTTTGTGGCCATTGAAATTTGGAGAGTTTTTTCTCGATTACCATGGGTATTTAGTTTTTTTTTTCGTCACAAAAAATTATCAATTTTTACTATTACTTATTGTTGTATACATTTTATGCATATTATAATTCTTGGTATCCAGATATAAATATTCTTTACGTATATTGAATATTTAATTTTGTAATGCTTCCGCTAATCCTTCATGGGGTCAAAACTTTATTGTATATTTTGGGATGAAGCGTTCCTTTTATTTGGTATCAGAAACTCACATCGATCCGCGACCCCGATCTAGATGCATACTAGTCAATTATTTTCCGTTCCTTCCTACTTTGATGGGAGCAATTATACCTATTAGAAGGTTAATATGAGAGCCTTTCTCAAATCGATGAATGAGTGTATTTGAGTTAGTACTTAAATTGGGTGGACTCTACCCAGAAGTACCATGGGTGATGAACAAAAAGTTTTATCTTTGTGGTCTAAAGAAGAACTTGATGCATACAATTGGAATAGTAAGAGATTATATGCTATATTTATGACCGTGTTACCTGAAAAATTTAAATGCATTTCTATGTGTGAGATATCAAAAGAAGTTTGGGATATTTTTGAAATCACCCACGAAGGAACTATATTGGTTGAAAATTTAAAATTACAAATACTCACCACTAAATTTGAAGAAATACAAATAAAAGATGACGAGACATTTGTTAAATTTTATACAAAATTGAATAACATTGTGAACTCTATATTCAATTTTGGAGAACGTATTCCTGAGAATAGAATTGTTCGAAAAGTTTTACGGTTTTTGCCTAAACATTTTAGACCAAAAGTCACTACCATTAAAGAGAGTAAAGATCTAAATAAATTAAAAATAGAAAAATTTATTGGGTCCCTTCAAACTTATGAGCAGACTCTTCCGTAATAAAAAAGAAACAAATTAATTGCTTTGAAAATTGTAAAGGAAGTGAGAGATCATTATTCGAACAATGAGTCATATGATGATGAGGATTTTGCCATATTTGTAAAAAATTTTAAGAAATTCTTTAAAAATAAGAATAGCAAATGATCCTTCAAAAGAAATGATCCGTCTCATCCTTCAATCAATAAAGATAAAAAGGAAACTAAAAAATTTAAAAATAAGAAGTCTCAAGGAATTCAATGCCATGAATACTATGACTTTGGTCATATCCGAACCAAGTATCCTAATTTTAAGCGTCAAAAAGAAAAAGTTTTAAATGTGTGTCTAACAGATAATGAAGATGATGAAAATCATGATGAAAAATCCTTTGAAGATGATAAAGTGAATTATATAGCATTTAAGACATCTATTATTAGTGATGATGAAGCTACCAGTGCGCCTTCTGAACAATCTGATTCCTCTCATGAAGAATCTGATAACGATTTTGATGGATTACAACAAATATATGACAAACTATTTAGAAAGTGCTTAAAAGTAAAGAAAATGAATAAAATCTAAAATAGTAAACTCATCGACTTGGAAAAAGAAAAGGCTGAAGCTATAACCCAATTGAATAGTGTGACAAAGATACATTGTGAATTAGAAATGCATAACAACTCTTTAATTACCAAAATCAAATCCTTAGAATTAGAGCTTGAGAACACTAAGAACGACATGAGTAAATTTTCAAGTGAAACCAAAAAACTTGATCATATATTGGGTCTTGAAAAATATGCTGAAAATAAAAAGAGTTTAGGGTATGTTGAGAATATTTCCCAACACGGCCTACAACCTAAAACTATCTTTGTTCCCGCCACAAAAATTTCACACAAAACTATTCACACATGTAAACTCACTAAGTCAATGCCTCATCGTGTGGAGAAAAGATTTAGCTCAAATCATTTGCTTAATCCATATAGCTAAAAGGTCATGAATAAACCCACTCAAATTCACCGATCAAATAAAACAAATACTTATTTCCACTAAAGACCTAAACAATCCCCTTTCGTGCTTAAGTTTGCACCTACTTGTCATACTTCTGGACAGATTGGTCACATTTGTCCCCATTACTATACTATAAATTTTTTGTATAACCAAAGATAAGGAACAAAAATGCACAAACTTGTTCATTACATTCAACAACTAAATGAACAAGCAAACAAGTTGAATTAGAAAGTGAAATCGGGGAGAAAATTATGGGTCAAGTGAGCTAAAATCCTAATCAAATTTAAAAAAAGGGTGGCAATTTTCTTTTTCAGGATAAATTTTTGTTAAATTTACAAAAAAAAAGGCGCCTGTAATGTGCGCTGGCCTTCTGTGGGCTCGAGTGCACACTGCCCCTCCTCTTTATCTTCCAGCACGCAGAGTAAGACTTGTGAATCCTATTTCAACACTCTGTTTTCACACAAATTTCACTCTCTCCGGCTGCCTCTCTCCGTCACCCACCTTCCTTCTTCTCCATTGTGGGCGTCTTCGAGGTAATTTCTCCCCTTCCTCTCCATTTATTCCTTTGCATTTTCATCCACCCTTAATGGCAACGGCGACCATTCTTCCTTTTGTTTTTGGTTGGATTTTCTCATAGATCACCGTTTTCTTACCAATTTGCTCCAAATTCACAAGTTATCGCGTGAATCTAGTGTGCCGGCTATAGATCTTGTGCGTCCCCTGTTTCTTGGTTCTTTCGGTACCCATGGTGCCTCCATGGCCTTGTCCCATGCCGCGCTTCCATGGCTGGGTATTCCTCGGTATGGATTCGACCCGGATTATCTCGCAAGCAGCCCTGAGGCTCCGGTCTCTGAGACTAGTGGCGCGCGGCTCGCACACTAGGGTTGCCCCTAGTGCATCTTGGCGCTCCTGTCGAGCGCCCGCTTTGCACCGGTAGACGCTGTGCCTCCCTTCGTGCCTCACAAACCCCCACCCACATACACACGTTTCAACAAAAACAAATAAAAAAAATAAAAAACACTCATTTCTATACATACATATACATATATAAATGGGGGTGTATGTATAACCTTACTTGGGTGTTTTTACAATCTTCCCTTTATATGTGTATTTTTAGATGTCCGGTCCATGCTAGTCATCTGCTCGAAAAATGATCGGCAAATGCAATCGACTGAGTGACCTCTCCGCTCCCGATTGCTTTATTAGTTTCATGGCTGAGGTCTTGTTTTCCATGCACATATCCCATCGATAACTCTCCCTTGAACGGGAAGTCGTCCTTGATTCCCTCAACCCTTCTATTTTCTCTGTCTTTACTGACTGATATTGGGAGCAGGTCCTCATCGGTTTGATTACTCCTTCTCTTATACTTATTTAAGAATTTTATTCTAACATTCATGAGTCTTCCTTCGATTCTTTTTTGACTTTTTTGCGGGGGCGACACCTCCAGATTATTCCGAATGTGATTGCACGGGTTCTTGGGTGACAAATCTGGACTACCCTTTTCCCCCGTTCTCCAGGCCACTTCCAAATGAGATCGTTATATTCCTTCATAGTGCACCTATTGAGTGGCATGGGTAATCTTTCAAGACTTACCTTCTCTCCCCTCGACGCCTGGTTGTGAGTCGTATTATGTTATCAAACCTTTTTTCTATTTATCACTTTTTCACCATTACCATGGACAAAGCACTGTTTATGTATGCTCTCTTGAATGGGCGGCTTATTGATTTGCTGTCTCACATCTTTTCTCACATCCTCTCCCATTTCACTACCTGTAAAGATGACAACCTTCCCCAAGGGTGCCTCATTTACCGGCTACTTGCTGAGCTTGGTCTTCCTTTTTCCGATCTTCCATGTCTCCAACTTGCACGCCCTATCACTTCCGCCACATTTGCCAAGAATTGGTCCCATACTCATCGCTTTGTTGCGGATCCCCAATAGCAGTTTCATGAGCCACTCCCTAAGATGCCTTTCTCTTAGTCCGAAGGGGGCCCCTTTTGCTCCATCTCGTCCTACCCTGATCCTTTGAGTCTTAGACCTTCTGCTCCTTTCTAGCACTCCACCTCTTCCTCCATCACTCTAATGGATCAGATATTTTGCCTTACCAATCACATTGAGCGTCTTTATTCCTTGTAGGAGCTCATTTATACTTTGCAGTCTTAGTTGCGTTCGGATATTATTGCTAGCTTTGAGCGTATGGATGCCCACTTGGCTACCTGGGAGGTTGAGCTTCGATGGTGGCGGCATCATTATGGTCCTCAGTCCTCCGGCGATTCTTCATGCTTTGAGTGATCCCCTCTCTTTGGCTATTCGTGACAAAAAGTGGAGACCATATGTTTGCTTTGTTTCTCGGGGGAGCCGTTGTTATCTTCGTTAGGGGGAGATATTCTTATTTTTGTTAAGGGGAGTTCTTCTTGGACTTTTCAGAGGGGCTGTGATACTTGTATTTGTCTTACTGACTTTACAGACTATACTGTTTTCATTTATTGTGATGCTCTTATTACCGCTCCTATTCTTTTATGCCGTGTATGTTGCTAAGCTATTGTGCATGGTCATCTTCCTTTTATGTTGCTCTAAACATATTATATTTCTTTATATTATGCCTATTTGTACTAACTATGGTTGACTAGGCAACACAATTATAGTGACGGCACAGTAGCTATAGTATCGACACAACAGTCTCTCGTGTTGATTTTTATGTTTACTTATTGTATCATTTTTATTTCTCACTAAGTGTAGATTTTCATATACACGGATTCTATCTTGGTAGTGTCAGAATCCATGCTTCTTCTGTTTTTTTTACTTTATGTGTTTTATCATGGAATTGTCAAAAGGGGAGATTATTAGAATTATTTTTATAGTTGACATATTCTGTGATCATATTTAGTCATATGTCGATATTGGGTTATATTCATCGAAGTGTTGTATCAATTTATTTTCGTGGCTGTCCTTTCCTGGTTTCCAAGAGCATCTCGCCTACTGTTCGCCTGATCGTCACTCAAGCCTGGATTCCAAAAGCCCCACGCCTGCTGTACGCTCGCCATCCACTCAAATCCTGATTCTTGAAGCCCCATGCCTTTCGTGCTCTTGCCTTGCGCTCGAGTCTAAAATTCAATAACCATCTGCTCGAAGCTCGCCACCTTCTAACTCGAGCCCAAATAGGGTTTCCTCTTGAAACCCTAAATGCTCTCGCCACATGCTTGAGCTGCGTTCAAGCACCGAGGTAATGGTCTTTTATTTTAAACGCATTTTTCGAGCTCTATAGAAATTTTCTCCTTTCTTTAGTTGCCCTAACTCTTACTTATGCATTTTGGAGCGTCCCTTTTGAGAGAAAATAAGCTTCCACTACTTTAATCATTGCTCCATTTGAGAAAATCGAAATTATATCATTGTATTTCATATGCTAAGAGGTTTTCTCACCACCTTCTCTTTACTAATTCAACGCTCCTACCATTTTACCTTCGTTGGTGACATGGGTACTGTGAAGAAGGGGATCTGTGGTGTTTGCTACTTCAAGCGGTTCGAGAAAGAAGATTGACGTGAAGATCAGAAGGTGTCTAGTTCTATTGCCGTGGGCAAATCCAAAGAGTTCTTTGGTAGGGATCACAAGACGGGAGTAAGTCGGTCAGGTTACCGCGTTATTACCATTCGATCTGTAAGTTGATTTTTATAGTGCATTCTTATGTGGCCGTTGAAACTCGGAAGGTTTTTTCTCGATTATCGTGAGTATTAAGTTTTTCCATCATCACAAAAAATTGTCTCTTTTTACTATTACTTATTGTCGTATAAGTTTTATATATATTATTGTTCTTAGTATCTAAATATAAATATTCTTTAAGTGTATTGAATATTTAATTTCATACTATTTTCATTAATCCGGCATAATGTCAAAACTTTGTAGTATATTTTGGGACGAAGCATTCCTCTCACAATTGACTCACTTCCCACTTGCAGTTTGCCTCTACCAAGGCATGAGACCTTGTTACATAAGTTTCTGACTTGTGGGTGACTTACTATCTGACTTTGCCAAAGGTAACATCAGCAGCATGAATGTGTGGCTTGCACCCAACCTTTGGGAGCCAACTGCGAAAGGAATTCACCTTGAAAAGACTAAATATTCAGTACAACATCTAGATCTACAATTTAACCTCAAATTGAATACAAATTAATCCATAAACCAATATAATTCGTCAAGATTTACACTCAAGTGCCACATTAGATTCTTATTTTTCATTTGGAGTCTACTTTATTGCAAATTAACCCTCTCGATCAAAAAGACTTTTCAAGAAACAAAACTATACAATACAAAATAGTCCCTAGAAAGGGTATGAAATGAGAGGGCTACACTTAAAACGCAATACTATACAGTGTATGAAAAATCTACATTGGTATTTTTGATAACAATATGGGTATCCCTTCATTGGACTTGCCAGATTTAAATGCTTTACATCAGTTAAGTAAGACGGTGCCCTAAGGCTTATTAGATACTCTTGCTGTAATTCGACCAAATTATACGTAATCCGATACAACAAAATAAGATTGAACCCTCCAACAAATGATAACCATTAAATTTGTGAATATAAAGAATATAACAATGAACAATAGTTTTGACTTGGAAAACTTTCTTTAATTAATAAAAAATTTATGGAATAAATTTTGACCAAACTATTATAAAATAATATTGATTATAGCTAACCCCCTCTGAAATACCTTCATTATAAACTCAACTGAAGAATCGTTGAATATTAACCTCTTCAATATACCTAACAACCCACAAGAAAAATACACCAAAAAATAATAACATTCAAATGAAAATGCATCCTAGAAAATAACACTAAAATAATGTACTCGATCTTAATGATAACAAATTTAAATCAGGCCTCAACTGAATGTTGAATCTTTTTGTCTTCTCTTTTTTTCTCCTCTCTGTTTATGCAGTGCTCCTTATGTGATAAAATAATTTCACATGCTCTAAAATTTGGTTAGGTGTAACTTTATATTAGAAATAACGTATAAGCGTCAATTAAGTACACATCAAGTGTAACCTCCGTAGACAAGTGGTATACAAGTGCAACCTTTTTGGACAAATCACGTACGTGTTTTCCTCAAACGTGCATCAGGTGTCACTCCTCTAAACAAATAGTGCACATGCGTCCCTCAGATATCCATCATACACCACCCTGCTGACTTTCGATTGATTATTGACCAACCTTCATACAAACCTTCGATATCTTTTTTCGTTCGAATAATCCTTAACCAACTTTTAGTCGATCTTTGTACGAGTATCATATGGCTCTTACTTATAATCTTTTGAGTGTAGCACGTATGAATGTCACACATCCTCTAGATAGCAATCTATTTGTTGTGGCACTTACAAAAAAATAATCCAAACCTTAAAATTTTTTTTCTTACGACCTTATGAGGACTCATTTGCTTTTACCGATGACTATTATCTCTCACCCTTTGACAACTTTTCCTCCGTATGAATCTTGGAGTCGACCTCAATAAATTTAAACAACACCCTATTCTACTCCACCAAATTTGGGGTATTCCCACTCCCCTTCAACTTCTTCTCCACGATAGAATCACTCCTCCTTACACTTCTCATCGGCCTCCTCTTCCCGCTACCTTGATCAATGTCCTCATTGATCACCTTAGTATCGTCATAAGTAATCGAAACCTCCATCAAATACCGACTAGAACACTTACCTCCCCTTACTATAACCAATGCGTCTTAGGTAAATTTTTACTAACTTTTCCTAAACGCTATGCAAAAGGCGTTTTTGTCAAGCTCTTTAGTTGAAATCATATTCAACCGTTAATCCGAGGTATCTCACATGCTCTTCAATATAAGTTTAATCATATTACTTATCTGCAAGTTAATCTTCTCGATACCAATAACCCTTGATGATCCCTCATTATATATCTTCAATATCTTATAATCCTTAGACATATAGGAAGTAAGGAGGGGATTTATTGATATTATCTGGTGTGAGGAATCACTATTTATCATCTAATACGTCTTCTAGCTCAAAAAGCACTATGTTTTCCCTGTGTGAATGACTAAAAGGTCTACACAAATAGCAATAGAGTTCCAATCATTTCTATTATGATCCCTCCTCTCTTGATATTTGCCACTCCTTCCTTCTCCTATTTCTTCTTGAAACAGTTTCATGTGACTCTTCTTACCACAATAGAAGTACTCCATGTCCTAAAATTTAGACTGATCATCACTCCTCTTTAACTTGTCACCTTGGTCCTTCAATATTCTATTCCCCCGATTGCTAGTGGATATCAAAAAATACAACTCCCCTAAAATCTCAACTCTTCCCTTCCATTTGGACTTATTCATAAGTAAATAAATTATGACGTTATTGTGATTGAACATATCCTTCCTAAACAATAATATTAAGACAATATCATTATATGAGGCCAATAAAAAATAGCAACACCAACTCTTTATCTTTCTCCTTGATATTCTCATTAATGTTGATATATGCGTCAAAATCTGGTTAAACTTATCTAAATTCTTCTCAAAATTTTACCCTTTTGACAATCAAATGCCATAGATTTTTTTTTACATGTAAACTTATTAATGATTTGAATTTGTATCGGTCCTCAAATTTCATCAAGACCTTCATTGGATCTAACAAACCAATAATTTTTTCAAAATTATAATCCGCGAGATATAATTTGATTGTACAATTAGTAAGATCTCTCATATCTTGTCACTCTTTGTCATTCATCTTTCCCAACTTGTCTTTCTTACTTTAAAATTCTTTTACTATTTCCTTTCGGATCAAAATATTTCTTATTATTTTTTATCAAAGAATAAAACTAATTTACACATCAAATTATTCAACATAGAATGGAAAGCTCTTTGACATTGATGTCATCAAATTATAATTTTTGTAACTATAAAAATCTACTCTCTGATACTATTTGTTAGATTTTGATCAAAACACTTGACGTAGTGGAACAAATTCAAACCCTCCATGCAACATCAATGACCATACTTAGAACACAATATTTGTAGTGTAAAAAATTTTTTCAACTACGAAAAATTATAGGATAGATTCTGATTAAATCCATTATAAAATAGTATCGGTTATAAATAACCTCCTCTAAAATTTTTTTACTACAAACCTGAGTAAAGAAAGATTAAATGATAACCCTCTCAATACACTTAATAATTTAAAAGAGAAAATACGCCTAAAATTGAGAGTAACAAAAAAAAATACGTCATAAAAAATAACACTAGAATAACATATTTAATTTTAACAAAAAATAAAACATAAATTAGACCTCAATCGAACTTTGAACGTCTTACTCTTTCTATTCTTCTCTTTTCTCTTTGTAAGATGCTCATTATTTTAGAAAATAATTTTGAATGTTTTAAAATAGTACTGAGTGCAATTTTATATTAAAAATAGTGCATGAGTGTCGATTAGGTATATAGTAGGCATGGCCTCCCTAGACAAGTGGCACACAAGTGCCACTTCTGGGTAAACCACACACATGCTACACTTGGGTACACATCGGGTGCCACTCATCTAGATAAATAGCATACCTACTTTCCTTAGGTAGCCATCATGCACCACTCTATTGACTTTTCACTGATTATTGGCCAACTCTTACACAAACATCATGCATTTTTTAGCATCATTTACCACTTAAATGACCTTTAACCGGCCTTCTATTGATCCTCACATGAGTATCGTGGATCCTTGTTTGACATTTTCACCGAAGTGTATCACATGTGAATGTTGTACATTCTTCTTATGAGAATCCATTTGTTGTAGTACCTATAATGGAGTAATTTAAAACTCAACAACTTTTACCTACAAGGCAATTTGACACAAACTGTGTGACCCTAAATAGTCTTTAGATATGGTAAAGTACGCCCGCTGCAAACAATACATAATGTAAGACACAGCTACTCATCAAAGCGTGCGCAATATTGTCAGCTGTTTTTGGCAAGTAGTCTCTAAAGTAAAATCAAAAAAGGAAAAGAAGAGAGTAGAATGGAATAGCTGCAGCACCAGTCACCAACGGGGACCTTGCACCAGCAACTTTAGCACCTTTGCCAGCAATCTCATCCAATTCTGAATATTGCGACATAGTAAACCATTTGGGATTCACTGCACTTGCGAGCCAGTCATCACTTACCAGACAAGAGCTCATAGAACGTATGAGAATATAGTGATACTCCATGGGTACGTCGCTAAGTTTAGATAGAATTTTTTAGCAAACAACTAAAACAAAGTTTTTTTTTTTGTCAGCATATAGTCTATGCTATTTTTACTATTGCATATTAGCTTTTTCATTGCTTATTAAAAATCCTTGACTTGTTTATTACCGAAATAATGGAAGATTTATATAGAAGTTACATAAGAATAAACCTCGCATTCTTATATTGGGTCGTGTGTCTTATCGTTAGAAATATTTATATGTACTTCTCTTTACGTTTAGTAGAATTTCACTTGGATTTTCTTACGACTCTATCTAAAGAATAACAACAATCAACCAGTTCTGGAAGTAAATGGATTATTCATTTCAACAAAATTAAAAAAAAAAAAACACCTAGTGCACCCTTAGGAAGAAAATGCTCAGTTCTGGCCCTTCTGAACTATCTGGGTTAATCATATATAAGGCTTCAGAATCCTTCGATCCCACTACCTTCTCAAATCGGGCCCTCAAATACGTCAATTCCCCATCCGCCGATTCCTTCTCATCCTTCGGGCATGGAAGTATCCCAGCACCCATGGAAACGCCTCTCAGAAGCTGCATCACGTGAGCCTCATCCTCGGACGTCTGCCTCCTCCTTATCGAATATCCCATTTTTCGGCCGTTGCAGTAAACGGCCCAAACAAACTCCTCCGTCACCTTCTTCTTCTGCGTCTTCGACTCGCTCTCCAGCGCAATCCTCAGCACATCCGACGCCATCTCCTCGTAAAACGCAGCTACGGTGATGGGCAGCTCCATCACGAATACCGGCATGCGGTGAGGATCCTCCTGTATGGCCAACGTCACCCTCCCTCTCCGGTACCCAAAGACAGTCCCGATGGTGGCGTGATCGGCAATGAAAGACTTCCGGTGGCGGCCGCTGAGTAGCGTTACCACCTTACAGCCGGTGGTTAGGAGAGGGAAGAGCTTGAAAATGCGAAGCAGCCCGCCACTACTGGATTCAGACTTTGACCTTTTGCCGGCCCCCTGCGGTATGCGCCAGAGCAACGAGAGTACGGTAGCCGGATTCTGTTTGTAGGAAGCAAAGTGTATAGACGTCATCGTTAATGATGAAGATTAGGAGGTTTGGCTGGTACGTAATCCCCAAATCAGTTTGGTGTTAGAAGGTTACGCGGCTGTGCAAGCTAAAATAAAGCCTAGAGCATGAGATGATGTATGATTAGAGATGATTGTTCGCTTTGAATTTTTATTTATTTCTCTTTCTCTGAGAGAGAAAGAAGAGGATAAGTCGGGACCTTCTCCTAAAGTTAGTTGAAGGAGGTGGGAAAAAGCATCGATACCTTTCTCTAATTCATTATATTATTACACCACATTTCTTCTCCTTTTTCTGAGGTTTTAATTTGTGCGTGGGAACTGGGATATAGATTCTAAAGGATGGTGGAGAAAAGATGAAGAGGAAGTTGAAAGCTGAGGGCGTGGGGGACGGACCACCGCGCGTGGGGGGAAGGAGAGGGATGGAAAGTGTTAGGATCCCGAGGAGCGATGCTTTGCTACCATTCCATTTATAATCAGGCTCAGAAAATTCTTTTAAAACTATTGTGTAATATATTCTTATAAATTAGACAATTCCAAATGAGGCATTTAAATTATTAAATTATATATCCACAAATATTCAAAGATTATTTAAAGATTTTTAAAAAATACTCCAAGCTTTTCTCTCTCTCTCTCTCTCTCTCTCTCTCTTTTCAATTTTATTCTTAATTTTGATTATAGTATCAATTTATTATGTGTACAAAAAATATAGTGTAAATCGGCTACATTTGAGCCATTTTGATACGGTCTCCATGGTGGTGATGGGTAATCGCCGGCGATGATGAGAAAATTGCAGCGGAAGGGGAGATCTGCAAAGGAGGGAGAAGGGAGCGAGCGCGAGGGAATGAGGGGAAAAGGAAAATAGGGAGAGGAAAAGAGGAAAACCAGAGAGAGAGAGAAAGTAAAATAGAGTAAGTGATATTTCCTTTTTTCTTTCTGCCGTAGCCATATTAGTATAAGTAACAACAGAAAGTGCAATAATCAAAATAGAGAACAAACCGAAACAAAGAAATTTTGTGTATACGATATGAACTAATCCAAATCATTTTCAGTACTCTAAATCGGTAAGTATCGCAAAATTCCAAATCAAATATAGTCTCGCAATTCATAAGAATTGGTGGCTCCATAGATGCTATAATATCCCGATTGATCAAGGAAGGATCGGCGAGTCGTAACATTACTCGATCCTTCAAAACAACCTTGTCCTCAAGGTTGAACGGCATGGATGCCTGTCACCCCCACGTGTCTTTATTTTTGGTCACCCCATCTTCGAACATCTTCCGAGCTACATCGCTGCTGTCATGGCGAAAAACCCATATGGATGCACGGTAGAGTTGGAGGGTTTTCACAAGGATACTAGGAAAAGCAAGAGACAAGAGGACCCAACTCTCTCAATTCCTATGTCCATAGTGGCAACATCCAGTGGTATTATTAAGATAGCGCATGCCAACCATCTTTCCACCGCATACCCATCCACGCTTCTTTGCACAACCGACACATCTATGTTGCTATTAGGCCCATTCACATCCAAAGCCAAACTAATAGAAATAGTGTCGATAGGCCCGAGAGAGCAACAAATAAATATGTAAGGTCCACATTGGATTGGGAGGGGAACATGTCCTTATAAGGGCATGGACACCTCCCCAAACGCACTTTTCAGGAGAAAATCTTGAGGCCACTTATGGCTTGGGAGTCCAAGAAGTTTCCCGATATCTACATGCGAATACGCCGGGGGCGTTATATGGTATCGAGACGGGATCGATCCAGTGTACCGGACAGGACGCCAGTCCCCAAGGGAGTGGACTGTAGTCCCACATTGGATCGGGGGAGGGAAACAGAGTATCCTTAATTGGACACCTCCCCCTTGTAGACGCGTTTAAAGAAAACCTTGATTAAACAAATATTGGGAAGCCGGGTCACACCACAATATCTACATGTGGATGCTGGGGGCGTTACAAATGGTATCGTGACGGATCCGATCCCCAAGGAAGGTGGACCGTAAGGTCCCACATTGGATTGGGGAGGGGAAAGTGTCCTTATAAGGGCATGGACACCTCCCCTTGTACGTGTTCGGGAGCCCGTGGGGGTTCGCCAAGAAAACCCCGAGGCTATGGCTTGGGACGCCGAGAAGTTTCTCGGCCCAAAGTGCATCTACATGCGAAGGAGACGTTACATGGCAACTCTAATACAAGCATCGGCAACATCTTTTTTAGGTAGTATGTAGTGACGCCAAGAATAAGCCCGCACACAAAACCCACAACACATGCAAGCTTAATTTCTTGTACCGCATTGATCGCATAGAAGTCAGGTGTAAATACAGTTGGAAGCAAGCGGACACGTGGTGGAAGCCACGAACCAACAAAGCTCTCTTTCATGCCCTGAACAGACAGAAGACCCTTCATCCTAGATAGGTTTTCACTATATCCAACCCTCTCATTTGAAGAATCAAATATAGTAGACAGAGAATATTCCTCAGAGATCTTCTGATATGAAGCTCCTCCATCCGTTTCAGATGTATTAGCTTTAGAAGCATTTGCTATACCAGGGATTATAGCAGCACCTGGGCTTTCATGTAGGCTCCCGCTATTTGCTTTAATAGCAGCAAGTCCAAGCCCCTCATTTTTCTGATTCAGCACATAATGCATAATTAACAACTCATGATTTGACCAATAGTTATTTGAATTACAAGAAGTCCTCAACTCCACATTTCCCCCTATCTCAGGTTGGGCTTGCTCAAGCAATTTCTGTTTACTACCAATGTCAGAAGCTATATCTAGAAATAAATCTGGAGGAGGAGATGCCCCACTTTCTAACAAAACAGCATGCAGCTTTGGTGCAAATTCTAGATTTTTGACTGCACTAATAACATATTTGGAGACACTTTTAACCTTATTCATGGTGAGGCTTAAATTCTCAAGGAACAAGCTTCTCAAACTTGTGCCTAGAATTTTCAGCTTTGTTATTGTCACTATGATGTTTTGGTTGAAAACCCACTGAGATTGCCTCTTCTAAACTCGACCTGTGAGCCTTAGAGATCTCATCAACATCAGGCAAAACTTCTTGTGCCCTAGCCACTTTGTGAAGCACCAAGCTCAACTTGTTGGTACTTCCACTGCTACCTGAAAAACCCCTAGCTCCCAATGTAGAGTCTAGAAGAAGACTGCGAGGCACCTCAGTAGGAATTAGTGTGCCATATCCATCAAATCAATTATGTATTCACTTCCATCATAAATTTTAATCAAGTTCATTCATCTCTGGATATAAGCTGCCTTTCACCAGCATACACGGAAGATTGATCCTATCAGCTAGTACCTTAAATAGCAAGGAGTGGTGACGAGAAAGTCCAACATCAACACGACCAAGGGGAAGAATGATAGTGTTTAAGGAGTTCCTCAACTCATTACTTGTAACTCTACACCTCTTCATCATATTGTTTCCCGACTCATTTGATCAACAACAAGCTCAGCAATCCTCTGGATCAAAGCATTAAAAAACAATTCATGTCCCCAATCTTTACATTCCACAGATATAGCTTGGGCTTTATTCTCAAGATATTGCAGATGGGAGTAATCATGTGAGCTATAGCGCCTCGGTCCTTTGCTACGAATTGTAAGGACCATGGAGCAGACAACATCCATTGCCGATTTTTTCCAAAATTCATAGACGACATTTGTGAGGGCGATTTGGACGAAGGGCACTTGGACAAGGTGGAAGTAGATTTTCTGCAGACAAGAATGGGCAAGAGATGAGGATAACTTACTTAACCGGTATCCACTTTTACTTCCTCCCCGTCTACCATCCCGAAAGCGTCCGATATCGTCATCGGTTTTAACAATAGGAGCTCACGGCTCGGTGATTTCGCCAAGGTTTGTTCTGGATGCTTAGTTAGCGGCCGGAAGAGGAAAATTAGACAATTAGGAGTGAAAAATTTGGTAAGGGGTGAAGTCCTAACCTGTACAGGAGTGGGGAGGAGGCTTTTGCCGGGATGCGGTGGCAGGTTGCACGCCGAATTGAAAATCAGTAGACGCACGTGGATATGGGTTCTCGATTCGAGTCAAAGTCGGCAAGGGCCCAGTGATAGAGGTTCGAAGCAGTTTAGTGGTGGAAACCACGACCGATGGTGAATTTGAAAATAAAGAGGAATTTATGTAAGTGGAAGCCGGATGAAGTTGAAGTCGAAGTTGACAATGGTAGTAGGTCGAGGCGGTTGGGGCAAGATGACCTAATTTGTGCTGAGATAAGAGCAGGAGCGACTATTTGAGGAACTGGTGGTGGTACGGAACCCGTGATGGACGGGGTTGCAGGCAGAGGAACGTGATGATGAGGGGAAGCCATCGTAGATGAAGCTACAAAAAGCGAAAGGTTTACCGACCGGTTAGCGTATTGCTCGAAGCTGTGGAGTGATTTGCTGAGTTCCACTATGGACGAGCCGATTTGGTGCACTCGGATTTGTACGGTTTTGGAAACCGTGGTGGACATAGAGGCGCCAAATCGGTCAGTAGCTTGTCGGAGAGCCTTCATCTTGTTGGCTAGTGCGGTGACGGACCTCTCGAGCGCTTCGAGAGCTCGTGCTTCGATCTCCTCTACATTTGTCTCAATGAGAGCACCAAATGATACGGTCTCCATGGTGGTGACGGGTAATTGCCGGCGATGATAAGGAAATTGCAGCAGAAGGGGAGATCTGCAGAGGAGGGAGAAGGGAGCGGGCACGAGGGAAGGAGGGGAAAAGGAAAATAGGGAGAGGAAAAGAGGGAAACCAGAGGGAGAGAGAGAGAAAGAGGAGAGAGACGCAGAGAGAAAGTAAAATAGAGTAAGTGATATTTCCTTTTTTCTTTCTCCGTTTGAGTATAAGTAACAATGCAATAATCAAAACAGAAAAACAAACCGAAACAAAGTCCCACGTGTATACAGAGCAGGTGAACTAATCCAAATCATTTTCAGTACTCTAAATCAGTAACGCCAAGTATCGCAATAATTTCAAATCAGGCCCGGATATAGTCTCGCAATTCCAGAGGTGTCTGGGTAGCTCGGATGCTCCTCCTTGTAATTAGTGGCTCCGTAGATGCTATAACGTCTCGATTGATCAAGCCGGTAACATGGATCGACGAGTCGTAACACATTTGCAATCTCAGCAAATTGTAACTCCATAAGAGTTAAAAATTTTGGAGTTTTTATATTAAACTTCAAATGATTTTGACATAAAATTAAACAAATAATAATAACAATAGTATTCATAAGACAATGAAATTTCAGAAAGGGGGGGGGGGGGGGGAACACTCTTAAATGTCGGTTGGGCATGTGCCTGTCATGTCATTATTTTGGTCATCAGCGTCATCCTGCTGCTTGCTTTTATGCTTTTTCATTGCCAATCCCAAACTCTCAACTATAACTCATTATTAAGGTGCAGCCCATCTTTCTCCCAAGCTTCTTTCGACCCTATTGATTACCAACCATAATTGTTATATAATATATCTGCATGCAACGCGCCCTCTCAGCACTTCCAATTCCACTTGCTCCCCGATGCGAAATGTTATATGATATGGCCAGAATAGTACATTAATTTATGACACAATTACTTATTTAAAAAGATTAAACAAATATTGAACGGGTCACACCACCTGGGTGTCGTGACGGATATCTTAATCATGAGTTTGATTACAACTACGGCATCATTGAAACTGTCTAATACATATTCTTTTTAAGATGAGGCGCCAAACTCACAAAGGACCCACTTAGTATTACAATAATTTTACTACGTCGTATATATAATGAAACACTGTGCACTTAAATCTAAAATAGTGCTATTAAGATGGTAATTTATTCAGTAAATTATCATGAGAATTAATATAGGTCTAAAAAATAATTTAATAAGTATTTCGATTACATTATTGCTTAATTTGTAATTTTAGTATAAAATAATTAAATCTTTCATATTTAATAATAATAATATTATTATTATTATTATTATTATTGTTATTATTATCAAAAAGAGTTTTTCCTTTATTTTAAAGCTGCACTTATATACTACATGTAAATATATATACAAATATATATTATTACTACGACTACGTTGAACAGCCATTCCAAACTTTCCGGATGATGTTTGCATTGGCCATTTCCTCCTTTACGACTTGTATCCCTTGATGGAATAAGTTTGGCTCTTCTGCTATACTAGTTTGCTCCCTAGGAAGATATTTAATCGATGATTTATCACATTCGATGATATGTAGGGCTTGTCTACTGAATTCCATGTGGAAACATCTTCGTTCATGAAGGATATCTACCAGGTTGTCCTTGACCACCTCCTCCTATGTTGAGCAAACTTGCATATTTTTTTTCGGCTCGTATGGGTCCGATGGGACTTTGATGACATCTTCTATTTGTTAGATTATGAGTCACTCCCATGTGGGCTCATACCCACTTGATGTGACGGATGGAGGTAAATATCCACACTGATCGAGTTGTCAATCAAAAATTCCGGTTGGTTATTTAACCCGAATGGCACTCGAGCGGCAAATTCCAGTAAGCCCCCGCTCGCTGTGCTCTCCAATGGCGCTCGAGCGCGCGCCGATTATATAAAACGCGCACTTTCCGTTTTTAGGTTATTCCAATCAGTTTTGAGCGCCGTTCCAGAGAAGGTCTAAAAAGAGAGAAAAGAGAGAGAAGAAGAAGAAGAGGAAGATTTGAGCCACCGTTTAGGTTTTCAATCAAGTTTCAGTTTTCGGTAATCACACGTACAAGGTTCTTGCTACTGAGAAGAACATCTATCCGGTTTTATCTCTTCTCTTGCTCTTTATATTTCTTATTACGGGCTGTGCAAGTTAGTTGATATTGATTCTTGTGATTTGGGGTTTGTATAACCGATCAACTGCTGCCAGTGAAAATTTCGAACTCTATGTCCTGTGATTTTTCTCCCTCGTTTTATAGGAAGTTTTCCACATAAAAATCATGCCTTTATTGTTTATGCTTGCTTATTGTATACTTGCTATTATCTACTATGTACTTTCTCGTGGTTCAAACAAGTATTTAATTCTAACACTATTAGGATAGACTTTTGCATAGATGATTCGTCCCTTTGGTCCAAGACCCTTAGTGGCTACTAAAATTCAAAACCCTAGAGTTGAGTTAGATAGCAGTGCCTCACCATCAATTAGTCACCCTTCACCTAATCGATCCTTGATCGGGTGAGAAATTTTATTTTGAGGTGATAGATGTAGGTGATTGCCTTGAAGCTCACTAGGGGCAATCGTCCTACGATGGCATTGTAAGCCGAAGATAGATCTTACTATAATCAAACTTGGTGTCTGAGAGGATAATTTTGGATAAGTTAGGATAGCTGCCTCTAGGTCAATCAGCTCTCCACTAGTTGGTTGTTTAAGCCATAAAGTGGGCCTTCTAAGTACATAAAAATTGGCAGGTTAGTCTAACTAGGTGTAAAATATTAGTAAATTAATACTCTCCTCAAATGGTAGCCATTTACTCTATCCAAGGTAAGATTGTTTACAACAAGAAACTTCGAGCGAGAGAAGTTACATGACTATTATGACAGAACAGTTCATATTCTCTCAAATAACTATTCATTAATGAGTCAATCTTAAAGCCTATCTCAAAAATTCTGAACAAAATCATATAAATTTATTACATAAAAATTATTTATAATATTCAAGATCCCGTTCGAATTATTTTAATATTAGCTATAGTTTTGGGTATTTAGGGTACGATAAAAAAATAAATTAAAATATTATAAAATTTTTGAGGAATAATCAGAAGTGCGGAGTGGCGCCCTAGGTGCACTCGTGTTATCATCGAGTACTAATTAAATTTTAGAATAAAAGAAAAGTAAAATAAAAAATAATATATATATATATAATAATAATAATAATAATAATAATAATAATAATAATAAAAGAAAGAAAAGATTGGGAAGAGGGAGCCTGGGAGAGAGAGAGGCGATTAGGGTTTTGTGTAGGTGAAGGAGAAGGAGAAGGGAGAGGAGATCGGCATCAATGGCAGCATCCGGAGGTTGTGCGCAGGTGAGCGGCGATATCGATGGTCGTGGTGGTGAGTTGTGGCACGGCGCAGGCTGAGGCGACAGTGGCGTGATGCGAAGGAGGGAAGCCATGTGAAGAGAGAGAGGGAGGGAGGCAGCGATGAGCAACGGCAGCTACATAATGGCGCCGGTGCCAGTTGGGTGGTGCCGGGGAGGTCATCGACGGCCAGGCAAGCGGCGTGGTGGTGGAGCGGCGGTAACGGAGCGGTCGACAAAGGGCCGCGTGTGGAGGAAAACGGAGGAGAGAGGAAGGGGCGCGCATGGGTTTCATGGAGGCAAGAGAAAGAAAGGTCCAAATTGGGTACCTTGGAACATTCTTTTTTCAGATTTACGGAGTGTAAAGTTAAGGTAAGTATTCTCTAACCTTATTTTTAGTCTGATTTAATTTTTGATATATTTTGACTATTGTTGGGGATTTATTAACATACATATATTTTTATATACCCCCAATTTATTAATTATGTACATGCATGTATGTTTTATTAGTCTTGCGGTGATTTTACATGGGTATTTATAATTTGGAGGATTTTTGGACATTCGGACGGTATATATGTATATTTGTGTATCAGTATATTGTGAAACCATGAATCAGACCTTACATTAATCATGCATGCTGCCGGAGGCGGGGTCACTATAGGACCATGGTGGTCCGAGACCCGATCGGTTGTTATATGTGATTCGCTGTATGAGATATTGGTACCGCTCCCGACGGGGAGGATTAGTCCTGACGGAGATGTATATGATAGGCTACTTCCGACAGAAGAAAGGTTAAGACGTTTAGTAACTAACCTGCCCCATTATATATTTAAATGAGAACCATCGTAAAAAATTGACGGAACTGATATATTCGAATGTCCTAATATATAACTAAAACTTGATGTTACACCCAAATTCGCGGGTGATAAAATATAGTGAGCAATTTTCTAATCTATGGAGAAAAGAGTACATGGTTAGCCTTGAACTACTAACCTAAATTATAGCCAATATAGCCATGGTTACCGGACGAGGGTAACTCTTCCTCAAGTTGGTATCATTGATCTTCAATTCTCCAATTTCGTGCATACTTTGTAGTTCTGCATGTATTTAGGTGGAGGATAATTTTGAGATACACTAATTAGCTCACAGTTCGAAGATAGGAATGTCTCGTACGTGTAAATATGTGATAAACTCATAATGTGTTTTGATTTATGTTTTAGTTTCGATGGTCTTTTCTCGATTTCTGCATTATGAGATTTAGATCCAAATGATGGTATGTGTCCCAAACTGATGTGGTGACGGTCGACGATTATATAATGTAACCTCGGATCATATGATATAATATTGTTTACGAGATTTTACCGGATCGTTATTTATTATGAATATATCCCGAGGGACTGTTTGATACGGACGGTGATTTAGTACCAAACATATTCTCGATTTTCAAAATTTTATAGGCATTGTGTTTTGTTTTACATAATTGTTATACGATATTCATCCTTTTGATTTATATGTATCGTTTTATATGATAATAATACTTGTTGAACTTTAAACTCACGTTTTCATATTTTATCCCTTCAGACTAGTGGCATGATGAGTTTGTAGGAGTTCAGATGTGATTTTGACGTGACAAATCTCTATCGGTGAGTGGAGATATTTATATTGGTATGGTTCTGATCTCAAAAATGTATTATGGTTATTATTTATAGTCGGATGATGACCCTGATCTTTGTATGAGAAATATTAAAATTGTATATTTTAATACCTCCATTGTGATTGTGGATAACAGGTCATATATTATATTTGTTCAGATTTATATTCGATGAGATCTTGTGTGAGTTTTATTATTTCGGGTCCGGTATGTGTATGATTGTCACGCTTGGGTTGGGTTTTTATGGTTGATGAAAATATTATTATTAATTTTATTTTAATGTGCATATATTATATTCCTGAGTCGTGACATTCTTATCGTACACAGGATTGCAAATGGCCAGACTACTTGAGTCGGCCTCAACTTGGACGGCCGAGATTCTCGGTCGGCCTTAACTGGGTCGATCACCTCTTGACTGGCCATGGATCTAGGTCGGTCGGCCAGATACATATGAGATGCCATTAGAAATCAAAATTTCTCAAACCATATAATTTTAGCGGAAGCATACAATTTTCGTACAGTTTATATATACAACAAAAGTCATAATACAAAGTCTCCAAATTGACCAAAAATGCATAAAGTTGATCAATACAATGACATGAATCCAGATTCATCCTTTGCCTAACCAGACAGCCGACTCTAATCTTTCTCGTCCAACATACACTATTGGTCATCTGAGGGTAAGAAAATAGTAAGGAGTGAGCGACAGTTCAATAAGGTACCAATACAAAAAAACATGTATATAACTTCAAAATGAAATCTGAAGAACTAGAACATGAGCATCGGCATGGAAGAATATAAAACGTGAATTCAATACATTTTCATGGAAATCGCTTTACTTTAAGTTCAGAAGTCGCTTTTTTTTAATTATTATTCTTAGTCATTTTCCCTTCAAATTATGCGAAAGCTCAGTCATCTTTATGGATCGGACGGAGCGGACAACATCGAGGAAGGATTGTGTATCACCCCACAATCTAAGGCCGTGCCCTCTTGTTATACTTCCAGAGGGGGGTGATAATGCCTTGAATCCGACATACGAGGTCATAATCCAAAAATACCACCAAAAGTTTCCCCATGGCTTAGGGGCAATCCTCAAGTATCACTCCAATATCATTCATCCAATTTTAACAGCAAATCTAACGGAGACTCTAATCAGATCCTTGTCATAAGATGGCCATCCACCAAATATCAAAAGGCGAATAAAAGAGAGTTCCACTTACTGTCCGAATTATACATGTTTTCCATGGTCATATTGTTTTCATCTTAACTTCCAACATATGAAGTTTTCCAAATAAGCGGGCTAATACTTTCAAAACATTCCAAATAAACATGCAGGTTAACTTTATTCACATACTGTAACTTAAACTTGTCATTTACTGAAATACCGGATTCAAATGTAAGGAGGAAATTTAAATATGACCGAAGTTCTTTAGAAAGGGCAAATAACCGAAGTTCTTCAAACATGCAATAACCAGACTTGTTTTAAATATATAGTAATCAAACTTCTTAAAATATGCAACTAACCGGACTTCTTTTATATGCAAATAACTAAAGCTCATCCATAATGCAAATGATCGAAGTTCTTCATATTAGGGATCACTCCCGTGTGGAAGTCCTTGTCACCAAAGGACTTAGACGGAGCACGTGTGTGCTAAAAGGAAGGGATTTCGGTCAACATAGTTGACCAGAACCTTCTGGACGGTCAACTCTGTCGGTCAATATATTGACCAACAAAAGTCGTAAGACGATTGACTCTACTGAAGAAGCAGGACGGACTATTTCGACTGGTCAACGGTGTGATTGACCGGCTAATATTAGAGGATGGTCAACAAAGTTGACCGAATGAATATGGAAATTTGAATGATTGCCATATCCTAAAAGGTGTACAATTGACTTACCAGATTGGATAGTTAGTAGACGTCATTCTTGGGACTCCAAAGGCTGATTGGTTTGTAAGAGCAGGCATGCGTCGCCTGCTGTAGGATAGGGCGTGCGCATGCACACATGTAGACCTTAAAAATTGCGCATCAACCACCATGTTGGGTTATTGTGACGGACATGTGCATATATGTGTGTATATACACACTCAGCAAAGTAGAGAGGAGACACCGAATAAGTAGAAAAAAAAACTGTGTGTGAAAAATAGAGGAGAGAAAGTGAAAAGAAAGAGAGATGTGAGTGAAAACAAAGTGTGAGAGCTTTGTTTACTTTTACTCTATTTTTATTTTTGTCTCCTGTAATTTGTTCTCATACTTAGTGATTTTGTGGATTTAGTATCCCGTGACTTTTTTCTTATTTCAAAATAGTTTTTCACGTAAAATATTAAGTGTTCATTTCTCTTCTCTTACCTCTGCTTCACAGTGCTTGTATGCTTTTAACAGTTGGCCGTCCATTTCGGCTACCAGGGGATTGTTTTTATATTATTGACAGTAGGCCGTCCATTATCCGCCAACACTTCAATGATATATTTATAAGCAATAACAACATGTAAAAAGCAATTACTTTATCATACTTTGTGTAGATACATAACATAGAAAAAGAACATGAAAACAATATTACTTAACAAGCTTTAAATATAAATTTATTAAAAACGTAAGGTACACTTGTCTTAACGTTTTCTCTAAATTTTCTTACTTAATCTGACCTTTAACTTTCTTCCGCCTTTAATTTATTGTCTCTTTTTCCTCTGCTTTTAAATTTTGCTCGCAAATTCATATCCCCTTATTACCGATATTTTATTCATATCCCCCTTTTCCAGAAAATTTCAGAGAATTCAAGAAAATTTGAGTAGGTGGGAGCAGTTCACCTACTCTGATTGGACCACTCCTGCCTTGGCTAATAGGGCAATCCTCTTTTATCAATCTACTCTGATTATCTTCTTCTAAATCTACACTGGTCATCTTCTTCTTAATCTATTCCGGTTATTCTCTCCGAAATTCCTCTCCGAATTTCTCTCCAAAATTTCTCTCCAAAAATCCTCTCCGAAAAACACATCAATCTACTCTGGAAATTCTCTCTAGAAACTTACCCCAACCTCTCCGAAAAATGTCTCTGGAAATCCATTCAATCCTGTCTAAAAATTGTCTCTAGAAAACATCGCGGATTTTCTCAGTTTGTCAGAATATGCCTTTGCTTCCCTTAGCCGGTTAACCTTCCGTTAATAGGATCATTTTGTGCAAAACCCATACTAGTCATTTAACTCATATAAGCAATTTCATCCATACCAGTAATTTCACTCATACTGGTAATTTTACAATAATAGTATTTTTTTTATCCATACCGGTCACTTCTACCATTCATTCATACTGGTCATTTTGCCTCAAGTGCATGTTGGTCATGCATACTTGACATTTTTGCCTCAATTCGGAAAAATACACCAAATCATCCAAAACATACCATTCCACCCAAATGCTCCATTCCGGCATTTTCATCCAGAAGCATACAAGTCATTTTCACTTTAAGGCATACCGGGCAAAATCAACCGGTCAAACGTGTTGACCGGTAACTTTTACCTTTAACATTTCTTAATCTCTCTCTTAGTTGGTTATTATGCATAACAACCGGTCAACGTATGTCGACCAGATTCATCCTCACACCCTGCCGGTTAACAATTCGGTCAACTATTTTGGTAGGTCAACTTTTCTAATTTTGGTCAACAATTAATTTTGTCAGTCCACTATTAATTCCACCGGTCAACTATTTATTCCGCCGGTCAACTATTTTATTCCTAACGGATAACTAATTCCTTGGTCATTATAATGACTTCTTAATATTTCTCCCATAAATTAATTAAACCAAATCTTGATTATGTGATTTTAATTACTACATTTAAAAATTGGGACATTACAACTATGGTCATTGTTGTTGAAAGTAATACCCCCCTACTCAATGCGTGTCCTCTTGCTCCTAGCCTGTGCCTCCGTACTCGGTTGGGATTCCACCATATTGATGATGCTATTGGCAACTCAGCTATGGGGTTGCTCAAATTCTGACCCCCTACTGCACAGTTGAGTAGATTTTGATCTTCTTGGATGAACTTTTTCAGAAATGGCTCTTGATTAGGGGCTCGATTTTCTTTTGAAAATTCCTGCAATCCTCCATAATATGTTGGAGCTCTCTATGAAAGAGGTTGTATTTGGATTGGTCAGTTCACTTATGGTGGCACAAAGACTTCAGCCACTTTGATGGCTGCATATCCTTGATATGCATCAATATGTTCTCCCAAATTTTGTTGGATAGTGTCAGCTGTGAACATAGCACTTGCTCCTAAAGTGATGACCTCTTGGGTTGGGGATCATGTGATGCTTCTCGTTAGCCCACTCCATCCTCATATTTTTGAGTGTGCTCAGGTCTATCCCCAATTGCCTATTTAACTAGTCTTGTTTTGTTGGCCTCCTCTGACAAGTTATAGAATTGGACCCCATTCTCCAGCTTTTCATGAAAGGAGAGCCATCTCATCGTTACATCCCAGTAGAAATCTCCTCCCTATAGGGCACTGTACATTATTCTAACCTTGGTCTCGTCAGGTAGAGTAGTTTTTCAAGCTTTTGCTCTGACCCTATCGACGTTGGCCATGTACCAAGGGTCTTTCTTCGGACTTCTGCAAAAGGTGAATAAGGATAAAAATACTGGAATAGCTATCACAACCAATATTATTAGCATAAAATTTAACAAAAATCATGTCTTTAAAAAATTCAACAGCTATGCTGCAAAAAATTTCTGTCCAAAACTCATAAGAAGTTCAAGCCTATAACCCTCAAGTGAGTTTCATGCTCTTCAAACTCATTGAGTAAATCAAAATATCAATAGTACAAACTATTGCAAAATGATTCCAATGCAATTACAATATTTGATTTACTAAATCCATAAAAGCTACAAGCGCTTTTGTTGAAACAAAAGATGCCATAAAAAATTTACTGTTGTCGTATCTTATTTGAAAAATTTTTGATATGTCATCTTTTTTGAATCTTAGTTGATGGGAATGCACACAGAGATTGATCTTACAGAAAATCTACTCCTCTTGTTATTGGTTAGATAACTTATCAATTCATGGTAGAAGATACTTATTATTTATCATGATCTTATTTAACTATCAATAATTAATAGATAATTTCATCAATTGGTCTTTCTTCTTTATAAAGAACATGAAAGCACCTCAAGGTGACACACTTAGTTGGATAATACCCTTTTTTAACAACTATTACAATTATTACTTTAATTATTTTAACTCTGAAGGAGTCATTTAATATGAAGCTTTGGAGATTGGCACAGACTATCACACAATGTCAATAGCAAATTTAGTTTCTTTGCTTGATGACAAGCCAGTCAAATCTTTTAATATCTTTAAATTTTTACATTGCCTGTATCTCCTCAATTGACATATGATGGTTTTCAACAAAAATAACATAAGTAAGATAGGATTGGCTTCCATCCCACATGAAATGACAAACATTTAATGCAAAAATTAGACATGCCATCTCTTCACTTATATTCCCTTAAAACTTGAAAGTTTGACACCCATCTCTTATTATAATAATCTACACTAGCGTGATAATATGCCGATTAGTCCATCCCTAAAATGACAACAAATTCACCTAAATCTAGCAACATCAAATTTGAAAATAAGTTCAATCAAGTAACCCAAATTACTCATCTAGGTTACATAATATCTTCTACTGATGACTTATCCACAAGGATAAACATCACTAATATATGATCTAATATTCTTGGTGGGGAATGCAAATGGTAAATAAATTTAAGAGCTACAAAAAAATGTGTAGAACCTACATTAGTCAACAAATGTGCCAAAAATTTAAAAATTAGCATGTTACCTTCAACCACCAATGGGAAAGCTTGAGCATCTTTGACAGTTGTTCCATAATTCTTTCTTGACACACTTGGCTTAGGACATAGTTACCTTATCGAATAAGGACACTTCTTGATTATGCGCCCAGCTTAGTAATAATTAAAGCATGCTCCATTTTGTCTACAAAATGGTCATCATCTATGAAATTTCACATAATGATCACATGCTACCTTAGTTTGTTATTGCTTGCCTGAAACTTCTTGTACTTCAGCTGACTTTACAATCCCCTTATCATAGAATTTAGACCTCTTGTGATATCCTTCCAAATTCAAACTTTGGGCTCCTCGGTTTACATTTCTATTCTCAAAAGATTTGGCTCCCTATAGCCCTTAATGCGCAAACCCTGATCAAGCACTTATTCATACATCCTCAAATAGAACGGCACCATCTATTTTCTTATCGTATCCTCTAAGCACCTATTCATACGTCCTCAGAAATTTACTTGCCTTTATTATCTCCTCCAACAACAAGTGCGGGATAAATTAGGCTAACTAAATGAATTTGATATCATACTTTGCCATTGTATAATTTGCTCTACAACAACCGTGAAAATTTGTCCTTCTTTTGTTTCCAGACACTTACTCAAAATATTTCTCAAGAAACATCTCCATATACATTTCCCATGAAATTTCCACATTCCGTAGACCCAAAAAGCCTATTCTTTACAACCCATCAATGATCAGCTTTTCCATCCAAATTGTAGGCAAAAAACTTGACATTCTTTTCCTCAGGTAATTTATAACTTTTAGCAAACTCTCCACCATTCGAATCCATATCTCAACCTTTATTAGATTCAGATTTCCTAAAAGTTTAAGGTCATGCTTTTCTATAATTTGACAATAAATGATTGTTGCACCCCCAAATCCCAACCTTGCTTCATGTCGACTACCTTTGCACCATCAGATCCATGACTTCCACCGTTTGTGTCACGACAACAAGATAGTTATTTTCCCAACTAAACCCAACACTAACATGATTATTTAACATTCTATACCTATCACACCACAATTCATAAAATATTTAGCTCCTAAAATTATCACAAACTCGGTATCAAATTATAAACATAAAAGACAATATAAAACAATAATCAAAACCAAGGTGAAATGCTAAATACACCATTAGTTATTCCTGTAATGAAATCCAAATAAAATAAATATATAATCTAAGAATTTTGCCAAAATTCTCAGGTTTGGCCCTAACAGTATATGCGTGCTAAAATCCATCAAAACATGAAGAAAAATCATCCACAATCTATGGTCCAATGGCATCATACAATCCATGATTTAAGGCCCACCGGCCACAATTAGAAATGTATTCCAACATTGTACATTTCAACTCTAAATATATTCTAAATTATTCTATATTAGCACTACAAAATTACAAATACAATAAAGATAATTTCTAGCTCATTCTTTAGAAAACTCCTTCCAATCTAAAATATGCTAGTGATCTATGTCTTATAATTTGAAAGGTGATGAATATGATAAAAGTGAGTTTAAAACTCAACAAAATATATGAGTATTTGTATGTATGGATATACATGGAAAAACATGAGGATGACAAAATATCAATAATCAAATGTAAAATATAAAAATAATTAATAACTAAGAGCCAATGATAAATTTCACTGGTGGGCCATTCATAAGTCCATCAAGAGTTAAGGTTGATCCTAGCCTGTGGACATGTGTCCATTAGACATATATCTGGCATGATCTTATGTGCTTAGCTACCGAAATTAATAAATGGGCACTTTCTTGCATACATTAGGCATGTTGATACTGCCTCAATGTACTCATATGCAATTCAAGTGCTCCTCAAACGCCACCCAACTACAATCAATGCTTGATCTCCACTCGTATACATATAAGGTGCAAACACCATTTTTCCTAAATACTTAACTTTTACTCAAACACACAGTTATTTTTATTAATTTTTTAATTTAATTAATTTTTGAAGGCATGTATTATATTTTAGTTCTCAAATATTACAATTATGTTCTCACTTAAGCATGTCTCCAAAGGTCTTTTAGATCAAGGGTGGCAACATTTAGGCAACACCTTTGAGATTGTTGGGCTAGAGGGTGAGGCCTCAACATTTGAATGTTCCACTTAAGTTGGTCTCAACTATGACACCTTAATGCTAGTGTGGTTAGGTGGTCCTTTCGATGCAAGATTGATACTCTTGTTGAGGATGCCAGTGGGCCTACTTTGGCCCGTTAGGGCTCGATTTTATTGTTGGGCCACCTTATGGTTGTGGCCATTCGGGATATCATGGTGCTGAGGGAAGTCATGCCTAGAACAACATAATTTTAGAAGACAGAAGATTTCTATCCCATGTGGGGCATTTGATGAATGGTGCTACTGCTTCTGACTCCCATTAAGAACAAGTTTTCTTGTGTATAAACGTGTGCCTCCTTATCCCCTCCTTTTTTTTTTTTACAAAATGAAACAGTCATGAGTATAGCCAGATAATAATGCTAACCATCCTAATAGACAACGCCAACAATACCAAAACTAACGTCTATCCACAAGGGGCAATCACCTAACGTGGGATTCAAGTCTAAATGCCGTAAACTTGATCTTACACACAACCAATAAAAAAGCAAAAGGGGACAAATTTTTTTATTTGAGTTAATTTCTTCTATATTTAAGTTAATATTAGCTTGAGTAGAGTAAAAAGGTTAAGAAATTTTTTTTTACAATTTAAGAGGGTTAAGAAGTTATGACTTTATAAACTCAACTACAAGATTTCTGTATTAGGTGATTTGACTTGAAGGGTCAACCGCTTTGTAAGACTCGATGGGAGATGGGTAACCTGTGGAAGTTACTTCCCTTGTGGCCTTGCTGCTGAGCAATGCTTACACATTTTGGAAGATAGATTGTATAGTTTGCCCTTGGACGCCTAAATTTTCATAGCAATGCATGCAATGCGGGATAGGTCAATTACCTGGGTATTCCAAAACAAACTTCCCAAACCCCATTCTCACTAATATTTTTGTTGATGTTGCATGGATTGGTTATAAGGCAGCCGTAAGTTTCAAGGAGCGTCATCAATGCTCATTTTCTTTCTAAAGCAACACAATTAAAGAAGCATAAGCTTTAAATTCAAGAAGGCTAAGTTTATTCTTAAAAAGTAGTAAATCCTATATTTGACTGAGTAATTTTTTAAAATACTATCAAAGATAAGCGTGTTTTTTTGAAGAGTGTGTGAATCCTCAATTATTAATCTTATATTTTAATTATCTTTTTTTTATCAATCCAAGTTATAATTTATTTTTAAATATACTTCTACACCATTTGGTATTAAGAAGGTTATCATAAGATTATCTTAAATGAGTGCTACCATGCCCAAAACTAAATTAAGAGAAGAACTTTGACAAAATGAGGCACAATAATTCCAATATGTCAAAAAAGTTTGATGAAATCTTAAAGAGGTTGCTGCACTATAAAATTTTAAAACGTGAATAATTTTTGGCACCATGTAAAGTCATCTATGGGTATATTCCTAATTTCTATGGTAAGTTTGATAATAAAATCTACATGAACTAAATTATTATATGAACTTTCATTTCAACTAGAAGATATGATTGAAGAAAGGAAAGTGAGATTCATCTCTGCCAAACTTATAGGGGCCACCATGATTTGGTGACAATACTACCAAACACCTATGAAAGATAAATATATCCCCTGATCACTATTTGGTCCAAAATAAAAGAAAAACTTGATGAATGGTATCTACGTCTGATTTGTTGGGGTCGGAAGACCTGGATCCACCAGATCCGATAGCAGCAGAATACCCGAATCCCGGTCATCGTCAGCCACCATTTAGTAGGAATAAGGAACAAAGAGATGCACAACATTTTTACATGGAAACCCCCTCAACTAATGGGAAAAGTCACATGACACATAGTTCATAAATAGATCCACTATATAAAATGGTTACACAAACTCAAAGACAGAGTACAGCAACCACCCTTGCTACACAAGCCCTAGAGGCGAAAACGAAGAGTAGAGCACGAGAATACAAAGCCTCACTCTTTGTATTTCACTCACTCCCCTCTCTTTCTTCCACTCTTTCTCTCCTCCGTGTGGTGCTCTCCGCTCTCTCATTTTACAAGTGTTGGTGAAATGGTAGCCCGCCGTTTCACCCCCACACACAGCGGCTGGCGCACAGCGCCCCTGGTGTTGTCTCCCACACCAGCCCGGTCACCACTCTGGGCCCATTGCTCCTGAAACTCCTGGTGCTCATATGTAGACATCCTGACTCCACCTAATCCTATTTGTCCAGCTAGTCATCTTGCAGATAATAGGTGTCACTTCACTAGTTTCCGAGCTTCCTGTAGGCCCATGCCCTGCAGACGGCGCATGCTCTGATCACCGCAGACGTGTACTGCAACGCAATCGCCTTGTTGCTGTCAACAAATCTTGGAAAGACATCTATCCACTGCCAACTGCCACTTTTCACAGTTTCCAAGACCCAATTGCTCAGCCAGTCAACTTCTCGTTGACCGTCATCAGCATTCATCCGGTCAATCTCCGTTGACCGTCCTCTGCTTCCATCCGGTTAACCTCCCCGTTGACCGTCTTTTTTGCCGTCAAATTCAACTTCCCTTGGCTGACTTCTTACGCTACCCGTCCGCCATCCAAGAAGGTTCTCTGCGGCCCTCGTACGGCCAATCTCCCCATTGGCCGGATTCAGCTAGCCGTCCGCCGGTCAATCTCCATTGACCGTCCACTATTTTTCTTCAGTCAACGGGACAATTCTCCAGATTTGTTCTCTACAAATCCTCCGGTGAAAAACCAGTTTGTTCTGTTACCTACACGGAAGTGACCAAACCCAACATGATTATCTTTCCACCCTCAATCAAGAGAAGCTAAAATATTACTCTCCAAAGTCTAACCAGACATCAACAATGAAAGAAAAGAGGAGTCCACGGCTCCCCACAATCAATACCTCACTGGTTAAGGCCCTCATTCCCCTGCCTAGAGGCCACACAACAAAGGGTTGTTTTTATGATGACCTTGAGAAAAAATTGTATGCCGATTGTGAAAGCCAAGTCATTTGATGATATTGTTGCCAACCAAATGGTTGTGAAGCATGACAACCATGAAGATGCTTGTGTGACAGTTGTGAAAACCGAATCATCCGTGACCCTCGAGGAAGTGCTTGATGGGCCAACCTACCATGAAGAAACAATTGAAACCTAAGATCCCTTGGTTGAGGGTCCAGCCATCCTATCCCCAACCAAGATGAAAGAAACCAAGTTTCAATGTGAAATTTTGTGGATGTTTTGAGAAGCAAACATCACCTACAACCCGACAAAGTTAACGTGTTAACCATCAGTGAAAGATGCCAAATCCCATTTTTTATTTTGAAATTTTACACAATCTCACACGAGGTGATTTCTATAAATGCCAATAAAGTAATGATGAAAAAACACCACATTCAACTCGAAGAGAACAACACCACCACAGGAAAGTCCGGAAGATTCCTTAGCACATCAATTCCCGAGAGGGACAGCCAACTCACTATTAAATTGTTGTTTAAACCCATTTTACTTAATCTATCCTACTATCATTTTACAAAAATAAATTATTGAATCATCACCACTTGCTAGTACATACCTATAATATCTTGAGCGGTGGAAACATAAACCCAATTCAAGAAATCCTTGATAGCTCCCTTTGAAATTTTGGCATGGCATGATGCATTTAAACTTGTGGATGAGTTCTTTCAATGAGGGAGAAGATGATGCAGGACCTGTCAAGTACCCGGGTATCATAAAACAACAAGCCCGAACCCCATGCTCACTAATACTTTTGTTAGTGTTTCAAGGACTAGTTATAAGGCAGCTGTAAGTTCCAAGGATCATCATCAATGCTCATTTTGTTCAAAGGTGCAGCAAAACCAAAACAATTAATGACTCTCCTGGAGCAGCCGAACTAATGGACTATCTCTAATATTTTTCCCCTTATTTTTCTATTTAAAGAAGCATAAACTCGAGATTTATGTAGGCTGAGTTTAATTAAATCAAGTTGAAAAGGATGTTTTATCCCAAATTATACAACTAAGTTTTGACCTCTTGATATATTAACGGAAGCAGTACAAAATTAAATATACAATCTACGTAAAGCATATTTATATCTAGACACCAAGAACAATAATATGCATAAAACATATACGACAATAAGTAATAGTAAAAAAATGATAATTTTTTATGACGAAGGAAAAACTCAATACCCACGATAATCGAGAAAAATCTTTCGGGTTTCAACGACGAGAAAATATATCCATTATGAAAGTCAACTTATAAATTAGGTGGTACAGACGTACTAACTTAGTCGACTTACTTCTATCTTGTGATCCCTACTAAGGAACTTCTTGGATTTGGCTGCAACAATGAAATCGGACGCCTTTTAGTCTTCACGTCAATTTTCTCTCCCGAATTGCTTGAAATAGCAAAAATACCACCGGATCTCCTTCTTCACAATACTCGCGTCGCCAATGAAGGTAAAAAGGTTGAAGTATTGAATTGGTAAAGAGAAGGTGGTGAGAAAACCCATTAGCACATGAAACACAATGATGTAATTTTGGTTTTCTCAAGTGGAGTAAGATCAATGGAGTAGAAGTTTAAGTTTTCTCAAGAGGGGTGCTACAAAATGCTTAGTAAAAAGGTAAGGCAACTGAAAGAATAAGAAAATTTATAGATAACTCAAAAAAATACATTTAAAAAAATGGCTGTTGCCTTGGCGCTCAAGCACGCGGCGAGCACACTTAGGGTTTCAAGAGGAAACTCTATCGGGACTTAAGCGAGAAGGCAGCGAGATTCAAGCAGTTGGTTACTAGATTTTAGGCTTGAGCACTCGGCGAGCGCATGGAAGGTGCGGGGCTACTGGAATCGAGGCTCGAGCAGATGGCGAGTTCATGACAGGTGCGGGGCTTCTGGAATCGGAGCTCGAGCGGTTAGCAGGCGAATAAAAGGCATGATACTCCTAGAACTCAAGAATGGACAACCACGAAAATAAGTTGATCGAGCACTTCGATAAACATAACCCAATATCGGCACATGACTAAGTATAGTCACAGAATATACCAACCATAAAAATATCACTAACAATCTCCTCCTTTGGTAATTCTATGACAAAACACATAAAGTAAAAAAAAAATAAGAGAAGCACAGGTTCAAATATTATCGAGATAAAATCTGTGTACATAAAAAGCTACATCTAGTGAGAAATAAAAATAATATAACAAGTAAATAAAAAAACTATACACGAGAGCTGTTGTGTCGATATTGTAGTTGTCGTGCCGATATTATAGCTGTGTTGCTTAATCAACCATGATTAGTACAAACAGACATAATACAAATAGATATAATATGTCTAGAGCAATATAAAAAGAAGATAACTACGCATAGTAGCTTATAGCAATATGCACGTTATAAAAGAACAGGAATAGTAATAAGAGTATCATAATAAATGGAGTCAGTAAAATCTATAAAATCAGTAAAACAAATAAAAGTATCACAATCTTCCTAAAAAATTCAAGAAGAACTCCCCCTAACAAGAATAAGAATATTTTCCCCTAACAAAAATAATAACGTTTTCCCCTATCAAAATAGTAAACATATGATGTCCCCCTATTAAAATATTAAATAGTCTCACCCTTTTTGTCACGAAGAGCCAAAGAGAGGAAATCACTCAAAACCTGAAGAATCACCGGAGGGATAATGACCATAATGATGCCGCTGCCATCAAAGTTTAGCCTCCTGTGTAGCCAAGCAGGCATCCATATGCTCGATGCCAGCAAGGATATTCGAACACAACTGAGATTGCAAAACATTAATACGCTCCTGTGAGGAATAAAGACGCTCAAAGCGACCAACAATGTGAGAAATCTGACCCATCAGAGTTGCGTAGGAAGTGGTAGAGTGCCGGAGAGGAACAAAAGGTCCAGGACCCGATGGGTTAGGGTAGGATGAGGCAAAGCAAGAGAGTCCACCCTCAGGCTAATAGGAAGGCACCTCGGGGAGAGGCTCATCTAATGGCTGCTGTGAAGCCTCTGCGAAGCGAAGAGTGTGGGACCTGCTCTGGTCAAAGGTGGTGGAGGTGATAGGGCGTGCAAGATAGAGATGAGAAAGATTGAAAAAAAGAAGACCGAGTCTAGCAAATAGTGACTGAATTAGGCACTTGTAGGAAAGTTTGTCATTTTTATGGGTGGTAAAATGAGAGAGGATGTGAGAAAAGATGTGGGACGACAAATCAATAGGCCACCCACTCAAGAGGGCATACAGAAATAGTATTTCGTCTATTGGAATGGTTGAAAAGTGAAAAACAGGAAAAATGTATGTGAGTATGATGTGACTCATGACCAGGCGCCTAAGGGAGAGAAGGAAAGTCCTGAAAGATCGCTCATTCCACTCCGTGGGGGCACTATTAAGGATTGTAGCGATCTCATTTGGGTGTGACTTGGAGAACGGAGGGAAAGGGTAGTCGGGATTTGTCACCCGAGAAAGACTAAGGACCTGTACAATCACATCCAGAGTAATCCGAAGGTGTTGGCCGATTGCGTTTGCCGAGCAATTTTCGAGCAGATGATTTGTGCGGACTCGACATCTAAAAGACACAAAAAAAAGTTTAAGAATACCCAAAATGGAATGCCCAACCAACAAAGTGGCAAAGGTTTGTAGCCAAGGGAAGGCGTTTAGTGCGCAGGAATGCACCAGGAGGCCGAAAATAGGGGTACGCACAAGATCCATGGCCGGTACACCAAATCCATGCAATAACTGGTGGATATGGAGCAAACGGGTAAGAAAGTGATGACCCATGAGGAGATCCAGCCAAAAACGAAGGGAAGAGGGGCCCGCGCTGTCATTAATGTTGGACAACACCACATAGGAATAAATTGAGAGAAAAGAGAGAAATTGCCTCAAAGATACCTACAAGAGAGACAAAGGAAGGTAGATCTGGAAGTGGGTAATAAAGAGAGGCGGCCGGAGAGAGTGGAAAATGTGCGAGAACAGAGAGAGTTGAAGTAAGGTTTGCGAGTCGCATGCTGCGCACTGGAAGATAAAGAGGAGAGGCGGCGTGTAATATCCGAATTTTTATCCGATTTAATTGAAATTATTTATTATTATTTTGGATAATTTAAGTGTGATAAAAATTAATTAAATATTATAAAATTTGGATGATATTTGAATTTTTTGGGCCAGTGTTCGAGGTGAGCACACTCTACTACCCGAGTATCGATTTGGGGTTTCAAAATAAAAAACGGAACATAATAATAATAATAATAATAATAATAATAATAATAATAATAATAATAATAATAGAAGTAGTGAGGAGAAAAACAAGAGGAGAAAGTAGGGGGTTCGGGGAAGAAGGGTTTTGCGGGAGAAAGAGGAGAGAGAGAGGAGAGGGCTGCACCAGGGGAGGCAGTGCGCAGTGGCTGGTGCTGGCCGGTGATTGTCGTGCATGGCGGTGGCCGGTTGCCGCGGTGAGGTTGAGCAATGGCGGTGGTCACGTGGAGAGACGGAGCCATGCAGGGAGAGACTACGTGAAGGAGAAGAGGGGCAAACGAAGGCTTTCGAATTTGATTTTGACTTTAACCTAGTTGGAGAAGTTGTAGTTCGGGTTGAGGTAAGTGTATCCATACCTTCTCTTTCGTTTTCTTACACTTTTATTTCGTTTTTATCAGATACTCTTATTCCAATACCCAATTAAATTTATACTCCATGTTACTCATGATGTATCTATGTATATATATTAATTTCATATCCAATTTATAAGTTTTGCGTGGTGTTTACAAAAACTTTTGAAAACCTAACCCATTGTTACTGTTCACCTGCATCACAAGTAGTTTCAGTTTTCGATTTTTGGGACTTTTGTATAAATTAGAACTAGAATATCATTATCCATATCCTATATAAGTTAATTTATCGATTAAAATCTCCAATTTGTTGGATTTACGTAAATTTTTGTTTGCCAACATCCTAGGATTCGCCTGGACATAATACCTACAGAAGTTTGGGGCTTTAGCTTAATTTGGGGCTAGACTATGGTTACCCATAACTTGGGCATGTAATTTTATCGATTGGGGGTCCGAATTTGTAGTTTGAGGTAAAAATTCGTTTGCGGAGCCCCTCACCCCTCTCGGATACCGTTAAGCTTCAATTTGGGGTTTAATGTATAAATTGACTTGAGATTATAGTTACCTACCCCTTGGATTCGATAATTTACCAATTGGATGTCCGAAATTTTGAGAATTAACCTATATGTGTAATACGTGCACTGTTGACGTGCACTGTTCATGGGTACTATTCACCTGAGGATTTTGGATGACATTTTACATAATTTTTCTATATTTAATTGCTGATCAAGTGATATGTATGTATAAGGTTGACTATGTAATCTGGAAGTTTTGGTATGTCCAATTGTGAAGAAAATTTATGTCCGAAAGCTCTCAAGTCATTTCATTCTTTAACGGTAAGAACTCCTAATCTTCTCTATGCTATTGAATTCATACATAAGTTAAGTCATGAAAGGATTTAAATCCGAAAGCAAGATGAAAAGCACATGAATATTCAGAGAAAAATGCGACAATGCGTGATATGAATAATCAGTTCTCCTAGTGCGAGAACTATATAAATAAAATATGGTGGATCATCCCTCAAAGACGTAAGAAATCATAAAATTAGGACCACGGATTCATATTTGAAGGGTAATATCTTTATACATGCCACTAGTATGACAGTAGAGACTCAATGATTTCTCCTAACCGTGTATTGTAACGGGCGATACTCTTGGCATGTCTTAAAATATTATAGTGGCAATCGAGGATATGAAATAAGAACTGGAGAACCATTCTACCCTCAGAATGTAAATAAGGAGGATAAAAAATTATGACTGTCATGCCCTCGGGATATAAATAAGGAGGATAAGAAATTATAACCATCCTACTCTCGAGATATAAATAAGGAAGATAAGAAATTATGGCCACTCGGGATGTAAATAATGAGGAAATTATGATCAAGAACTAAGAACAAGGTCTTTAATTATGTGGAGTGAATACAATTTATCCTTAATTATTCGCTCTATTGACTGGTAGGGTCTATTAGTTCAGGTCCGTAAAGATGAATAATTATGTTTTATCTACGTCTTAAAGAAAATAGAATAAAAGAAAGAAATGAATTGCACCCCTAGCATTTCTAATCAAGTTCCTTTCATGTATCTCTTTTATGTTCATATATCTTTTTTCTATTTAATTTTATTATTATTGTTTACCGCCTTATTATGATGTACTTGTTGAGCTGTTAGCTCACCCTTACTTCTTCTTCCTTCCAGATGAGATCCATGAGCTGATGCCCGATTAGATAGAGTAAGGTGAGGGAATTGCTAAGAAGATTGCTGGACATCAATGACCTAGTATCTAGAATGTAGTGGATATAATGTTTTGTAAATAGCTGATTAAATTTAATATTTTGTAGTAAATTTTGATATGGCTTATTGTTTAATTGTTATGGATCATTATTATGCCTTCGTAGCTTATTTATGGATATAGCATGCTTCCGCAGGTTTAATGTTAGGTTTTGTATAAGTTCCTAGATGGCATCTCTCTTTTGATCCAATATAGTAGTTGAGATATTACATTAGAGCCATGGATGAAAAGGCATATAGATGGGATCCTGTGCGTATGATGTGGTTAAAATGTTGGAGTCTATTGTGTATATGTCTTGTACAGGTTTATTTATACATATTGTATGTATGAATTTTGTCCATTTTTAGAGGAAACTCTATCAAAACTTCTATAAAAAGTAATGTATTAAATCAATTACGTATTAGTTTGTTTTGATTAAGCATGATTATTGACAGAGGTCATTAGTGAATTATGACCTGTTCTGTCACAAATGATATTAAAGAAAAGATATGCCTCAGATTGATTTGAATCGTATGCAAAAGTTTAGGATCAACTAAGATTGATGGGATAAGTAGATGTAGGAGTAGGACAAGTTAGGTCGGATTAGATAGTCCTAATTATTCCGGTGGGCTAGCTTAGGCTTGAGCTAAGTTAGAGATAGAAGATGAGTCTGGTTATTTAGGCCCTGTGTCTTAAATAGTGTCTTAAGAATAGTTTAGCCGTGTTGTTGCCTTCAGATAGAATATTAGCAGCCGCTATGGCTCCTAAGCGAGGGTTTATTCGTGACAGTGGTCGACCATGAGGTCGAGAGGAGTTGTAGGAAGGTGTCTTAAGGTTTGGATTTGATTGGTGACGATTTAGTGTTTGAATTGATCAATACTGATTCGAGGCTTAAGTTCATTGATTTTGGTTCAAAGTTGAGGGTTAGATAATTAAGGAGACAAACACCGTGAATCAAGACTTTGCAATGATGGCACATAGTATAGGAGTGTCGTCCATCTAGGTTGGAGATGAGATCCCTAGATCTTGATGTTTCGATATATATCCTATTTTAGGATTCAAAATATATATTTTATTGGGGTCTTCTAAACTTATTTGTTTATCTGAGAATTGTAGGCCTTATAGCAGTTGTATCGAGGTCTACAACACTTTTTCGGGTCTATAGATATGACTGGTTAGGCAGATTGAATTACCCTGTGGTGTTAGGACTTAATATGAAATTGAAGACGATTTGGTAAGTTAGGTGCCATGCTAGCATGAACTATGATGGTGAGGATATGACACCTTGTAATCGGGTGGAAAGGTGTGAATATGAGGTATCGTTGTTTAAGTGACGACAAAATTAGTATTATTTTGTCTGCATATCGTCTGATTAGGATTTGTGCCAAGTTTAGTTATCAGATAATACCACCCTTGAGAGTCGTCTTGTGGTTGCTGAAGTGTTGGGTAGTGTAAGTGTATAAGGATGTTTCCTAGAGGAAATGATAGCCCAAATTATCCCCAAATTGTTAAATTGATGATTGTTGTGGAGTTGTGCCGGAATTAACACCCAATTTTGAGGATTCTGCATAGAACTGATGAGGCACCAATTGAATGTTCTGCCATGAGGTGCTTCAATGCTTTATGGATGAGCAAGATGAATTGAAAAAGTTATGCGTGAATAATTGAAATCTGGTTGCTCAGGAGACAAATGATGTGATAATCGGGCATTGTAATCAATGAGTGATTATTTGATCCATCACTATAGGTTTGACAATCTCAGGATTGATTTGCATCCCAGTATGGGTAATCAGGGGTTGTGCTTGTGGTAGCCTCCGAAATTAAAGTATAGCCCATGACGAGTTTCAATAATACCATTTGGGTTTTGTAGGATCATTAGCATTTTATGGACTTTATAAATTGGATCTTCTGGTCATGTTTAAGTTAAGGATGTGTGGCCTCATTAATAAATTCCTAGGATTAGTAGGACGTGTAGACCCTAGTTGAAGATCATATCATGGATGGAAAAAGACGGTTAGCCATGTGCTTAATTCGGAAAGGAATGTAAGTTGGATTAAAGGGAAGTGTTATGTTGGACCTATGGTTTCTCCTTTGGCATGAATGTGGTTTTGTAGCGATTTGAGCAATGGTTTGGTTGGGAAGAATTGATTGAGGTCGTGAAAGCGTGCGATTCATTTGGGTTTAGATGAATTTGGAATGATATCCATTAAGTGTTCCTCAAAATTTTGTAATGTCTATGGGGCATTTAGGTTGAAGGCGTTCAGTATCTATTGGGATGAGATACGTGAAGATCATTTTCGAGGAATAAAGGGTAAAATGTCAAATGAGTCGTTTAGATTGATCCCTGATGGATCTAATAAATTATAGCAGAATGTGATATCTTTGAAGAGGATCTAGGACTTTGATTTTTTCTACATCAGTGGATTATGACCTGTTTCGTCACATAGCGTGCGCTCAAGCCCGTGGAAAGCCAACGCACATAATGCGCTCCCCTTTTCTTTGTTTTTTTTTTTTTTTAATTAGGATTTTTTTAAAAAAAAATAAAAAAAAATTAGAAATAAATTAATTTATCCAGATAAAGAGAATTGCCACTTTCCCTTTTTTTTTTTGTTAAAAAAATACATATGCATCATTCCTCAGGAGGCGAGCAAATACCAATGGCCGTTCTCAAAAATTTAATATGCACACTATCCAAGGGTTTGGTGAGGATGTCGATCAGTTGATTGTCGGTTGGAGTATGTTCAAATAAGATGACTCGAGTTTCCACAAGCTCACGAATAAAGTGATACTGAATATCGAAATGTTTGGTACGAAAGTGTTTAATAGGATTTTTAGAAATATTTATAATATTAGTATTGTCACAGTAAATGGTCATAGTGTCTTAGATAATACCGTAATCAAGAAGCATTTGTTTCATCCATAAAAGTTGCATGCAACAGCTCCCCGTGGCAATGTATTCTGCTTCTGCAGTAGATAATGAGATGAAATTTTATTTCTTATTCATCCAAGCCATCAGGTTGGAACCGACATAAAAACATCCACCGGAGGTGCTCTTTCGATCATCAACATTTACAGCCCAATCGGCATAGGAATATCCAGCCAATGCAAAATTTGAGTCGTTAGAGAAAAAAATCCCACAATTAGAAGTCCCGTTGATGTAGCGAGTGATACACTTAATAGCACTTAAATAGGATTCTTTCGGATCGGATTGATATTGAGCGTAGGACACCACACTAAATGTAATGTCGGGTCGGCTGGCAGTCAAATAGTGGAGATTACCGATCATACTTCTATAGAGAGTTGGATCGACGCTCTTTCCTTCAAGATCAGGATCCAGTTTTGATGAAGTGCTTATGGGTGACAAGTATGTTTGGAGATATCAAGATTGAAGCTTTTGACAAGGTCCTTGGCATATTTGCCCGGAAATAAAAGTACCGTGATTGAGTTGTCAAATGTATAAGCCAAGAAAGTATGTAAGTTCTTTAACCATACTCATTTCGAATTTTAAGGCCATGTAGTCAGCAATAGAATGAGTATGGGAGTCAACTGTAGTACCAAAAATAATATCATCAACATAAACTTGGACTACAAATATACATTGTTTGGTCATTTTTACAAATAAAGTTTGATCAACACTAACCCTAACAAAACCATATCACTAAGGTACAAGGTGAGACGCTCGTACCAAACTCTAAGAGCTTGTTTAAGTCCGTATAGGGCCTTTTTTAAGTTTTATACATAGTCTGACAATGCAAGATTCATAAAACCCTTTAGTTGCTCTACGTAGACTTCCTCTTAAATAAGACAATTTAGGAATACACTTTTTATATCCATTTGATATAGTTTAAATCCCATGGTACAAGTAATAGACAGAAGAATACGGATAGATTCGAGACGAGTCATAGGAGCAAAAGTCTCGTCATAGTCGATGCCTTTCACTTGAGTATATCCTTGAGTAATAAGGTGAGCTTTATTTCGGGTGATATTTTTATTTTTATCAGTTTTGTTTTTGAAAATCCATTTGGTCCCGATCACGTTTATATATGTAGGATGGAGAACCAAGGACCATATGTCATTTCTCACAAATTGATTTAATTTCTTATGCATGGTATTTGTCAAGCACTCATCGGACATGCCCTCTTCTACTTTTTTGGGTTCGATGTGAGAAACACAACTGGCATAGGCGAATTAGTTTAGAACACGGTAGCGTAGCCTCATACCTTCACTCAAATCGCCTAAAATAAGTTCTTTTGGATGATTTAGCTCTACTCTGGTAGAAGATTCCTCTGTAGAAATGGCATTAGGAGTTACTTGCGAAATATTAGGAAATGTTGAGTTAGGTGAATATTCAACATGATCATCCTCTTCATCAGAACAATCATGGCTTTCAGGATACTCATGAAGGATATCATTCACAACAACATTAATGGATTCCATCACCATTTGAGTGTAAAAATTATAGACCCGATAAGCTCGACTAGTTAGGCAATATCCTATGAATATTCATTCATCACTTTTTAAGTCAAACTTGTCTAAATTTTTTCTATCTCGTAAAATAAAGTATTGATTACCGAAAATATGAAAATACTTAACGTTAGATTTCTTTCCTTTCCAAAATTCATATGGGGTTGTTTCTATCCCGGGTTTTAGGTAGACCCGGTTGATTATGTGACATGTCATGCTCACGACCTCGCCCTAAAAGTGCATGGCAATATTTTTACATTGCATCATAGTTTTGGCCATTTCTTGAATAACCCAATTTTTACGTTCAACAATGTCATTTTGTTGATGAGTGATAGGGTATGAGAATTCATGATAAATTTCTTCTTCATTACAAAAATTTTCTAAATTAAAATTTTCAAATTCCCTTATATGGTCATTACGGATTCTAATGATAGAAGTTCCTTTTTTATTAGTAAGTTTTTTACATAAAATTTATACGTGATTAAACGTGTCAGACTTTTCTCAAATAAGGTTTATCCAAGAATATCTAGAGTAATCATCAACAACCACTAAAATGTACCTTTTGCTCCTAGACTTTCGGATCTAAAAGGTTCCATAAGATCCATATAAATTTGTTCATGGAGACGCAATGTGTGGATGTCATTATGAAATGAGTGACTTGATCTAATTTGTTTTCCTAATTGATAAGGGTCACACACATGATGTTTGATATTTGACAGTTTAGAAAGCCCTTCAACACAACTTTTCTTCAAAATTTTCGATAGGCTTTTAAAATTTAAGTGGTCAAGGCGTTGATGCCACAATTCTGGATAATCAATTTTAGCGGAGTTGCATCTAAGAATGTGGTTTAGCTCGATACCATAAAGATTGTCAGGAGTTCTTTTACCCTCTAAGACAATCGAGCTATTTGTGTTACAGATGCAACATTTATCTTGAAAAAATCAGACTTTAAAATTGTCATCACAGAATTGACTAATACTCAGGAGGTTAGATTTTAACCCTGAGACATACAGGATAGCACAATGTTTTGAGAGTCCAAAGACACAGATCAAACCTCGGCCAAGAATAGAAGTTTTAGCGCCATCACTAAATACAATCATTCCATCAGGATGGTCTGACATCGAGGAGAACATGACTTTATTTTTACACATGTGTCTAGAGCATCTCCTATCCAAATACCACAGGGACTAATTTTGAGTTTTCAAGGCAATATGAGCAACATTGCATGAATATATTTTAGAAGAGTTTCTCAACTCACTTTTCTTTATCCAGATTTTATCTCCGAATTTATTTTCTGTTTCAACCTTTTTACTTGTTCATTCAATTGTTGAATGTGATTGACAAGTTTATTCATTTTTATTTCTTGTCTTTGGTTATATAGAAGATTTATGGTAAACAACGAGGACAAATGTGACCAATTTTTTCACACGCATTGTAGGTAGATATAAACTGAGACATGAGAGGAGAGTTCATAAATATTTGGTTGAAATATGTATATATTTTAATTGACTTGTAAGTTTTTGTGTGTTTGTTCATGACCTTTTAACTATATAGATTAGGCAAATGAGTTGAATCAAATCTTTTCTTTACACGTTGAGACACCGTCTTAGTGACTTTAGATGTGTTAATATTTTTTAGTGTAATTTTTGTGGCGGAAACAAAGATAGTTTTAGGTTGTGGGTCCTGTTGAAAAATCTTTTCAACATACCCCAAACCCTTTTTATTTTCAGCTACTTTCCCAAGCCTGAATATATGATTAAGTTTTTTTATTCCACTTAAGTATTTTTTCTAATCGTTCTTAGTGTTCTCAAGCTTCTCTTCTAGGGAATTAATTTTAGTGATTAAGGAGCTATTTTTCATTTTCGGATCATGATGTGCAATAGTGGCACCCTTCAATTTTGTCATAACTTTTGTTTTTTTCTTTCCAGGTCGATGAGTTTACTATTTAAGGTATTATTTATTTTCTTTATTTTTAAACATTTTCTAAATAGTTTGTCATATACTTTTTGATATCCATCAAAATCATTATCAGATTCTTCATGAGAGAAATCTGATTGTTTAAGAGGTATACTGGTGGCTTCGTCACCACTGATAATAGATGTCTTGAATGCCATATAATTCACTTCATCATCTTCGAAGGATTTTTCGTCATGATTTTCATCATCTTCATCGTCCGTTAGAGACACATTTAAATATTTGTCTTTCTGACGCTTAAATTAAGACACTTGATCCGGATATAACTAAAGCCGTAGCATTCATAGCATTGAATTCCTTGGATTTTTTTATTTTTGGAATCTTTTGTTTCCTTTTTATCTTTTTTGATCGAAGTATGAGATAAATCAGTTCCTTTGAAGGGTTGTTAGCTGTTCATTTTTTTAAAAAATTTCTTAATATTTTTGACCATTATGGTAAAATCCTCATCACTATGTGACTCATCGTCCAAGTGATAATCTCTCTCTTCATTTATAGTTTTAAGGGCAATTGATTTATTTATTTATTTTTGACTGATGAAGAGTGTGCTCATAAGTTTAAAGATACCCAACAAGTTCTTCTATTTTTAATTTATCTAGATATTTGCTATCTTCAATAGTAATGACTTTTGCTCTAAAACGTTCAGACAAAGATAGAAGAACTTTTTGGACAATTCTATTTTTAAAAATATGTTCTCTTAAATTGAATGTAAAGTTCACAATATCATTTAATTTTATATAAAATTTATTAAATGTCCTGTCATCTTTCATCCATATTTCTTCAAACTTAGTGGTGAGCATTTATAATTTTAAATTTTTAACCAATTTAGTTCCTTCATGGGTAATTTCAAGAACGTCTCAAGTTTTGTTTGATATCTTACACATAGAAATGCGTTTAAATTCTTCAGGTAATACAGCCATAAATATAGTATATAATCCCTTACTATTCCAATTGCATGCATCAAGTTGTTCTTTCAATCACAAAGGTAAAACTTTTGGTTCGTCACCCATGATGCTTCTGGGTAGAGTTCACCTAATTTGAGTACTAGTCCAGACGCGCTCATCTATCGATTTGAGAAAGGCTCTTATACGAACCTTTTAATATGCATAACTGCTCCCATCAAAATAGGGAGGAGCGGACAGTGATTCACTAGTATACATCTAGATCGGAGCGGCGAATCGGGGTAAGATTCTGTTACCAATTGAAAAGGACATGTCATCCAAATTATACAACAAAATTTTAACCCATTGATATATTAACGAAGCAATATAAAAATTAAATATTCAATACACGTAAAAAATATTTATATCTAGATACAAAGAACAATAATATGCATAAAATGTATACAACAATAAGCAATAGTAAAAAAAAGATATTTTTTTGTGGCGAAGGAAAAACTCGATACCCACAGTAATCAAGAAAAACCCTCCAAGCTTCAACGGCTAAAGAAGATATCCACTATGAAAGTCAACTTAGAGATTGGGTAATATAGGCATGTTAACCTAGTCGGCTTACTCCTATCTTGTGATCCCTATCAAAGAACTCCTTGGATTTGCCCGAGACAACGGAACATGACGCCTTCTGGTCTTCACATCAATATTCTCTCCTGAACTACTTGAAATAGCAAAAACACCACTGGATCCTCTTCTTCACAATACCCATGTCGCCAACGAAGGTAAAAAAAGGTAGAAGTGTTGAATTGGTAAAGAGAAGGTAATCAAAAAACCCATTAGTACATGAAGCACAATGATGTAATTTTGATTTTCTCAATTGGGGAAAAAATAAATGGAATGAAAGTTTAAATTTTCTCAAAATGGGTGCTCTAAAATACTTCAATAAAAAGGTAAGGCAACTGGAAGAATGAGAAAATTTATAGTGAGCTTAAAAAAACGCGTTCAAAAAAATGATTGTTGCCTCGACTCTCGAGCGCGGCTCGAGCCCACTGCAAGCACACCATGGTTTTCAAGAGGAAACCCTATTGGGGCTCGAGCAAGAAGGCGGTGAGACTCGAGTGGATGGTTATTGGATTTTAGGCTCGAGCGCCCGGCGAGCCCATGGAATGCGCGAGGCTACCGAAATCAGGGCTCGATTGGATGGCGAGCAGACTGCAGGCGCAGGGCTTCAGGAATCGAAGCTCGAGTGGTTAGTAGATGAACAGCAAGCGGGATGCTCCTAGAACTCGGGAACGGATAGCCACGAAAATAAGTTGATGCAGTACTTCGATTAACACAATCCAATATCAACATATGACTAAATATGGTCACAAAATATACCAACCACAAAAATGATCCTAACACAAGTGAATTAATATCTTTGAAGAGTAAGAAGTTTTCTATTAGATGAATGATTCTCAATACTTACGCTGTGTGGTTCCCTAAGAATTATCAGATGTAAGTGAGTCTCTTCGAAGGTTGAGTGGTTTTTTAAATTTTATTATTATATTTTAGTTATCTTTTTATTAATTCAAGTTTTGATTTATTTTCAAACATAATGACACTTTTCTCTTGGGACAAGTGGATGTAGTTGTGGGTATAAATGCTCTGCTCTTAATCTTCTTTAATACCGGGGAGTTCTTGGAAATCTCTACTCTTGAATGCGTGAGAGTTTCTTTTCTCTCTTTCTCAATTAATTAGTTTTCGAATCCTTATAATTGTAGCTTGATTTTATATTTATAAGTTAAATCAGAAAATATAGAAATTGGAGTGGAGTTGTTACTGGTTTGGTTGTATATCCTAAGCTAAAGATTAGTTTTACCCTTTCCTTGATCTCCACTTAATGTCATCGTATTATCTAAATCAACATATATTGACTTGGTCATTGTAACCTTCTGCCATAGTCAGATCTCTCTTCAGTGTTTACGACCACTAACTGGCTCCGCATAAACTGCCATATTTCAAGTACATACAGTTAGATTTGGTCACTCCCTTGTGGGTAGCTCAATAAACAGACACGTTATCAGAGGATCACACAGATTTTATGGATATTCGGAGTGCTACAAATTGGCTGCAGCAAAGATCAAAGTAACTGTTTATTGGAATAAGCAAATCTTAGAATGACCGTTCGTTGTAGAAGGCAAATTTCGGAGTGACTATTTGTTAGAAAAGGCAAATCTCGAAATGACCATTTGTCAGAATAGACAAATCTCGGAGTGATCGTTTGTCAGAGAAAAAAAATCTCGGAGTGACCGTTCGCCGAAGAAGGCAAATTTCGAAGTGAAGAATTCCAAGTGGAATCCCGGGATGGAATTCCAAGAGTGAAATTCTAATGGTGGAATTTCAGAGTGAAATTCCGAAATGGAGTGACTTCACTTAGCCAAAGAGATTAGTGACGACTAAGGATACTAGGTGATGGCTGAGGACACTAACTGTTAGCCAAAGAGACTAGTGACGACTGAGGATACTAGGTGATGGTTGAGGATAGCTTGTCTGGAAAGTTGGCAGCTAACGTTGTGAGCAGTTGACTTTTCAAAGTCAAGCTTTTACAGAAAGAGGTAATGATCCGCAGTGATGTGCCATCTATGTAGAGCAGAGTCAATGACCCACAGAGTACGCTGTTGCTTTGGGGGAAGACAAAACTAGTGAAGTCGAGAAAATGACAAAGTTGCGCGACAAATCATCCGTAAAGATCGCGCCAAAGTGAAAAGAGATTTGGAGTCTGAATTTTTATAAGAGTGCACTAGGTACTTTAGAAGAAGGTGCAGTAGACGGGTGCGGCAAGATAGCAGCGGTGAAATACAAGAGGAGAGTGGAATGGAGCAAAGTGTCGAAGGGAACTCTCGTCGTTCACCGTCTACCGCTACACATGTAAAATCAGTGAGTAAAGTGCACCACTAGTAAAAAGAAGAAGAGAAGAAAATAGAGATATAAGAGGGAAGAAGAGCTTCTTTACTCTGAATATTATTTTTCTTATTCTATCTCGAGTGTATAACGGGTATTCTTTCTCCGAGGTTCTTGTAAATGATTTTACATAGTGAAAGTTTATTCGAAACTTGTCCCGTAGTTTTTTCTTTGATTGAGAAGAGTTTTCACTTTAAAAATATTGTGCATTCTTTTTTCTTTATTCCTATTAAATTGGTGGCTGACGGTTGATAGAGGGGTTCGTATTTTTCGCTGCATGACTGTCATTTTATCTTCTCAATTTCGTCTGAACGGCATTTCCTTACCCCCAATGCATGCTCTGCAGAAGGGCACTTCTGGTCTATATCTTTTCTGCCCAAACGTTGATAGATTATGTAAAGCCCAAGCTGCCATATTATAATAGTGTATCAAACTCTCAGTTAAGGAAACGTTTTATTTTATCAACATGAAATAGTCACTTCTATAATAATATCGTTCTAAACAAAGACACAAGGTCCAGCGGCCACAATATTTGGGTAACTGGGGCATTGCCCATAATTTGGATCTCACATGTTGACCAGTTATTTTGTAAAACCAAATACGTATCATCCCTAACTATCCATCAAAAGACCTAAAGCTTTATAATACTTCACAACTGGATTAAGACCATTTATTCTGTTGATAAGAGATATGAAAGAGTAGTGACTGAATGCTCTGATATATATATTCTTTTACTATTAGATTTTAGCGGCAGGTTCTTGCATCAATGTTTTTTTTTTTATTTTTTTATTTTTTGGTTACAGAGTTCCATGCGATTTGTATCTAGAGTCCCCCTTATAATTCTGCTAATTAGCAGAATTTTTGTTTAGCATATAGCAATCAATGAGTACAAATTCTGAGGCCTAATGAATGAACTTAAAGCCTTAGCGGTATGTTTAGCTGGGGAATCAACGAAATTCTACGGAATCGAATAAGCACTATCACAATAAGTATTATGAGAAAGGAGATGAAAGTAAATATCAAGTTACTTGCTTGCACGAAATACAATTAGCCTCAAAAATGGTTTGAAAATTCCATCAGAGTAGCCATTAAGATGTGAGGTGAGGGATGATAGTGATAGAAAACCGATTGGCAAACACCAGCTGGCCATTTACCGGCGTCATTTGACACCGGATGACTGTTTATTAGGGCTGACCGGTTGTTCTCAAAGATGATTGACGAGTAGCATTGGCAACGAGTCTCATTGATTGGTCGGACAGGTGCGGTAGGATGAGCGGCTGCGGTGGGTTGGGTTGATAATTACTATTTTTATCATTTATAAACAATAAGTTATTCCTTTTTCTTTTTTCATAATCACAAATATTTTCATATAATATTTATTTTTAGTAGCTATCTTTAACCAAACACAATAATAAAATAAGATAAAAATAAATAGGTAACAAAATAAACTTATTTCCCCACCAAACACAATAAAAATGCTAGGATGTAACAGTCTAATTTATGCACAATGACATAGGACATATTATGTCATAATCTAGCCGTCGGCTTCGCAATTCTATATAAGTTGAACTTCAAGATTGTTTTATGTAAGCCTAATTTGAAATGGACTATGTTTCTCAGCTGGGTCAGATGTTATTTTAGAGCAATTAAATTTTAATTTAGTCACTTATCAAAAAAAAATGATTTTAGTTTGTCAGTAGGGTTGGATTATTTGGAATTTGCTTTAAGACATCTATTTAAATATATTTAATGAAACATAGGCCAAGTCAAAGAAAAAAAAAATTATTTGAATTGGATTCATTAAGGTAGGGTCCAAGATGATTTCTTTAATCAGGATTAACAAATTTTACACGTATCAATAATTAGCCATGTAGAGCAGCCTTTGCTGGTGCCACCTGGCATTGCCGGTGGAGACTCTTGACTATAATGAAGTTGACGTGACTCTGACTTTTATTATGATTATTATTATTTTGCTAAATTATCGGCTTTATCAACATGGTGCTCTAAAACCAGTGATCGTTATGTCATTTTGCATGGCAATGCCATATTTGTTTCTTGTTTTTTGATATTCTTTTAACTCTATGCATCGATCAAGAGACCAAATGCTTTACAAAGTTATATGAGCGTATAAAATTATAGGCGATAAATGACCGTGCTTCATTTGAATGGATGCAAACTTTCCTTTTTAAAATAGAATTTTTTCCTATAAAAATTATAATAATAATAATTATTATTATTATTATCATTATCATTATCAAACACAAATGAATTGAGCCTTCACCTTATCTCACAGGATTATATAAATAAAAAATGATTATGCTCACTGAAAATGATGTATACTTGCCGGAGTCTTTATTATGTCACAGGAAAACGTTATTTTATTTTCTGTCCTCCTGTACTGATCCTTTTTTTTTCAATAATATTTTTCCCTAAAAGCATAATCTTGTAAACTTATGGAAATGACAAAAGGCAAAACGGGAAGTTTGGCTAACTGCTTCATTAAAATACATGGATGTTAATACTCAAAAAAATGCAGTTGCGGACCACTTGGCGGAACTGGGCGAGCAGCTGAGAGTGGAAGCCCAGGATTGGTTTTGCACTGCCACATTCAATTTGGAAACTGTGTTGAGACAAAAGGTCGGCCGGATAAAATAACGTAACGTCACACACAGTAAAAGAAAAAGAAAAAGAAGAAGTACATACAAATTTTACGTGAAAAATCTTTCACAAATCGAAAGAAAAAAAACCACGGAATACAAAGTCCACTGTAAGTCCATTATATGAAAAATTGATTACAAACGCCCGAAATGAAATATCTGCAACACATCCGATAATAACAAAGAAAAAACTCTTCAGAGTTAAACAAAAAAATATTTCTTCATTTTCACTTTCTATTTTTCTCTCTTCTTCCTCACTAGTGGTGCACTTCTCTCTTTTTTCACCTTTGAATCTCTCACACCCTTTTTTCACCGTTTACAATATGCTTATATATTGTTGATCCGTCCAATATTCTATTCCAGATAAAATCTATTCCTACCAACAATATGAAGATATTCTACATAAACGGTACCCTAAGATCACGCACGTTCGGAAAATATTCTGAGCTGGCACCCATGGACCCAACTGGATTCCAAACAGGAAATCCATTCATGCCAAACCGGCATTCCTGCCAAATTCTGCCAATCTGGCAAATTGGGTATTTTGCTTTCTTCAAAAATGGTTAAATCTTCTATTTTTGCTAACTCAGAATCGTGGTGTTTTACCACTATTTTGCCTTCACAAATTCTGCTAACCTTTGACCGTAATTTCAATCGGCAAAATTTGTACTTGCCATTTGCCTTCTTAGTCGATCAACTTGTTGACCGATCATTTTACCTTAAGGCAAATCTGTGCCTGCCAATGGGCATCCTTGGCCGTCCCGCTCCTTGGCCGCTGGCCTCCATCAGTCGGTCAACTCCGTTGATCAGCTTCTACTCTCCAAAAAGGTACTCCAATATTTTTCACTCTGAAAATGCTCTCCGCCAGTCAACCTCTATATTGACCTTCTTTAGTTCTCCACCGGTCAACCTTCCATTGACCGAAAACTGTTTACTGGTTTTGCTCTCCGTCAAATTAACTCCGTCATTTGCTCTTTTTAAAACCGCCGTTGACAAAACTTATTTGTTGAGTCACCTACAAAGGAGTCACCAATGAGTGAGTGACTAACCTCAATAAACTACTCCGGATCCAGACTGAACGGTTGTTCCCCCTCTGTTTCTGTTTTTTTTTTTCTATCTCTTTCGTCTATTATATATATATATATATATATATATATATATACAACCAAACATAAGGAATCCGGAGTTTGTCCGAAAGATATATATTATTGCTAAATCATAATGAATTTAATGCGTATGGGGAAATGAAATATGGATACTGTTGAGGTCACTCCCTTGCGGGAAAAAGGTCGCGGATTTTTTGTGAAGATGTGTTCCACGGACTTATGAGCTTACTGTCCGAGGATTCTAGAAATAAACGTGGTCATTATTATCCGAGAACTTATATAGCATAGTTCCGAGAACTCTGTGCAGTATAATTTCGAGGACTTTGTAAGTGGTAATTAGGCCTAAGGATTGAAGCTCAGAAAGTACACGTGGAAGTCAGTTCAGAAGATTTATTGAGCACGCGAGATCTGTAGGGAATATGCGCCGTCCTTGCTGAGTGGGCGCCATTTCTATAAGACACGACAATTTGCAGTACCGTTACAGAGTTGTATGTGCGTCAGGCAGCTGCCTGTACGTGTGTCATCCATGTTGGCTTGGCCGTTGTTTTCAACAGGCCATATTTATATTGTAGTATGTGCTGAGAGTTGTATGAGGGGCATGTGAAATTTCTTAGTGTTGAAAGTGGAGAGAAAGAGCGAAAGAAAAATAAGAGCAGTGAGTGAAAAAATCAAGCGTGAGTTTTTACATACTTGTGTTCTGTTCTTCATTTTCGCCTTTTGGGCTTGTGTAGTCGTGTTATTTGTGTAACCATTTTTATATAGTAGATTTGTTGAGGATTAGATGCTCCGTAATTTTTTTTATTTGTAAAGAATTTTTCACATAAAACTGTACGTTCTTCATCTCTATCTCCCATTCTGTGTGTGTTTGAGTATTTATTGTCTGACCGACCATTTGCCTTAATAAGTTCGAAGTTTTCATGTGTGTCCAATCCTTTTCTAGCCCAACAAGTGGTATCAGATATGTGATTCTTTGACTGGTGATTTCATTGAACGTTGCTAATGGAAGTTGGAAGCAAGATGATTTGCTTAAACGGCACCAATTATAATACTTGGCATAGCAAGATGTCTGACCTACTACTTGTCAAATCCATACATCTTTCGGTGTTCGCCATTTAAAAGCTTGAGGCGAAATCGGAAGAGGAATGGATGCTGGAGAACATGTAAGTGTGTGGTTATATACGGTAATTTGTAGATGATAATGTGTATAACCACATTAGAAGTGAGACGAATGCCAGAGCGTTGTGGGAGACGTTGGAGGCACTCTATGCCTCTAAAACTGGCAACAACAAGATCTATCACCTAGTGAAACTGATACAGATTCAATACAAGGACAATTCGTCCGTTGCAGATCACTTGAACGAATTTTAAGAATGTGTAGACCGGCTGAGTGGCATGGGTATGAAGTTCTCACATAGCCCTGTACACACACGCTACACCAAGCACATGCACCCGAGTTGCCACTCAACTTCTCACCATCTCCATCACAAGAATCGCTCCATAGAGCAATAGGCTCTATTCTCCCGAACGTATCCCGATTCTTACGTACAATAAGAAAAATTCCAAACTTTCATAATTCAACAAGTAAATCAATAGTTTCTATAGTATAAATCCATTAGCTATTGTGTTCCCATTTAGCATAAGCCTCCGAAACAATTTCGTCTCCATCGTCTAGAGTCAAGGCTCTGTTTTTCCCCCAAATTTCGATTTACTAGAGAAAGCCACCATTTCCATATAATCGAGACATGAAACGATTTGCTTGCAACAAAAGGGAGATTTGCTCGCAAAGTAACGGGGTCTAATTCTTCTTGCCATTGTCAAGTCACTAGACTAGAATGAAAACCAGAAACAGAGCACGGTGCTCTGTTTCCACGACTACGTTAAATCTAGAAAATCAGGGGGGGGGTGTAACAAGTAAAATCGATACTTTAGAATTCCATTAGACATATTACTAACTCCCAATTTATCCTCAAGCCCAAGAGGTCGGTCGTTTCCTCACAAGACTGTGGCCCTGCATTCGAGTTCCTAATTAGTAACTCTTGATTCTCACCAATTTATCCCCGAATCAGAACATGAAATCGAAGATTCGACATTAACAAGAATGAATGAAGAATTTATTTTGCAAGGTAAAAATTTTACTTACCTCTAATTTCCTCTTCACTTTTCGGTGACGGCAACTGCAGAGCAACCTTCCTCTTCAAATTGCTTCCCCCTTCTAACCCTACCGCGCTTTTAAATAATGAGAAGGGCCGGTTAGAGTTTTCTCATAGTTTCTATGTAAGTCGAAACCTTCCTCGTTCGCCGCTGCCCTACGCGCGCCTTTCTTCTTTCCTTTCCCTCCTCTCATTCCTTCTTCTCATTCCCTTCCTATTCTTTCTCTCTTCCACTCCTTTCCTCTCTTTTCCTTTTTCTTTCCTTTCCACCGTCCGATTATTATTATTATTATTATTATTATTATTATTATTATTATTATTATTATTATTATTATTATTATTATTATTATTATCAGTCAATACGTTAGGTCACATCCTAATTTAGTCGGCTTGGTTCATAATTAAATTTACTAATTAATCTAAATTTAATTTAGTGACCTAACGTTTATTCCTAAACCCGTTGATCCAAATATTCTAACTTATTGGGCTCACACATTAGTCCAATTATACAAATTTTTAGCTCAAGGGTGATTAAGAATAATTATCCTAATTAATTATATATAAAATATTCACAGCGTTACACGGTCAATAGGATGTTAACCGGATTCTTCTCTCAACCGGTCAACTTTCTATTGACTAGCCTCTTGCTTGCCCGACCGGTCATTTTGCTCCAACTGGTCATTTTGCACAACTGCCAATTTGCTGCAACCGATCATTTGTAGTACTCTAGAATTCCACTCCAAATTTCTTGTACAACCGGGCATTATGCCTCAAACAACCGACCAATCAATTTTGCCGCGTGACAATACTTCCCACACGAGTAATCCCAACAAACTTTCCTTCATGACTGCATGGGAACAAAATTAGTCAGACCAACTATATCACAACAAACTTTAAACTTTCTCTTGGGCAATACTTTGGCCAACATATTTGACCCATTTTTTTCAGACTGGACCTTTTTGAGTGATAGCAATACTTCGTCAACAATATCTCTTACCTAATGGTATCGAATATCAATATGTTTCGATCTTAAATAAAATGAAGAGTTATTACTGAGATATATAATACTTTGGCTATCACAAAGTACCCAATACTTCTCATACTTGAGGCCCAATTTTTGGATGACTTTTTTCTTCCACAATATCTTCTTGCTCCCTTCTGTGACTGCATAAATTCTGTATTGTGGTGGAGAGAGCAACGCACTTTTACAGTTTAGATTGCCAGGAGACCACCTCTCCGTAAACTTGACCAAATATCCCGAAGTAAATTTTCTGAAATCAACATCTTCGGCCATATCAGCGTCTGTGTAACCAATCAATTAGTGCTTTTCACTTCAAATATACAAACACATCTTGAAAGTCCCCTGGATATATCTCAAAATCCACTTTACAGCTAACTAGTACTCCTTCCCTGGATTTGAGAAAAACCTTCTAACAGTATCGACTGCATGTGTAATATCTGACATTGTGCACACCATAACATACATCAAACTCCCTACTGCTGAAGAATAGGGCACACTTGTTATGGTAGTCTTCCCAATATCCGAGGTCGGACACTGCTAACTGCTCAACTTGAAGTGGTTGGCCAATTGGGTACTCATTGGCTTGGACTTCTTTATCTTAAACCGTTAAAGTATTTTCTCGACATAACTTTCTTAGGACAGCCAGAATTTCTTATTCTTATGATCACGAAATATTCTAATACTCAGAATATGATTTGTCAGCCCCACGTCCATCATGACAAACGATTGTTCAAGATGCTGCTTTAATTTCTTAATCCGAGTACCGTTTTGTCCAACAATCAGCATATCATCCACATAAAGGAGAATAATGACAAAGTGTCTTCTGAAAATATTTAATAAAAAATACAGTGGTTCAAAATAGTCTTATGGTAACCTTGATCCACTATAATAGACTCAAACTTCTTATATCATTGTCTTGGTGCTTACTTTAGCCCATATAGGCTTTTCTTCGAATGACACACTTCGGGTTGGGGATTAGAATATTTTGTGATCGGAAGAATAAGAAATTTTGGGTGTCCCAAGAGAGTTACATTGAAAAAGTACTTCAATGGTTTGACATGAAAAAATTCAAGTCAGTGAGAACTCCACTAGCCAATCACTTCAAGTTGAGTAGGAAGAAATTTCCGTCCTTAGACACAAAGAAAGCCCTCATGAATGGTATACCTTATTCGTCAGCTGTTGGTAACTTGATGTATGCGGCTGTGTGTACAAAATCGACATTACTCATGCGGTTAGTACTGTTAGCAAATTCCTCTCAAATTCAAGAAAGGCTTGAGATATCTCCGGGGAACTTAAAAATGTGTCTACGGTATGGAGAAGAGAAGCTCTAGCTAGTCAGCACACATATGCGGATATGGCCGGGGATATTGACTCTCATAAATCCACATCCGGGTACTTGATTAAGTTTGCCAGATGGGCAATCTCCAGGCAATCTAAATTGCAGAAGTATGCTACTCTTTTCATTACAAAGGCTGAGTACATTACAGTGACCGAGGCCAACAAAGAGTTATTGTGGATGAAAAGGTTTATCCAAGAGTTGTGCTTGAGGCAAGAAAAATACGTGGTATTCTATGACAGTCAAAGTAACATACACTTGTGTAGGAACTCCTCATTCCACTCGAGATCGAAGTACATTGACGTTTGATACCATTGGGTGAGAGACATTATTAATGAAGGGCAGCTATTTGTAGAGAATGTTCGGTTAGATGAAAAAAGGTCAGACATGATAACCAAAGTTTTACCCAAGGGAAAGCTTAAAGCTTACTGTGGCATCGCTGGGCTGACTAATTTTGTTCCCACTCAGTCGTGAGGAGAACTTTGTTAGGGTCACTCCGTTGTAAGAAAAAGGTCGCAAACTTTTTGCGTAGATGTGGTCCGCAGACTTCTGAGCTTACCGTTGGAGGATTCTGGAAATGGACGGGGTCATTATTGTCCGAGGACTTATACGGTATAGTTTTGAGAACTCTGTGTAGTATAATTTCGAGGACTTTGTAAGCGACAATTAGGCCCAAGGACTAGAACTCAGAAAGTACACGTGGAAGCCAACTCAGAAGATTTACTGAGCACACGAGATCTGTGGAAAAATGTACATTGTCCCTGTTGTGTGGGCGCCGTTTCTACAAGGGCACGACAATCTGCAGACTATTGCAGAGTTATATGTGCGCCAAGTTGCTGTCTGTATGTGTGTCCTCCACATTAGCTTAGTCATTGCTTTCAACACTCCATATATATTGTAGTGTATGCTGAGAGCTATGTGAGAGGCCTGTGAAATTTCTAAGTGTTGAAAGAAGAGAGAAAGAGTAGAAGAAAAGTGAGAGCAGTGAGTGAAAAAATCAAGTGTGAGTTTTTATATACTTGTACTCTATTCTTCATTTTTGCCTTTTGGACTTATGTAGTCGTATTGTTTGTGTAACCATTTTTATATAGTAGATTTATTGAGGATTAAGTGTCATATGATTTATTCCTTCGATTTGTGATGGATTTTCTACGTAAAATTGTGCGTTCTTCATCTTTGTTTCCCATTCTATGTATGTGTCTGAGTGTTTGTTGTCTGACCAACAATTTGCCTTAACAAGTTTGAAGTCTTTGTGTGTGTCCAATCCTTTTCTGGCCAACAGATACTGTAATACTTTTTATGAAGATCCATTACACAGATTATCGAATTATCACATCATTTTATAAATTAAATATTAAATATACTTGATAGCTTTCTTGTCTCAAAGAAATAAGAAACCGGTTTTCTCTTCTTTTAATCTTCGCTCTCCATCCTTTCTAGAGTTGCTGAAAATTTATGTCAAGTTAATGAGTTCTTTAGATAGTATGCATTTATTTTAAATTAAAAAAATTTTGAAAAGGAAAGATGACAGAAAAATTATAAAACCTTCTTTTAAAACATAAAATAAAACCATTATTATTTCTACCTAAAAAATTGCCAACTTTATATACATAATTATAATTGGTAATTTCATCATTTATATATATAATAAAAAATAACTAATTCTTTAGTTATAAAAATTTTTTTTTATCAAATATCAAGTTAATTGAAAAAATGAGTTAACTTATAAAAATATAACAAAATCATATGAAATCATAATATTTAATCATTCTAATTAATTACAAAATATATATCACGTTAAGTTAAATAATTTTAACAAATATAATATATTTCTAAATGTAAGAACAACATAGAGAGTATTTTTTTTTTTTTTTGGTAAGTCCAAACATAGAGAGTAACGTGGTATAGATTGAGAGATGGAGATCTAAATGGCTTGTGTGGTAGCCCATAAGAAGATGGAAGTGCTCACTGGCAAGTTGACTCGGTAGATGAAACGCAAGCCCATCGCTGAGTCGAATCAGGTGATTTGAGTGAGTAGACCCGATGAGTTGACTCATCAAGCAGCTTACGATGCAGGACCAGAACATTCAACAGACGATAAAACGCTTAATCGCCATGAAGGAATATTCACATGAACATGCTGATAGGGCATCCAGTGCACCATGGTACTCACGCACTTTTTTAAACCGGGTACCTGGGGCATGCGGCGTGCGTGGGTTGCACGCGTCTTCTTCCTCTAGAGGGGCACACTACGCATGTGGCTCAGGGGCTTTCTCTCGTATGCACACGGGGTACGTACGTGCAAGCTCCTCCTATGTCCCTTTTTGGTACTATTTTTGTTGTTGCACTCATTTAAATAAGAGGAAAGTCCCTGTATCCTCAAATTTTAATTTGGAGAACATCAAAAATTTTACAAAAGATTATTTTTGAAAAAGAAATTGTATAAAGTACAACCTAACTCTAACACCATATTAAAAATGGATTGTACAAAAATAATACAAGGGCATAGCCCAAAACTTAATTTGACAAATTTAGCCTACACCTATGATTAGAAGAGAGAATTTTATATACGGGGAACTTTTACAGCCTATTAAAATTTTCTCTTAATCCTCATAGAGCTTTTTCACACTTCTGATGTGTTGCTCTCGTCATCACAACACACTCCTCACCCCCTTTTATTTTGTTTGGCTTTTCTCTACGTTTTTTTCCTCAGGTTTTGCCTGCCTAATATAAGGATGGAAGGAAGATGTCGAAATTCATTGGCAACTAAAGTGATGGGAATGATGAATACCGAGAAAAATGAAGAATTGAGGAAGTTAAAATATTGGGAGACATTGGCAGCTTTGATAGAGATGGTAAGGGCACTTCCTATTTGGATTTTCTGGTCATCAAGGATACACTGAAAACCTCATTGCAAAGTTCACTTTAATATACATGTATTTCTCTCGTAATTACCTAATACAAAAAGTTTGAAAAAGTTGCGATAGAATGTAACCCCACAATGCCCATGGGCATTTTGAATAAGAGAACAAACATGAATGACACTAGAAGAGGCATTCTCTTCAACCGCGAAAGCCTGTTATCATGAAGCTGAAAATACTTCATTACTAATAATCATTAGAAGAGTAACAGAACAGTAGACAGTAAAAAGAGTTTTATATCTTACAAATCTCCCCAAAGTTCTGTAAGTGTCTCTTGGAGGCTAAATCTATATTTGAATTTTGTCAAATGAATATTAGCTGATTCATGTGACTCATATTATCTTTGTTTTTCAAACTTTGTAGTAAAAATAAATAAATATTGTGAGATGAAAAGTTATAGACTCTTTTATAAAATGTAATTTTTTTCAAAATATATGATGTGTTAGTTAGGTTTAACTTTTACAACGGAACATCATACCAAAGACGAATTAGCAAGCGTCTGGCCTATATCAACCGATCCAAAGTCGAAATCAACAAGTGTTGGATCTTAGATGAATCAATAGAATGCAAATTTAATAAGAGTATTATTGCTCGAGTTTCATAAATTGTTTGACTGGCTTAATTATTTGACAATAACATTAACATGTTTCTAATTAAGTCCAAACCAATCGCTTGTGTTTTAAAAAAATGTAATGTGTATGTGGCAGTAATATAAAGCATGTAAACCCCACCCCTATGTCCTCATGGAAGATAATTTTCCCATTTTAAAGAATATTTTTAAAGATACAAATTTCTCCTCATATATATTATGAGATGTGCTTTGTTGAAGAAAATTATAATTATTAAATAAATTGATCAAGCATGATAGATAATTTTGATTAACAGTAGTAGATTTTTAATAGCGTTATTTTTAATCAATGATAATATTTTATATTGATTAAACTATTTCTAGTCATCACTCATTGGTTATTAATATAATAGTATTTTCATCTGTCTTATAGGGTTGGTGGCACCATCTTCACTGAGAGTATAGTCATTAGATAAAGAGTTATTGTTAAGGTATTTTGATACTTAACGATGAATACTTAAAGAACTCTAAAAATAATTTTTTATTTTACACGAAAAGTCAAAGTTATCTTTCAGAATTTGATCTTTATATTTTCATTGATTAAAAAATTATTAAATATATAAATTTTTTTTTAAAAAAAAATTAATTTTAACAAATCATTAAATATCTAATTAATAAATAAAAAATACAAAAATATCTTCTAACTAATTATTGTCTATCAAATTAATGTGATGGGACCCTGCCCGGACAAATGGCGGAAATTTGGGTGGTCTTGCTGTCATATCAAACTCATTGAAGCAATCCATGTGCGAGGATTAGGCCGAATGCTTCAATCACATGAGCGTGCTTTGTGTACTGCAATGACTCTCACAGCACATTATTCACAGACTTTGTTTCGATATTTACGAGTTTAATTGCAACCGAACCTTGCGAATCCTAATCACGCCCTTCATTGATCAGTGATTGATGACAAATTATCAAACTAAATGACCAATCGGCTTCAGATATGCATGTGCGGTGGATGGGTCTTCTCATATTTCACATCATGGATTGATTTTTAATTGACTGCGTCGGTTAAAATGCATCATCATCATCAAAGCTATGATCGTTACTCAAAATTGGCCCTACAGATGTATTATATGTGATGCTGACAATACGCGCAAGCTAAGCAAGAGGACTGACATGGATGATCCAAACCAAGAGTTATTGCTGCACTGCAAGGTTTATCTCAGTGGATCTGACGTGCACATTCCTTAATTACATTTACCACAAAATTATACGAGCAACAGACTCGGACAAGATTAGGATTGTGCATAAGATGTGGAATTGCATGAATGGACCTCCCCTCCAGCTTTTATGAGAGAATCCATGGCAATAAGTGTTGGCTTGATATGTTAGAAACCAACTTAGTGTTGGGTTTTAATTACTCTCTTATGGATGCCATAATAAATGAAGAGTTATCAAAACGATAAAAAATACAAAATGATTGTGCGATAATTATATGAGGATCGAACAAAGATCTATTAAAGGTCAACAAAGTGGCACATAATAGGCGCATCATTCATGCCTATACACTGATTCCAAATTGGAGGTTGTCTAAAGTATGCCCGATGGGGCACTTGTGCACCTAACTGACACTTGAGCACCACACCTAGTATAAAATTGTGCTTGACACAATTTTAGAGTAATCAGAAAATTATTTCTAACACAATGAGGGCTGCATAGATAAAGAAGAGAAAAAGAGAGAAGAGGGAGCTGTTTGATATCTAGTTATGATCCAATTTAAGTTTCATTTTTTGTCAAGACGAAGACGTTATTTTAAAGTGAATTTTTAGAATGTAATTTATTTGGTTATTCTTATCTCTCATTATATTTTTTTCTTGTAGGTTGTTAGGTGTGCTAAGGGAGTTGTAATTAGTCATTCTTTATTTGAGATTATAATGAAGGGATGTCAGAGAGAGTTATTTATAACCGACATTATTATAATAGATTTATTTAAAATTTATTTCATAATTTTTTTAATTAAAAATAATTTTTTACAGTAAAAACGTTACTATTATATTACTTATACTCATGAGTTTTATGATTAATATTTGACAGAAAATTTAGATTTTATTTTGCTGTGCTAGGTTGTGCATGTGTCTAGATCAAATCCCACCACTTAGGAATGTAGGTGTAAACATAAATATGAATTCATCCCAATCAATAGATGGTAATATCTTTATTTATATAGCTAAAATCAAAATTACATAGCCAAAATAGAATTATAAATTTTTTTATTTATTTATACTCTCTCAATGTAAATGGATCATTGAAATATACAAAGAAGGAAAAGATTACACAATATTAGAGTCATGGCTTTCTCCACAAAACAAAACCCTTGCTCTCCTTGGTTGATTCGTGCATCCTAGCTATGGCCGACAGGGACGCTATTCTCACCACCCTTACCAACCAAATGGCTGAAGCTTTATCCATAGCCTAGGTCTTGACCACTGAAAACTTGACCGCTCCCATTGACATCAAATTGGATGGTTTCAACAATACTTGTCGGTCCTAGGTTTCATGATATATATCTTTGACAAAGGCGCACTAGGTTATATTAATAACTACTATCCACCACTGCTATAGGAAGATTCTTCCTTTTAAAAATGATATGCCAATAATTCCATTATAAAAGAATGGTTAATAAACTCTGTGTCTGACACTCATTAACAACTTTATCTAATTTTGCACTATAAAAATATTTTCAGATGCCATTACTACGAATTATTTTGATGGACGCGATACTTTTCAAGTCTATAAAATCTAACGATGTGTGGCTTGACAACCAGGTAACTCCCTGGAGAAGTTCTGTATTGAACTAGAAGGACATTGGCAAGAAATTGATTTCGGCTGTCCAAATCTTATAAAATGTGCCATCAACAACAAACATTACAACAATCTATTCCAAGAGATTCACATTTACATCTTCCTCAATGGTTTAGACAATAGTCTTGATAATATCAGCAACGATGGTGCTCCAAAAGAACCCATTTTATTTTGACGAGAAAGCCTTTGCTCATGTCTGCAAGGAGGCACTCTAACAGGCAATTATGAGCACCTAGGATTCCTTAAGTGCTACACTTGACACCAAGGGGCTGAAACTGAGTTTAAACACTTCACCCTCTATTACGATCTCCAACCAATAAATTAGGAAGCCCACTATATCCTCTAAGTCATAGACCCTTCCTAAGGGAATTAAATGTTCCTATTGTGGCAACCAGTGCCACACAAGTGAAAGTTATTTTGAAAAATGGCTATTCTGATTGGTGGTATGAGTTGCAAACAAAGAAAAAGAAAGACTCGATTGGAGCAGATGTAATCACTGTTAAGGTGGCTATAGTATTAGTCAAATCCCACCTTTCCTTTAATTCCATAGGCTGAGTTTTTTTTTAAGTAATTAAATTTGAATTAAAATAAAAAAATAGTATACAAAACTAAATTATAATTTCAAGTATTTTGCCAACTTAGAGATAGAATATAGACGTTAGAATATTCCCCGAGCACACCATAAAATATCCATGAAACCAAAAAGAAATTACAAAAAAGAAATAAAAAATTGGCCAAAAAGCCATCATTCAACCGACCACTGGCCATTAATCTAGTTGGCAAACAAAACCATACCGGGAAGAAGCATTTATCGAAAAGCGACCTCCATACCGGCAGAGAGCCATACCGGGCAAATAGTGTAGCCCAACCCACAACCGTCCACCACTGCCAAACGCAGACCAAACTGCCCAGATCTGTCAACCATATCGGGAAAAGTATTCCATCCTCTTACCAATCATCCCATCCCACTCTACCAACTTGGTACAACCATTCCACTTGCAGTGTCCTCACTCCCCTACAGCCAAATCTGCCATCCAACTCAGAAGAACCATTCCTTCCATTTAGCCAAACCGGCCATTCTAACCGGAAAAACCATCCGCCCATCTCTAATTCCCTAGGCTGAGTTTACACACCTTTCCTTAATTACCTAGGCTAAGTTTTCCTAGGATGCAGGACCCATCTCTGACATAGGTAACTGTGATTCTAGTTTATTTTCTTACTATTGTGATGTTTGTCGTTTTGACTTTGGAGCTATAGGACATATGAATTTTGTAGCTATTGATTTTACAACAACATCTCCACCGCAATGCAGCAATATTGCAAATGCTAATGAGGTTATCTCTCTGGTCACAAGTGTCAAATCTGTGTATCTCTCTCCTTTTTTCAAATTATTAAATATGTTACTTGCACTATTACTCTTATATATATTATTACTTGTTTGATAGAATTACTATAGAATTAAATTATATTGTTCTAATTTATCCTACATTTTATCATCTTCAATATATTCTCACTAAGAAAATAATTAAATGCAGTACTAAAGGGGGGTCTATACGACATGGAAGACATCAGCATAGATTATGCTCATTGAATACAGAGTGATAAGAAGAGAGACAAATCAGGCCATGTCATTGATGATTAGGGCATCCAGATTTTAGTTGTTTGAGACATTTACTGCCTCATTTATTCATTAATATATTATTGTTTGACTTTAAATGTGATACCTGTAATGTAATTAAAAGTTATCATATGGCTTATTCACTAAGTAAGAATAAAAGTACTATTCTTTTTACTTTAATTCACTATGATATGTGGGTTCTCTCTCCTATCTCTATTAGTTTCGATGTTCATTAGTTTGTCATCTTTGTTGACCATTATACTCATATGTTTTGGCTTTACCAGATTAAACATAAAGAAGAAGTGCCATACGTACTTCAATCATTCCATGCAATAATCTAGACCCAATTTTTAGCCAAGCATTGAGTTATTTGCTCTGATAATGGCAATGAATAAGTTAGTCAATGCTTTCACAACTATTTTGAATACTATAAAATTGTACATGAGATATCATGTTCTCAAACTCTTTAGTAAATTGGCATATATGAGTGAGAAACACCAATATATTTTCAAAATTGCCCAAGCATTATTACATGGGTCTTATGTGCCAACTCAATATTAGCTCGATGCAATGTCCACTACCATAAACTTACATAATAAATTGCTCTCCAAAATCTTAAATCTTAAGATTCTGCTCAAGGTTCTAACATCACAGGCTTTCCTACCCGTAGCCTTGATACTCTCTCCATGAGTATTTGGGTGTGTGATTTGTACATCTTTGCAAAAAATCAAAGAACCAAAATTGAATTCATGTACAACCCGATACCTATTCTCTGGCTAAGGCATCCACTAGAAGAGATACCATTGCTATGATTCCTTTATTCAATACACCTATGTGGCTTTCTAGATGTTACATTTATGGAGTCCAACACCTTTTTCTAGATCCAACTATCCTCTTAAGGGGAGACTCAGGATGCAGAGTATAATTAGTTGCACTTTGACTAGCCAAACAATCAAATAGTGGAAGATAAAGCACCAAGCCCAGGGACATTTGAACCCATAAATTGAATGGACCTATTAGGCATAATCCACCTGAAAATGATACATCTTTAGAAACTAAACCAAGCTCCCCCCCCCTTTTTTAAGACTTGCAAACCCATCTCTTGAGAATATCTGTATAAAGTAAGTAATCTCAACACAATATCAAATATAAATGACTTGAATGCTCTTGCTAGATATACTTTACCTTTCAAAAAAATCATTACAAACAGCCAAATAAATACTCTTCTGATATTAAAGAGTGAAGATAAAAGTATCCAATTACCAACTACATGCCTATTAGGAGACTATCCGAACTCCTCAAGGCATTTGTGCATGTTCTTTCCTTAAGTCAAATCCTAATTGGAGTTAGGAAGCCCTATATGATCTAAAATAAACTTAGGCAATGAAAGAAGAAATGAATGCACTACTAGAAAGTGATACATAGACTCCGATTCCATTACCTAAAGGGAAGAAAGTAGTAAGATGCAAATGAATATTCTCCATCAAATACAAGAAAGATGGATGTGTCAAAAGATACAAAATAAGACTTGTGATAAAAAAAAGCTATACACAGGCATATGGGGTAGATTATCAAAAAATTTTTTTACTAGTTGTGAAACTAAGCACTCTAAATATGGTAATAACTTTTGTAGTGAAGCTTAACATGCCATTATATTAATTTGATGTAAATAATATATTTCTTTGTGAAAACCTTGAAAAAGAAGTGTACATAGACTTTCCTTTGGACTACACGACACCCACTAAAACCAAGGTCATGAGCAAATTAAAATGAGTGCTATATTAACTAAAACAATCACTTGAGTGTTGTTTAGACAATTTAGTCTAGCAATGAGAAAGTGTGGGTTCAAGTAAAACAACTCAGACCATACACTTTTCCTAAAGCACGAGTTAGGCAAGATAACCATATTGATTGTTTATGTGGATGACATAATGACATAGACAATGACGAAAAAGAAATATTCAGATTATAAAAGGAGTTAGCTATCGAGTATGTGATAAAATATTTGGGAGGACTTACTTTTTTTATAATTGAAGTTACCAGGTCAAAACAAATAATATTTCTTTTTCTAAAGGAATTATATTTTTGATATATTAACTGATGTAGGAATATTGGAGTGCAAACTGGTGGATACTCCAATTGTTCAAAAGCACATACCTGGAGAGTACCCATACCAAGCACCAACCAATTAATAAAAGATACCAAGGGTTAATTGGTAAACTTATCTACCTAACACATACTTATCCAAACATTACAAATGTTGTAAATATAGTTAACTAATTCATGCATAACCCTAGTGAATATCAAATTGATGTTGTGACCTAAATAGTGCGACACTTGAAGTCCTCAACTTATATTTTAAAAAAATAATCATTTAAGAATTAATAACTATATATATGTAGAATAAATTGGAAACATCTCAAATAGAAGATCCATTTTATGTTATTTCATATTTGTTGGTGGAAATCTTGTTACATGGAGAAGTAAGAAATAAAAGATGATAGCACTTTTTAGTACCGAAACATAATTTTGTAGAATGGCAAAAAAGATTTTGCGAACTAATTTAGATCAAGAAACTATTTCCTGAATTAGGCTTTGCCTCTACTTCACAAATAGATATATTTTGTGACAACAAAACTACTATTGTAATAACTCACAACTCAATCTAACGTGATGGAAAAATGGATGGTGGTGAATTGACATTTTATCAAGAAAAATTGGAAAGAAAAAATAATTTGATTTTTATTTGTAAAATCTGAAGACCAACTAGTAGACATACTCACAAAGGCAATATCAAGTAAAATATTGTGCAACTCAATTAACAACTTGTGCATCAGAGAATTTTATTTAGCCTATACTAATACTATAGTAGAAGACTATTTAAATAAAAACCCTCATTGAGTATGAAATGAGAAGAGTTTAATACTCAATCGATTATACAAGAAAATGAATAGGATTGAGTATTAAATTCTTAGTCTACCATACCATAGGACGTAATCTTACTTTAATCAATTCGGTTGATATTGTTAGTTAAGATCAATTTTTTTTCTTTCTGTTCTATGCTTAGAAAGAAATGGGGAATATCTAGTTTGATTTGGCCGACTCGGATAGCGACGATGGAGTGCATTGGGATTGAATTCTGGCAAGGAACTCTTTTGAAGACATAAGGTTTAGTATTGGTGTGAACTATTAGAAGCCAACTTAGCAAAGTTATAGTTGCAGACATGAATATAGAATCATCTCAATCAATGGATGGCAAGATTTTTGTCAGGATATTTGTATACTAAAATTATGACTGTATAACTAAAATTAAAATTGTAAGTTTTTCTATTTATTTATACTCTCTTAATATAAAGGGATCATTAAAATTTATAGAAAGGGAAAAAGTTTCAATAAGAGCATCAACCCTATAGATTGTTGAGAATAAGAAACCCCATTTGGTAGAATTTATGTTGAAATAAAGTGGCACCACTACAAAACAATAGAAGAAATTACCGCAAGTGTAAAATAATCATACGAGAAAATAATTTTTTGTGTAAAACTGCATGATATGTCCATTGAGACAAAGCTCTACTTTCAACAATAAAGGTTACACAAATGTAGTAAAGCTTTCCAAATTTGAGTACAAACTTCTCATCCTTAAATACAGTTTCACACATAACTTTCACTACAAAAGTGAAAAATTAAGAACTACTTTAGTTAGGAGTGAAAAATTAGAAATCTAATGGCTTGAACAGTTTTACACTGGATTGAATACAATATAATAGAAAATAAAAGAAGTCTAATAGAAAAAAACATTATCCGAATCTAATAATAACTCCTATTCTTCTCATTCCTTCTCCATCTTGCCTTCTCGTGTTAGCTCCCAATTGTAAACAAGATATTGATGAGAAAATCATCCCAAGCTATACAACTGAACTCAGCTATATCAAAAATCAATTTAGCGCTCAAGAATTCCTTGCATGAACCTTGAAAAAAATTATTTTTCAAGTTTCTACTCAAACAACTTAGGTGCAAACCTTATGCAAAACTTTGTGCAATATTTTTGATGGAGCCATCCATCAAGCAAACAATGCTTTCTACTGGTATCCTATTCATTGTCTCTGCTGCCATTCAACTTTTTGCATCTTTGGAGGCATCTTATGATGCCTCATCCCTATAAAAAATACTCAATAATAGGCTTATTCATGACACCATTATTATTACTAATACATTTTAGGTTCTTCCAATTTTTCTTTGTAATAGAACAATTATCTATTAGCACGACAAAATAAGAAGCATCTCCCAGTAACCTTACCTGCATTGGACCATACACATCAAAATCAGCTAGCTCTGGAAGACCTAATCTTTGTCATGGAAAATTGCTTCAGGATGAAACCCGTCTCTTATTGTCCACCAAGCAATAAGTACATTTTTAAGGCCACAATTCAGACTAATCAATAGTCTTAGCCACTTCCATGGCATCTCTTAAAACCAAAGGCCTGCATCACGTACAAGTTTAAATACTTCTTTCCTAGAATTAAAACTAAGGTGCCTCTATTAAGCATCCACTAAACATCATTGAAGGTTTCGTGAAATCATTCATCATCAACTCTACTTGATGAAATCATATTCAAGGGAATTTTAGGCACATGCGGCACATCCCTTAAGGTCAATCCTATTCCATTGTCGGTCTCCAAACAAATATCTCCAATGTCAATAATTTTTAACAAATCAGCGTCACCCGTTTTTAATACTATATAATTATCAGAAGTATAAGATATAAAGAATTCATTCTTTGATGAAATATAAAATAAAAGTATCTCTTTTGATCACCTAACTTGTCAAAATATATACAAGGTTCACCATATTTTTATCATAAACGATAACCGGATATTTAGTCATGGATGTACAATCATCACTCTCATGAGCATTCTTTTCTCATTAACATCACTACCCCCATTCTTCCTTTTTCCATTGGTAAGAATTCTTCTTGATGTATCTCTTCTTACCTCAACAATAACACTTCAAATTTTATAGTTAGATCAAGACTTGCTTCAAGTTTTCTCTTTTCTATTTTGACCCTTGAACTTCTCCCCAATTTGTGATGAACAATACTTTGGATTGTGAAGGTAAAGAGCTTTAAGACTTCCCCCTCATTTTTCTATTCAAGACACCACTTTGGCTAGTTTCATCAACACAACTTCAATATGTTCGGAGGCAATAATTGAGCTCTTTAAAATCTCTCAAGAATTCAGTAAAGTGGCAAGTAACCAATGCCCAAATCCCTAGTCATTAAACTTGTTGGCCATGCTAGAGAACTTATCAACGACCCCTTGAAATTAAATTGAAGTGATCAGCTATATGACCCTCTTTTTTACATCATAATCGTATTATTTTCTTGAGTAGAAATAATTTATTATTGCATATCATTGATACAAATAGCATTTCAAGTTTAGTCCACAATATCTGTATATGCATCTCATTTAAAATGTGATTATACATATTATTTATAAATTATTGACTGCACTCACAAATTCTATTCAAACTTTCATTCCTCCTCAATCTTTGAATTGGGTGTTTTTTTGGTAGCAAGCACTAGCAAGTGAAGTTTCTGCACAATTAAGAAATCTTTCACCCTATTTTTCTAAATGTGAGTAATGATTCCACTCAATTTATTTGGGTAACTGTCCCCCATCACTTCAAACAAAGCATATCACAAGGGTCTACTTTTTTATGTCACTTATAGGGTTAGATGCATACCATGTGCTTGAATCTACTATAAAGTAAAGTGGCATTATCATAAAAATTAGAAGAAAGAATATAAACCAATTATATAAAATAATAATTTTATGTAAAGATACCAATCAAAGTATAAAAAAAAAGAAATCATGGAATAGTTTTGTCTAAATATAACTCTATTATTAACGATCTAGATTTTAGAAATTCACTTTATTTCACCAATGTAAGTATGAAACTTTCTTCATTCAACACAATTTCACAAACAGATCTCTAATACACAAGTGGAAAAATGAAAATTGCACCAACTGGGAGTAAAAAAATATAAATCAATGGAATGTTCTATTTCGACGAGTAACCCACCCCAACATAGATATTTGATAACTCCCTTCTTTTAGTTCTCTTTCTTCGTGTTCGTAGCTTAGAAACCAAAACGATAATAAAAGTAAGTGATTGTTAGTTAGTTCAATCCATTAATGTCATCAACCTCTTCTTTAGAGATATGTGAGAAATGCCCATTAGGTTTGCCAAGGGACAAGCAATTAAAACTCAATATATAATTGTAAATTTGGGAAATTGATTGTGCTCGATAATTATTTGCTGAACGCACTCTTCAACTCGTTAATATGGTAGTTTTGAGGATAATCATCAACTAACAAATAAGAAAGAAATAAAAAGTAGGTTAAGAGGAAAAATAATCATCAACTAAGAAATATTTAGATGCAAATTTAAATTTTGGTCTACATTGTTCTAAAAAGTTAAAGATATATCATCAAAATTCTTTCTAATCTTTTCAGAACTTGCTTGAAATGCGGCTTATTTTGATAATAAATAAGCTCTTGAATATATGAAGAATCTGAATATTTGTATTAAAAGCTAATTTAAATGCATAATAGAGATAATTATAATCAAGATATTTTTAGTTAATTATTATAAAAAGTTAGGTTTTATATGTTTGTATATATGTGTGTGCTGGTGCGTACTTATGTGAGGGGGTCTGATTTGATTTAAAATTTTGAACCGTAATTAAATGAAAATTGTAGTTTGAATAAAAAAATTAAAATTACAACTGAATTGCTTGCATAAATATATAAAACTGCCGATTATAGTTTGGGTTAATTTTATTTGGATAGTTTAAAGAAATTTTGTATGGCCCCATTGGCAGTGTTATTTAGCCATCAAACGCAGCGCCACAAACTCTCATGCGCTAAAATCAAGCAAGAACAAAATCACATATACTAAATATCAAAAGAATGGCTGCGACAAAGGCAATTTGGTCTCTTCATTACTAATATAATTGTCCTCTTAACATTGGATGAAAAAAGTGTAAGGAAAAGGCGATCGGTCGGTTAGCCAAGAAGCATGAAGGAAAGTGACAGATGACAAGTAGAGAGATAAGTAAAGAATGAGAACACACAATTTTACGTGAAAAATTCTCTTCTAAATAAAAAGAAAAAATCACGAGACACTTAGTTTATAAAAATTTACTATTAAAAATGGTTGCAAAAACACTTTGAAAAATAGAGAGTAAGAGTAAATTCCACTCCTTACTTTTCTATATTTCTTCACTCACACTTCTTTCTCAAGCTCTTACACACTCTTAAAAAACTTGCACACCTTATTCTAGATACACACGTATATATATATATATATACACAAGCTGGCTATCCATCTACACATTAGGCAAGTTGCGTGCACAAAGGACCTGCCATCGACTCTGTGAGATGCCATTCTGCCGGGAGCAGTTGACCTATTCTATAAGACAATTGCATGCTCTGAAAAAAACTTGCCATCTTCCCTGAGATGTCGCCTTCCTACCCTTTTGCAATTGACAAAGCTAGCTACCAATTCTGGTAAATCAACTGGCTGCTTTTGCACAAGTCAGTTTTTCAGACATCCCATCCTCCTTTCTCAACGGTCTGTAACGACCCGAGTTTCTGCAAGACGTCATTCTGTCAAAGGCAATTGACCTGCTCTGAAAGACAATTGCATGCTCTGAAAAAAACTTGCCATCTTCCCTGAGATGTCACCTTCTTGCTCTTTTGCAATTGACAAAGTTAGCTACAAATTCTGGTAAATCAACTGGCTACTTTTGCAGAAGTTATCTTTTTAGACATCCCATCCTCCTTTCTCAACGATCTGTAACAACTCGAGTTTGAGTTCTTGAACCCGACCCAAACTGTCCAAGTGAAAGTCTCAAATCATCCGAAATCATCAATTACAAGTTATAGAATATAACATCCAACAACTTAAATGAACTCATTATCATCGCATTACAATCATCTAAAACACTCTCAATGGTTATCATAAATACATTATTAAGTAAATATCCATAATAGTAATAAATAATTTTAATAAATGACATAGATGTCCAAAATATCAATCCTCATAAAAAAAATCTAATGAAAATTGAACAGTAATTGAAACAATAACAAAAAAATCTAAGGTCTCTATCCTGAAAGTCTTAATCTCTGAGATCACCTCTACTTGGAGTCTACACAGTAACGTGATCGCTTTTATCCTGACATCAACTTGTCTACTCTAGAGCCAATAAAATATAAGAGAATACCCAACAAGTAAAAATAAACAACAATAGATGAATACAATTAAGCATCCCGAACGATAAAATAATGAATAAAATTAACAATAACAGGTAATATATCAACTACTATCCGAAACTCAATAATATGTCGTGTTCACGACCCAAAAGCTATATGAACAACTGGATATCAAGAAGGCAACATTAATTCTACTGAATCTGATTATCAACTTAATGCAAGGTCACAACTGCACGAATAATCAAAAGTTTTCATAGACCTTATTCTACCATAGTGAACCAAAGATTGTGTATTTACACCCCTAACGGTTGGATAAGTCCCACGAGGTTACTCGGTGTCCATGACATCCTCACTATCCCTACAATTTTCCCAAAGACTATACCCATAGTATACTCATACCATCTTTAATACCACTTGCCAATAATATCCCTGATATCATCTTCTACGATGGTCATTAGGTTATAAGTACACATCCTTAATATCAGTGATCTCAACCCCCAGAATGGAATCGGTATTGGAAAATTATTGACTATTCCAAGGTCTCATGAACTCCCATTCATCTGGATACTATAGAGTCTTCGTACACTCTCCTTTATTTATACATAGAATGCCAATAAAATATATGCACGCCAACAAGGTTAACGCGAAGAATAATTTTATCAAAATTCTTCAATGAGATACAGGAATAGTTACTTAACCGGCTATTATTATTTCAAGCATACCAAACTCACATGCATAGATTTATGTAAACATACTCTACCATCAATATATATCAATATATATATACCATCCCTTATACGTGTACACACACACACACACACACACATATACACCCATTGTGCACAGCATACACACTGCCTCAATAACACAAACACCACGCACCGTGCACACAGCAACACAGGTACATTTCTACACACATCCTTACTCAATTACATATAATCCTGGACGTACATACAGCAGCTCACACTGCTTATCCTCACACACGCACACACCGTACACACTTCTGGCAACACTCACATAGCCCAGTAGCACACACGCTGCACCAAGCACATGCACCCAAGTTGCCACTCAACTTTTCACCATCTCCATCGCAGGAATCGCACCACAGAGCAATAGGCTTTGTTCTCTTGAACGTATCTCGATTCTTACGTATAATACGAAAAAGTCCAAACTTTCATAATTCAACAAGTAGATCAATAGTTTCTATAGTATAAATCCATCAGCTATTGTGTTCCCATTTAGCCTAAGCCAACGAAACAATTTCGTCTCCATCATCTAGAGTCAAGTTTCTGTTTTTCCCCCAAATTTTGATTTACTAGAGTAAGCCACCATTTCCATATAATCGAGATATGAAACGATTTGCTTGCAACAAAAGGGAGATTTGCTCGCAAAGTAACAGGGTCTAATTCTTCCTGCGATTGTCAAGTCACTGGACTAGAATGGAAACCGAAAACAGAGCACGATGCTCTATTTCCACGACCGTGTTGAGTTTGGAAAAACAGGGGGGTGTAACAAGTAAAATCGATGCTTTAGAATTCTATTAGGCATATTACTAACTCCCAATTTATCCTCAAGCCCAAGAGGTCGGTCATTTCCTCACAAGACTGTGGCCCTGCATTCGAGTTCCCAATTAGTAACTCTTGATTCTCACTGGTTTTTCCCCGAATCAGAACATGAAATCGAAGATTCGACATTAACAAAAATGAAGGAAAAGTTTATTTTGTAAGGTAGAAATTTTACTTACCTCTAATTTCCTCTTCACTTTCCAACGACGGCGGTGGCAACTGCAGAGTAACCTTCCCTCTTCTATCCGTTCTCTCCCTTTCCTAACCCTACTACCGCCTTAAATAATGAGAAGAGAATGGCCGGTTAGGGTTTCCTCATAGTTTCTATGTGAGCCGAAACCTTCCTCATTCGCCGCTGCGCATACGGGCGCCTTTCTTCTTTCTTTTCTCTCATCTCTTTCCTTTTTCTCATTCCCTTCCTTTTCTTTCTCTCTTCTTTTCCTTTCCTCTCTTTCCTTTTCTTTTCTTTCATTCTTTTCCCTTTTCTTCCATTTCCACCGTCCGATTTCTATCTTTATTATTATTATTATTATTATTATTATTATTATTATTATTATTATTATTATTATTATTATTATTATTATTATTATTATTATATTTTCAGTTAAAACGTTAGCTCACATCTTAATTTAGTCAGCTTGGTTCATAATTAAATTCACTAATTAAACTAAATGTAATTTAGTGGCTCAATGTTTATTTCTAAACCCCTTGATCCAAATACTCTAACTTATTGGGCCCACACATCAGTCCAATTATACAAATTTTTAGCTCCATGGTGATTAAGAATATTTATCCTAATTAATTATATATAAAATATTCACAGCATTACACGGTCAACAAGATGTTGACTTGATTCTTCTCTTAACCGGTCAAGCTTCTATTAACTAGCCTCTTGCTTACATGACCGGTCATTTTGCTCCAACTGGTCATTTTTCCCAACTGGTCAATTTGCTGCAACCGATCATTTGTAGTACTCTGGAATTCCACTCCAAAATTCCTGCACAACCGGGCATTATGCCGCAAATAACCGACCGATCAATTTTGCCGCATGACAATACATCCCACACGAGAGTAATCCCAACAAACTTTCCTTCATGACTGCGTGGGAACAAAATCAGTCAGGCCAACTATGTCACAACAAGCTTTAAGCTTTCCTTGGGTAATACTTTGGTCAACATATCTAACCTATTTTTTTCAGTCTGGACCTTTTCGAGTGATAACAATACTTTGTCAACAATATCTCTCACCTTATGGTATCGAATATCGATATGTTTCAATCTTAAATGAAATGAGGAGTTCTTACTAAAATATATAACACTTTGACTATCACAAAGTACCAGATACTTCTCATGATTGAGGCCCAATTTTTTGATGAATTTTTTCTTCCACAAAATACTTCTATGACTGCAATAAATTCTGCCTCTGTGGTGGAGAGAGTAACGCACTTTTACAGTTTAGATTGCTAGGAGACCATCTCTCCGGTAAACTTGACCAAATATCTCGAAGTAAATTTTCAGAAATCAACGTCTTCGGCCATATCAGCATTTGTGTAACCAATAAATTAGAGCTTTTTACTTCAAAAACACAGACACATCTTGAAAATTTTCCAGAGATATCTCAAAATCCACTTTACAGCTAACTAGTACTCCTTCCCTAGATTTGAGAAAAACCTCCTAACAATACCGACTGCGTGTGCAATATCTGGCATTGTGTACACCATAGCATACATCAAACTCTCTACTACTGAAGAATAGGCATGCTTCTTATGGCAGTCTTCTCAATATTCAAGGTCAGGCACTGCCAACTGCTCAGCCTTAAGTGGTTGGCCAATTGGGTGCTCACTGGCTTGGACTTCTTTATCTTAAACCGTTAAAGTATTTTCTCGACATAACTTTCTTAGGATAGCCAGAATTTCTTATTCTTATGGTCGCAAAATATTCTGATTACTTAGAATCGATTTGTCGGCCCTAAGTCCTTCATGACAAACGATTGCTCAAGTTGCTGCTTCAACTCTTTAATCTGAGTACTGTTTTGTCCAACAATCGGCATATTATCCATATAAAGGAGAAGGATGACAAAGTCATCTTCTAAAAATATTTAAACAAAAATGCAGTGGTTCAAAATAGTCTTCCAGTAGCCTTTATCCACCATAATAGACTCAAATTTCTTATACCATAGTCTCGATGCTTGCTTTAGCCCATATAGGCTTTTTTTCGAATGACACACCCGGTGTTCTTTCTCTTTAACCCGAAATCCCTCTGATAGCTCCATGTAGATCTCTTCATCGAGATCACCGTGTAGAAAAGCTGTCCGTACATCCACTGTTCGACCTCTAAGTCCAGGACAGTTTCCAATCCGAGCACCACCTTTATCGATTATATTTTTATAACCGGAGCAAATATTTCATCGAAATCAATGCCCTTCCGTTGGTTAAATCCTTTTACCATTAGCCGTGCCTTGTACCTCAGTTGCGAGGTGCTCTCATCTGTCTTCAAACAAAAGACCTATTTGTTCTTCAAGACTCACTTCCCCTTTAGTAATTTAGCCAACTCAAATGTATGGTTCTCATGCAGCAAACCGATCTCTTTCTACATGGCTTCCATCCATTCTACCTTGTGCTCGTCCTTCAATGCCTCTTCAAAAGTTTTTGGCTCTCCTTCATCGGTGAGCAAGATATGCTCACTAGATGACAGACGGGCGGATGGTCGTCTGTCCCTTGCGGATCGTCAGACAATAACCTCCTCAACCAGTTGAGAAGTGACGTCATTCACGTCTTCATCAAGCGTTATAGCTTCTTCACCATTCACCTCGGTCACACTTGGACCCTCATTGTGAAGAAGTGTTGGTTGGGCAATATCAATAATCATCTTGTTAGTCTGACCAGTGTCAGATATTGTATTCTTCTCTTTACCAATATTCTCAATGATCTCTCTTTCAATAAAAATCACATCTCTTGACCAAATAAACTTCTTCTCTATTCGGTCATAAAGTCTAAATCCTAGTTTTTTCCCATATCCTAGAAAGACGCATTACATCATCCTTGGATCTAATTTAGTCTTCTCAACTTTTGGGATATGAACAAAAACCTTGCTCCTAAACACCCAAAGATGGTTATAGGATGGCTCCTTTTAAACCACATCTTCTATGTTACTTCTCCATTTAATGGCCTATTAGATGACCTATTGATGACCTAGGCCGCTGTCCTTAAAGTTTCTACCCAGAAGGATCCAAGGAGCTTTACTTCAGAGAGTAGACACCTGACTCTTTTCAATAACATGCGGTTCATCCTTTTTGCCACTTTATTCAATTGTGGCATTTTTTACGGCGTCTTCTAATGCCGAATACCATACTTTCTGCAATTGGCATCAAATGCCCAATATACTCGCCACCATTGTCACTTCAAATGCACTTCAACTTCCTTCTTGTTTGTCTTTTAACCAAAGCTTGATAATGCTCAAATGTTTCGAGGATTTAATCCTTGCTCTTAAGTGGATAAACCCACAATTTTCTCGAGCAATCATTAATGAATGACACAAAATACTGAACCTCTCTGAATCACTTCTCCTTAAATGGCTCACAGTGTGAACCAAGTCAAATAGTTTAGCCTTCTTAGAAGACAAGTCTCCAAGAAAGGAGACTTGTCGTTGCTTCCCTGCCATATGATGAGGACATGTCCTTAGTCTGTCTTCTTTCACGTCTAGAATGAGGCCCTTCTTGGCCAGATGACACAATCCTTTCTCACTTATGTGGCCCAATCGACACTGTCACAGATCTAAGGACTCCCCACTGCTTGCAGTGTTCACCTCTTCAGCCATAGCAGACGCTTTCACCACATATAGGCCAAAGACATTCTTTTATCTGGCAATGACTAGAGACCCTCTAGTCAAATCTCAATGCTCCTTCACAGAAAGTATTACAATACCTTGCATCATCTAGTCTGTCGGTTAAAATCATATTCATTCGAATATCAGGGTCATGTCGGACGTCTTTCAGCAGCAACCTCGTCCAATTATTAGTGACAAGTAATACATCACCTCTGCCATTAACTCATGACGTTCCTTCATTTTCTATCCTTATCACTCCAAAATCTCTCGGAATAAAAGATGTGAACAATCTCCTCCTGGATGTGATGTGGGGTGAAGCACCTGTATCCACCACCCAATTGGACTCATAATCGGTCAAACTTACCACGTCGTCCATTTCACAAGTCAATAGGAGATCCCCTCCAGTGACGACTGAGGCAGAGACCTTTTCTTCGCCTTGTCCCATCTTAGCTTTACTCTCTTTGCCATCTTCATTATTGTCATACTTTTATTTGTAACAATATTTATTAATGTTGCCTTTCTTACCACAATAATGACATTAGAAACTTTAAAACCTTGACTGGGACTTGTTGCGGCCCTTTTCTCCAGACTTTAGGCCGTGACTTTTGCTCGTTTTTTGTGACTCAATCACGAGTACCTCGGAGTTTATAGAGGTGAAGGTCTCTTGTAACCGTTTTGACTCATTCATGAGTAAGGAAGCGATAATCTCATCTAACTTGAGTTTGTCCTTCCTAAATAGCAGTGTTGTAACGATGTGGTTGTACGAGGCCGGCAAAGAAGCTAGCCACACCAACGCCTTGTCTTCTTCTTTGATCTCCTCATCAAGTGCCGACATTTGCGTCAAAATCCAATTGAATTTGTCCAAGTACTTTTCAAAACTTTCCCCTTCAGGCAACCAAAGACCGTAAAATTGCTTCTTCACATGCAGCCTCTTTGTATGGGATTTAGACTTGTACTGGCTCTCAAACTTCTCCCAGAGCTCTATTGGGTCTAACAAGCCAATGACCTCCTAAAGAGTATTGTCCGCAATATATAACTTGATCGTACAGTTAGTAAGATCCCTCTTATCTAGTCATTCTTCCTCCATCATGTTCTCCGAATTTTCTTCCTTCCTTTGAAGTTCTTTCATCGTTTCTTCCTGAATCAAAATATTCTTCACCATTTCTTGTCAAATGATAAAATTATTTTGCCCATTAAACTGCTCTACATCAAACGGTAAGTTCTTTGATGATAACGCCATACAACCGAAGGTTCACAACCTGTCTTTGACACCACTTATAATGGAAAGGCGGTCGGTCGATTAGCCAAGAAGCGTGAAGAAAAATAACAAATGACAAGCAGAGAGATAAGAGAAAAATGAGAACACATAATTTTATGTAGAAAACTCTCTTTTGAATAAGAGAAAAAAATTACGGAATACTTAGTCCACAAAAAAACTCAATATTAAAAATAGTTATAAACCCTTTGAAGAATAGAGAGTAAGAGTAAATTATACTCCTTACTTTTCTATATTTCTTCACTCACACTTATCTCTCAAGCTCTTGCATACTCTCAAAAAACTTGCACACCTTATTTCATACACACACGTATACATATATACACAAGCTGGTTGAAAACCTACACGTTAGGCAAGTTGCATGTACAAGAGGACCTGCCATCAACTTTATAAGACGTCATTCTGCAGAGAGCAGTTGACTTGCTATGTAAAACAATTGCATAGTTTGAAAAAATTTGCCATCTTCCCTGAAATGTCGCCTTCCTGCCATTTTGCAATTGACAAAGTCAACTACTAACTCTGGTAAGTTAACTAGCTGCTTTTGCAAAAGTCAGCTTTTCAGACATCTCGTCCTGCTTTCTCAGCATGTCAATAGGATGTTGATCGGATTCTTCTCTCAACCGGTCAACCTTCTGTTAATCAGCTTCTTGCTTGCCCAACTAATTATTTTGCTCCAACTGGTTATTTTGCATAATCGGCCAATTTGCTGCAACCGGTCATTTGTAGCACTCTGGAATTCCACTCCGGAATTCCAGCACAACCGGGCATTTCACCCCAAACATCCAACCAGTCAATTTCGCCGCGTGACAATACTTTTCATACGGGAGTGATCCCAACAAAAAAAATGCATTAAAAAATAGCAACATCATTTAGCAAACTCAGTTTTCCCGTTTGGTTTACCGTGAGAATTTCTATTGGAAAAGTTATGTGGTGAACAAAAAATATTGTATTGTATCATTTCATAGTGCTAAATTATTAAAATAACATAAATGCTTTTAACTTTGTGCTTAACACACCAAACAATTGAGATAAATAATTATTATATATTTTACATAGTAATTAATTATTTTTAATTACAAGATACTAAGGATTTACGAAATGATTTTTTTCCTCCACTAGATTAATGTAATCGCATTCAGAGATGATCACATCCCGCAAAAATATCCGACCACTCCCCCTGTAAGAAAAGAAGGATGCTTCAACTATGGAATGATACTCTTGTGACTGCAAGGTAGAAATGGAAGGACATGAACGGAGAGAGAACAGCATGCAGAGTTTGGAGAATTGAGCTACCTGCTCTGTTTTCCTATATTGTATTTACGGACAGAAAAATAATGTATGACAAAGAGCCCACTCACTAACTAACAAAATTGTGGAGTATATCATCCGCTTCATCTCTTTAACCACTGGCTCCTTATGACAACAATATAGCAGAAATAAAAAGAGAAAAAGCAAAACAAAAAAGGGATGTTGCATTCGTGGTGATCTAGGCCCCAGTGAACATGTTCCGTGATGACTTGGCTTGACCTCTTGATGATTCAGCGACGTGGTGGGTTTGACAAACCTTCCTTCCATTGTGATGATCAAGATTCATAATCACTGACGTCCCCCACAACGTGAAGATTGGATTTTAGTACTCCGATCTTGGAAGGATGAGACGCACAGATCGATGAGGGCAATGCTTTGACAAAAACATCAGCTAATTGAGAAGTAGTTGAAATGTGTGCTGTCCTAAATAATCCCTCTTCTATTTTATCAAGCATAATATGATAATCCACCTCAATATATCTTATCAATTTATTAAAAATAAGATTGACAATTATGTATAATGTAACTTAATTATCACCATAAAAGGTAGTCGCTTGAGAATATTTGATTTGAAAATCTAACAGTACGTAACGTAGCCAAATTATTTTAGAACATGTTATTGGATTATGGGTTATTCTCATGTATAGATCTCATACTCATTTGATGTGTTGTTTTGTGGTACACACGAGGATTCAAGTGCAGCGAATTGATTAGGAGAAAATTGCAGAGTGGCATCTAACTCGCGCATGAGTGTCAAGGGGTACACAAGCATGATTATCAGATTGTTCAACGCCTGATGTATGCTGAGAGGCGCTTGTGCACAGTTTGCCCAATGGATCCGCACACGAGTGCCTAATCGGCGTTCGAGCGTCATTTATGATGTAAATATGCCTGACGCCATTTTTAAGATTACACTTTATGATTTCTCTAAAAAAAAGGGGTGCCAACTCAATGAGAAAAAGAGAAAAAAAATGAGAGAAAAGTTAGAAGAGAAAGATTTGTTCATCCGATTCAAGTTTTAATTTTCACCAACCTTGGGTATGTTTTTTTTAAATATTGAGAAGGTTATTTTACCGATTGCATGTCTTCCATTTGTCTCATACTATTTATTATCAGGGTCATTTATTATAAAGAGTTGTACTCTTATATTTTGAGGTTTGTATAACCAAACTTATTACACAATTGATATATTTGTTGTACGTATAATCTCATAATTTTTTTCTCTCATTTAAAAGAGGATTTTCTACGTAAAATTATATATTCCTTATTATTTATGATTATTATTAATTTATTATATATCATAGATTATTTTCTTATAGTTTAAACAAATGGTCCGATTTCTAACACATGCGATCTCCCTGGCTCTATATTCAGCTTTAGCCAAGGACCTAAAGACTACTGTTTTCTTTTTTGAACACCAAGAGACTAAAGAATTGCCAAGTAAAATACAATAATCGGTAACTAATCCAATCCGATTCACAATAAGTTTGCTGACTTAGAGATAAGGTAGCAAATAACAAAATTCTAGAGTTGGGAATCTTTTGATGTAAGGTAACTCTTTGTGAGCAGTTGCATAGTGAATATCACACAGCTTGTTCATAAATTGGCTTAACAATTGCGCAATGTAACTAAGATTCGGGTGACTGATTGACGAACATAATAATTTTCCAATTAACATTCTAAAAATGGTGGGATTGGGCAATGGTGATCTTGATTCCTTACTGCACTTAGACATTTTGATCCGTTGGTAACATGATGCAAGAGTTCCAGTGTCTCTAAGGAGATCTAATGCACATTCTCATTGACTAATGAAGATTCTCCTATATAAATAAGTAGCTTTAATCCCAAAAAAATATTTTAGAGGACCAAGGTCTTTAAATTTGGAACGTAAATGAAGAAATGACTTGAGTGCATCAATTGAAGTAGCAAAATCACTTCCAGCAATTATATCGTCTACATACAGAAGCAAATCAATAAATGAATCAACAATCTTTAATATAAAAAGGCTATAGCCAGCCCCCTGATTGTTTAAAACTGAAACTAATAAGTGGAGTAGAGAATTTTGTATACTATTGTCTTGATGCTCGTTTTCATCCATATAGATTTTTGAATAATTTGCATATTTGCTGTGATCTTCCTCTGATGTAGCCAAGGGGTCCATTCATGCATATTTCTTCATCCAAATCTCAATAAAAGAAGTATTATGTATGTCAAAATTATGCAAGAACCATTTTTTGACATCTATAATAAAAGTAAGCCTCTAATATTAATAAATTTTGCTATGGAGAATAAGATTTCCAGATCGTCTACTCCAACTTTCTGCATATACTATTTTGCTACTAGTATAACCTTATACCTCTGAATGACGGCATCTAAATTAAAAGTATACTGACAATCAATTGGTCGTTTCCCAAGTAGTAAATCAGTCAAGATTTAAGTTTTGCTGTCTTCCAAGGCTTGCATTTCAGTCTCGAAGGCTAGGCATCATTTTGGACCCTTTCACAGCTTGATGATAAGTAGTGGGCTCCAAGTGATTAAAAAAAAAAAAGGATGTGTAGAAAGCACGAAATGATGAACGAAGCTTCTGAGTTGACAAGTAATCGTCAACGAAAATAATATACTTGACTTGTGTGATTTAGATACGAAAGCAAACTGTGCAGATTTATCAGCTTGAGCCTGTTGGCAATGAAAATTTTAGGGGCAATGGGGTGCTCTATTGATTTTTTGAGATCTTCAAGTGTACATATGTGTTGGGATTGGTCACTCTCTTATGAGTGCTCAACAAACGGAGACGTCATTGAAGATCACATAGGGTTTGTGCGAAATACTACAAACTGGCTACAACAAAAGGGCCGAGGGCTTTTGCAAAGATAAGGCCCGAGAACTTGAGGAGGAATTCAAGAGTAGAATTCCAATGTGGCTAATTTGTTGGAGAGAGAGTAAATTGGCCGGTTGACAAAATGGCTAGTCAACGGGTTGACCGGCCACCGGCCAAGAGGGCAGAGTGGCCGGTCAACCTTCGTTGACCCGCTGAAGGCGCGTGGACTTTGCTAGTTGCGCAGGATTTACCGGTATGGATGGATTTACCGGTATTGTTGAAATTGACCGGTGTGCAACAATGCTAGGTTTGGGGCAAAATGGCCAGTTGCGCCATTTTGCCCGATTGGGCCATTTCACCTAGTTGGAGCATTTTGGCCGGTTACGAAAATGACTACTTGTACAAGAATGACTGCAGGAGGACGACTAACTAGTCTGTGCAACGGAGTTAGTGGCAGGCTTTTCAAAACTGGCAGTTAACTTATAGGGCACAAGTTTGTGCAGTGTAGAGCATGTACCATCTTGTAGGGCATGTGCCTACAGAAAGCTCAAAAACTGGTGAAAATGTGGCACAAATCATCTGTAAGATCAGTCAAATGAGGAGACGGAGATTTGGAGTCAGGATTTTTATAAAAGGTGCTAGGAGTTTTAGATGGTGTGTGTCAAGCCATGGTCTGAGAAATCACCAGGAGCGCTGTGCGCCAGGCCGAATGTATGTGGAGGTAAAACAGAAATTGTTATTTCACCACACTTGTAAAATATGTGAGTAGAGAGTACCACGGTAAGAAGAATGAGAGAAGAAAAACAATGAGATAAGAAGGAATGAGGGTTTTTCTTACTTTGGGTGATTGTTTTTCTTATTCTCAGTTCTCTGGGGACTTGTATAACCGGGGTGGGTTATTTATATTCTGTCTCGGAGTTTTTGTAATCGATTTTATATAGTAAAATTTTTTAAAATTTGTCATGTGATTTTTTTTCCCTTAATTGAGAAGGGGTTTTCACATTAAAAATATTGTGTATATTTTGTCCATTGTGCCTACTAAATTTGTAGTCGACGGTGACGGGGGCTTTGGGTTTCCAGTGCGCCGAATCTTGTGAATCCGAATTTCAAACCCCAATAATATGAGCTAATGAGGCCGCATCCTTGGCTAAAGGTGATGTGTGGAGGTATCCTTGTATTCCACATAGTTTGATATATGATGCGTGCACTAGTTTAGGAAGAGAACCCATTCCAAAAGGACGTCTTATGAGGGGGAGAGTCCCCAAATTTATAAGTTGGATTGCCTCCAATTTTTTAATGTAAAACACGCATCATTCCCCCATCAACATTCGTAGACCTCGGCGATTACACTCTACGGCACTTCACTCGACGACTTTTACTCTACAACACTTCACTCCTCCCCGGCGCACCGGCAGCAGGTCAGCCCCTTCGCAAGTAACCTTCTTCGATAGCCCCTTTCGGTCAGAACCCTCAACAGGTAACCCTCTCTGAGCCAAAGTCGGTCTCAATGAAAGCATCATTGATGTGTGTACAAGTCCAAGAGGAGAACCTACCCCAAAAGGACATCCTATGAGGGGGAGAGCCCCCAAACTTATAAGTTGAAGGTTTTTTCTCTAACTTTTCAATGTAGGACACGCATCATTTCCTTTTGATACGTGCTTTATGGCCATACGCTGAAGATCAATGATGAAATTTAGAGATTATTGAGAAGAGGGGAGTTCTGGCAGAGAAAATAGAGGAAAAGTAGGACAAATAGAGAGAACAAGAGCGCAATAGAGAGGGAGAGAGAGATAGAGATGGGGAAGAGGAAGAGATGAGATGAGAAGCAACAGTTTGTCTCCCTCCTTCTCCCAGCATAGTAACATCACTATATACCACGGAGCATATACCCCGGCCCTATCAACCTCTACCTCAGACATTATCAGCTACAACTAACAGAATACAACACTAAGAGCATGGGAAGGGGAAAACCAACTAAACAAAATAATGAATGTGCATGTGTAGGGAAAGGGAGGCCTAACAAAATTAACTAAATATATGCTCTAAATTTAAAAGGCGGTTGGACGGCCCACGAGGTGAGTAAGCTTCCGAGTGTGTATCACTGAGTTATAATATTACCGTCTCATTCAAAATAACATTGTCCTCAAGGTTGAATTAGAAAAAAGTTTGACGAAGTGGTACCACTGTGTCTCAACACCATCCTCCTCCTTGACAGTTGAATGCTCCACAAGGGTGGTTAGAATGGAACATGTCCCGATCTTGGTATATGTAGTTGCCCATCCACAAACTATTGTACGCACCTTGGACCATGTGGCAGCCATGTAGCCAAAATATGCCTTCTGGATCACCGGAGGGATCAGTGCACTAGAAATCATTCCTAACACGGCCAAGAGAAATGGCTTCTGTTCTAAGGAACATGAAGTCATTGTAGATCTCCATACTCGCAATCACACCATTGTCTTTGAAATGCTTTCTCACGGATGTTGATATCGCCTTGTAGGACACCTTCGCCAAATCTACCCTGCCCCCATACTCTTCACACACTATTTCCAACAGCACTATCAAACTGCTGAGCCCCATCGTCAAAGGAAGCTTATCTAGAAGCACACATTCGATGTAGGGTCTCCTCCCACTGGATTTCCTAGCACAAGTGAAATCCTTTAACAGTAGCAATTTTATGACCTCCCATGCAAGAATCTTCAAGAGTGAAATCCTTGCCTGAGGAGATGGGCTTGAGCTTGTTGTAAGACTTGACATTGCTATTCCACAGATCAAATGTATATCATCGTCCTCCACAAGTGCTCGATCTGATGGAAGCCTAATCATGCTTGACATAACAGCTGAAGACAACCACGACTTCTTTAAGAGTATTTTGAAGTAAAAATGATCAAACACCGTTGGATTTTCGAAACCCTTATTTCCTAATGTGTGGGTTCCAGACAATGCAACAAGCTCTTGTGTCGTGAAGCCTTTCATTTTAAAGCATTGCTTCAGTCCAGATGCCTCAAAAGATTCTTCAAGTATTCTCCCTTCAGGGTCAGAAGCCATTGAATCAAGCCTTTCCAACTGAATTTGAATATTAGGGTCTCCACATAGTGAGATAGCTTTTGCTCCACCCACAATATTTGGTTTCAAAATAATAATCCTTCTTGGGATAGGACAAGCATCTTTCTTCCCCTCTGCTAGAACATGTGATGGTGTATGAGAATCTGACATATAACCACGGCCAGAATGACCTTGAAAACCCTCCTGATGTTTATGAGAAAAGCTTATATCGATCTTCCCTAAATCTGTTTTGCCGGACTGACATCCTCCTACATTGACATTATGCTTCAAAGCACTTGAGTTCATACTCTGGATATGCCCATAATGAAATTCATGGGCACCCTGCATATCGTGCAGGTGCTTTGCAAACATCGAATCGGGTTGGTTGAGGCACTTCAGCAAAAGTTCTTTGTTAGAATCAAGCACACCCAGGGAAACCACAAATTCCTTTGACTTTTGAAGTTTTTTATCAGTATAAAGGCATTTGGCATTCCTGAACTTCTGCCTAACAAAGGGTTTCTCACCTTCACTGTGCCTTTTGCTCAAAGCCGTGTGAGATGGAGAGCACCTTCTTACAACCTTTGAAATCTCCATTACTTTATAAACATCCTTAAATGGTGGTTGAACTTTGGAACTCTTATAATTGGCAGGCATCAAGTCCTATCCTGAACTATGGCAATTCGTGGATCCCAGTAGGGGGTTGTCCATTCTTGCAACAAAGCAAAGGCACGAGTTTGAGACTACGATTTAGGATTACAAGGCACAACATTTTTATCCATATAAACATCCGTAACATATTGACAATTCCAGCAACATAAATTTCCCTCCATGACCACAACGATCAAAGAATAAACATAATAAAGGCAGTAATAATCATACCATTGACTACACTTCCCACACAAGATTGCTTGTCCCCAATAGTTTAGCATATGTTTCATAGGACGACAGCTACTCCTCAAATCTTCAGTTACACAATAATGCTCAACCTCTGCGTCGTTATATAACTCAATCAAATCAACGGGCGCTGATTGCCATATTGCATCCTGACCCGATTGACTATGGTAATTAAGCTGCAGAAGTGATGAAGAAGTTCTTGAGGTAGACACACTATTTATCGATTCCGAAAGCATAATTTCATCCCTGTCGAGACAAAGCATGCTGCAACTAATTTGGTCCTTCTCTGATGAAGAATTGATGGAAACACATTAACCAATTTTGTCCCTCAAAGAGGGAATTGCTTTCTTGTTTGAGAGTCAAACCGTGATGAATTAAAGTGCAGATGGGGCCGTAATAGAGGCCAGTTGTGCCATCGTCTGGACAAAGTCGTCCTCATCGTTTATCAAGTATGAGATCTGGAATGACAGGCTTTGGAAGAAAGAGTTTTTGAGTAGGGCTAAGGTGGTGTTAGTGGGTGGTTGGGTAAGAGGTGGTCATAGAGAATGGGGTCGATTCATATCCAGAGTTTCCTCTCCTAATTTTGTCATACCGGTGGCACAACAAATTGCCATTTCAGTATGAAATTTTGGAAGAAGGATGGGGAAAGAAGGAGATCGCAGGGGTACCTCCAAAGTGAATACGATTTGAGCAGGTTGGGGTAAATGAGGATGAAAAACGATTATGGCATCTGGTGGAGTTGGGGACTTTCAGGGTGTGGCGTCGATCGTAGTTTGCGGCTGCGGTTGATAAATTGCTCTCGGAGATGCTCCGAATGCCATGGTGGTTGGAAGTAATGGTGGTGGGAGTGGAGTAACAAATTGGGCCGTCACGGATGGTGGAGGATGCAACAGCAACGGCAGATTTGCTGATAAACTATGTTTGTGCTTGATCTTATTGAGCGATTGAAGGATTGCATCAAGGGAGTACTGGATTTGTACTTTAGTTGAAATATCAGTGGCGATTTGAGTGGCTGGAAGAGTTGGAGTGTGACGACCGAGGTTCTAAATCACAGTACATCTTAGTCATTAAGTTAAAATAATTAAGATTAAAGCAAATGAAAAAAGAAAAAATGAAAGGAAAAATCAGTTTGGAGGCAAAACGGCCCAAGGTTCTCGGCACTTGGGTGGCACCCAGACACACCCGAGGCACATTTAGCAGAAGCCTACGCTCAAAGGGCACCTAGTTGGTGCTCAAGCACAGGCATATTTTAACTGCTCGAGCACCCGATGTATTTTAAAGCGCCATGCGCTTTTTCCCTGCATCATTTTTGAGGGTTTAAGAGAGAGAGAGGCAACGAATCACGAAGGAAAAAATGAAAGAAAAGGAAGAAGAGGAAATTTTGGGCCGTTCCACTCCGATTCAAGTAAGAAAAACGGTAGCTCGAATTAAGGCAAATAAACCTCCAACTTTATTTTTCGTTTTTACTGCTTTAAATATCTCCATTTTGTTATATATGTTCAAATCGTTCTCTAAGTTTTGAACAAATAATGCATATTCCTTGTAAGTTTATGGTTAGACCTTGTATTTATGCATGATTATTGTGAGTTGTGGTTTCGATTTCTTATTTAATTTATGTTTTGGTGTTGGATTTTGTCCGAACAGATTTGCTTCAAACCCTAATTTGAAAATTTGGGGGGTTTTTGAGTTAATTGCATGATTTTGTATATGCATTATGGTATATGGCTTTGATTTTGAGAATCGACTCAAGATTTAGGTGCAATCTCGTCCTGAAGCTTCACATGGAAATCCTAGAACGAAAATTGGGAAATTATGTTTAGAAACTTAAAATCTTGGGATTTAAATGTCAATTGTTATTTTGATAAAGTTTACAAAACTATTTATATCTGAAGATTTTACATGAGACTGTGTGATCGAATTTTAGAGACTCCTTTAAACTTATTTGAAGGGCTGAAAGTATGAGTTTGAATTTGGCTTTCTGATATGATGAAATTTGGCTAAGAAAATATGAATAAGAATTCCTTCAAATAAGTATTTTAGTTGAGTATTTCAGTAAGAATTTCAGATAAGTATTTCAACCATGTGTTTTTAGTTAAGTTAATAAGAAATTGGCCATATGACTATTAGTTAGTTAAGTAAGGTTCTTCGGCATGCCTTAGAACGTTATAATAGTAATCGAGGATAATTCCATATACGAAGTAATACGTGGTCCACCTCTCCTCAGGGCGTTAAATTGGAAGGATATTTTCAGTTCATTCAGAATCCAGATATACCTTTGGGAGGTATTTTGGTGTATAAATCCCATCAGAGGAGATATTTTAATTCAAGTCTTAGATTGTGTGGAGTGAATATAATTTATCCTTGATTATTCTCTCCGTCGGCTAGTAAGGTCTATTAATTTGAGCCTCTTCGGTCCATAAAATTAAATTTTAAGAATAAGTAAAGTTTTGAACTTAGTTTAAGACCTTTGATTTGCTTTCATGACAAATTAACGTCTTTCCTTATTTATTTTGCTATATGTTATTTATTTTGTTATATGTTTATAATATTCACAGAAATATTTTTTTGTTGTCATATGTTATATGTTCTTATTTTTCTTATTTGTTTTTTCATATGTTCTTTGATATTTGCTTGATTATTCTTCCGTTACATTCATGTTTATATAAAGATGTTTAAACTGCATGTTTTTATGGTATACTGTTGGGTTTTGACTCACTCTTATGTTTTTTTTCTCTAGATATATTGAAGTCCGATAAAAATTGAAGATATGATTTAGCTAGAAGGAAAAACATTTGAAGGGTTTGAAGATCTTTGAAGAATATGGAGACTTTGAAGGATTTTGGATGTGTATGATTAGTTTTGAATTAAAAAAATTGAATATTCTGATAACGAAGTAACTTGTGTATTGTGATAAACATTGGATGTATAGTTGCTTCCACATTATTTTGATATTTTGATTTGTATTGGCCCTAAATGGCATATCTATTTAGATTCAATATAATAGTTAGAGTACTTGTGTTGGAGTTATGGATGATATGACAGTTTGTAATCCTGTGTATATGTATTGTAGGATGAATTGTGATATTTGTTTAGTTGTGTACTTATACAGGTTCTCCTGAACAGATTGTAAATTTTGGTTTCAGTCTAAATATAGAGAAAACTCTACCAAAATTTCTATAGATTTGATGAATATTAGTTTCATTTGTTTATTGACGGAAGGTCTTTAAAGGATAATGATCCGTTCCGNTCACAATTGATATCAGATAAAAGAGATACCTTAGATTTGATTTGAATCGTATGCGGAAACTTTAGATTAGTTAAGATTTGGCCAAAATAGGTAGATTAATATCCTAGTTTGAATAAGCTAGATTAGAATTCAGTTGAAACTTTGTATTTAAGCTAGTTAATACCGAATGAAGGTCTAGACTGATCAAGTTAGGTTTGATGATTCAGGTTAATTTGCTTTATGTTGAGGCGAGAGGAAATAGTTTGGATTAGAGGAAATGCTTAAGTTTTGATTTTAAGGAGTTAATTTTGAAATGCATAGATCCCAAACCCTCCCTCTAATCTGATTATTTGAGGATTAATAATTTTGTGATGTTTGTGGTTATAGGAAGTAACATGAATTCTGGACAATGGCCTTCCTCAAGGTGTTGGTTGACCTCGATGATGAGGAGAAGAAATTTTAGGCACCATAAGGATCTGAATTTAATCCATGCCGAACTAGTACTGAATATGATAATACCTAATTGAGGTCCAAGTAGTAAGATTTATTTAAGTGAAAATTTGATTAGCTTTGGATTGAAATTCTTACGTTAATACGTTACTAGTACGATGCTAAGAAGGAACGTTAAAGTTGATGATCAAACATAATGAGTAAGGCAGAATTGGTGGCTTGAGGTTAAGGTATGGATCCTAAAGGTTTCGAAGGTGTTGGTAGTGTTTGTAGTGATTTGATATTTGGAGGAGACAAGTTGATATTGTCTCATAACAAATTAAAGGGGAAGTTGACTTGGGTGGTTGATATGAAAAGAATTATGGAACCCAAGGATACAGAAATACTGTAGAATATGTTGTAGATGCTTTATGAATGAATATTTTATTTTGAAGGGAATTTTGGGAGCATGATTTACTTGGGGGTTGATTCTTAAAGAAGAAGGTCTAATTGAATTTCTGTTAATCAGTCATTTGAAGCTATGTTGAGGCCACCTTTGACATTTAAAAATTTGGCGATTAATTAAAAGAAATATCAATCTAATGTTTGTTGAGAAGTGGTATTTCCCTAGTTAAGGATTATGTTTGCCGTAGCCTGCAAAATCTAGCAATTGTGAGTTCCTATATCACCATTCGGGTCTTATAAGTTTGTTGGTGTTTTGTGAAGAATTATAGATTGGATCTTCTAGTTACATGCAGGTTAATTTTGTAATGGTTTCATCAAGAAATATTTTATTTTGAAGAAATTTTTAGAGTATACTTTATCTAGGGGTAGTTTAAATCATACGATTTGGAATAACTTGTATTTCCTCGGGTCGGATAGAACGGAAATCCGGTACTTGGGATTGAGGTTTCATGGTGATAACATCAGTATCGAGGTAAAGGCTGTCGTGATAGAAAGTGATATCTCCAAAATCGTTAATATCTTAATACGTGTATTGTTTAGGACTCTAAAATTATATTTCTTATTCTAAGACAAGTTGTCATTTGAGGACCATAGACTTTATATGAGTGGCATTGAGGTGTACGGTATTTTGGATCTGTAAATATGTTTAGTCGAATTAATATGACGATAGTATGCTATTAACCCTTGACACGGTATTTGGGGATATTCCTTAAAGAAAAAGGTTTAGTGATCGTTGTTAATTAATAGTTTGAGGATATGCCAGGGTCAATTCTAATATTTGAGGACTTTGTGTAACATTGGGGACGTATAAATTTAATATTATTATGAATTACTCTAAGACTTTTGCGGTAACTAGAATGAAGTTGTGATGATTTCATTAAGAAAAATTTAGGTGCCTAAGGCGTGATTAATTTTATTTGAGGATAGTACCCTGAGTAAGAAAGGAAAGTTACTGTGCATCCACTGGGGAAAGTGTAAGTTCAGGATATAGTAGTTTGGACTTGAATATGATTTTATAGATATTGAATGATGACATTTAGAAAGAAATGGTTGATGTTGTGAAGGTATATGCACTTCTTAGGTTTAATCAGATCCAATAAACGATCTAACAAATATTTTCTAAGGATCGTAGTGCTGCAAGGCATTTGGCTTAGGAATGATTAGTATTCCTAAAGATGAGATCCGTGAAGGTAACCGTCGAGGGATTTAGGGTATATTGTTGGCCGCCTATTTGGGTTGACCCCCCCTGATGAGTCTGATACGTTATGATAGGATGTAATATCCTTTAAGAGAGATAGAATTATCTTCGTCACGCACTGCAATAGGGTCCTACCACCATTACAAGTGGAGGAGGAGCCTGCGATTGAAATTGTTTTGCTCATAATTAGGATTGACCAATGAGATTCTTACTTGAAAAAATTATATATGTTGTTCCATAAATTTAAGGATTAAGAAAATATGACATAAAGAAGAAATTGTTAACATTATCTTAGGAGTTAGTTTTAGTCAAATAAATTTTGAAAACAAATGATTGCACCACTAAGGAAAGATGATCATGTGATGTTGTGAATGGATAAACCTGTATAAGGATCTCAAGGATAAATCCCGATATCTTTAAGAGAATTGGACCTTTGTATGGGCAAATAATGTTGGCAAAGACTATTGGGGTAATAAGATGTTATATTCTAGAATTGTGAGACAGAACCATATTTAAAATATTGGAGTTGTGAAATTTTGAAGTAAGAAATCCACAAGGTTATGAGTTATTAGCGAGGTCTTGAAGTTCCTAATAATTGGATTTTGAGATTTGAGTGATAATCTAAAATTAATATTGATTTCTTGGAGATTGTTATAATTTTGGTTTCTGATTTTATGATAATTCAAGGATTTAGAAGGATATCAATTTGGGGACATACCAACAAAAGAATAAAAAAATACAATGTGTTCTACATTCAAGGGTTACTTGTAATTTGAGATATATGTAGAATCTTAATTAAGTTGATTAGAGAAAATATGGGCAATAGGCTAGGTCACAAATGATTGAGAAGGATGGCCATATGATTGATCAGAGAATTGTATCCGAAGTATTAAAGATATGAAATCATGGAACAAGGAGTCCTCATGATTTTGTTTTAGGATAATTATGATGACCCAACCATCGTGATTATAAATAACATGTTCGGAAGGAAACAGTTGGCTTATCGGTGTGCTAACGAGATCCTAAAATTGTTAAGTGCTTGAGTTCGAGATTTTGGGTGATCACCTAGTGTTGCGTAAATTTTCGGGTGATTGCCATGATTGAAATTTCTAAGTCGGCTGTAATTTGAGGATTTGTGGGATTGGTTTGCATGATATGGTTATTTCGGGATTCATTTACTAATTATTCAACATGGGTTATGTATTTTAGGAAATTATCGGTTTAGAGACATACCAACGAACTAATGAAGATATAGAGCATTCTGATTTCGGGTCTGGTTACAATTTGGTGTATTTGCCAAAATCTTAGCTAATTTGATTGGAGAATTGTGAGTGTCAATTTAAATTGAATTGGATGGTAAATTACAATCGAATGGTCCGTGATTAGGAAATTGACCAGAGTGGCGCAGCGAAATTTTAGTAAACCGGTATATTTCGATGTTCGATTTGGGACTCAAAAGGGATGATTATTTTGAGGCTTAGCGAAAGTAGGGCAGAGTGTGACGACCTAGGTTCTAAAGTATAGTATATCCTAATCATTAAGTTAAAATAATTAAGATTAAGGCAAATAGAATAAGAAAAAATAAGAGGAAAAATCAATTTGAAGGCAAACATGCCTCCAGGGACTCGGCACCAAAGTGGTGCCTTGAGGCACCCGGGGCGTATTTAATAGAAGCCCGCGCTCGAAGGGCGCCTAGCTGGTGCTCGAGCGTGAACATGTTTTAAGGGGGCGCCTGGTTAGTACTCGAGCACCGCTTGAGCGCTCGATGTATTTTAAAGTGCCATGCACTTTTTCCTTGTGTCATTTTTGCATGTTTAAGAGAGAGAAAGAGGCAACAAAACACAAAGAGAAAAGGGGAAGAAAAGGAAGAAGAGGAAATTTTGGGTTATTCCACTCCGATCTAAATAAGAAAAATAATAGCTCGGACTAAGGCAAGTGTACCTTCAACTTTATTTTTCGTTTTTACAGCTTTAAATATCTCCATTTTGTTATATATATTAAAAAACCCTCATTCTCCAAGTTTTGTACAAATAATGCAAATTCCCTATAAGTTTATGGTTAGACATTGTATTTATGCATGATTATTGTGAGTTGTGGATTCGATTTCATATTTAATTTATGTTTTGGCTTTCGATTTTGTCCGGACAGATTTGCTTCAAATCCTAATTTGAAAATTTGGGGGTTTTCAGGTTAATTGCATGATTTTGTATGTGTATTATGATATATGGCTTTGATTTTGAGAATTGGTTCAAGATTTAGGTGTGATCTCATCTGAAGCTTCACATGGAAATCCTAGAACGAAAATTGGGAAATTATGTTTAGAAACTTGAAATATTGGGATTTAAATGTCAATTGGTATTTTGTTAAAGTTTTATTAAATGATTTGTATCTGAAGATTTTGCATGAGACTGCGTGATCGAATTTTAGAGACTCCTTTGAACTTATCTGAAAGGCTAAAAGTATGAGTTTGAATTCGGCTTTCTGATATGATGAAATTTGGCTAAGAAAATATGAGCAAGAATTCTTTCAGATAAGTATTTCAGTTGAGTATTTCAGTTAGAATTTCAGATAAGTATTTCAGCCATGTGTTTTTAATTAAGTTAATAAGAAATTGGCACTATGACTATTAGTTAGTCAAGTAAGGTTCCTTGGCATGACTTAGAACGTTATAGTAGTAATCGAGGATAACTCCGTCCACGGAGTAATACGCAGTCCGCCTTTTCTTGGGGCATTAAATCGAGATGGTAGATTCAATTCAGTTCAGAATCAGATATACCTTTGGGAGGTATTCTGGTATATAAATCCTATCAGAGGGGATATTTTAGTTCAGGCCTTGGATTGTATAGAGTGAATACAATCTATCCTCGATTATTCGCTTCCTCGGCTAGTAAGGTCTATTAGTTTGGGCCTTTTCAGTCCGTAAAGTTAAATTTTAAGAACAAGCAAAGTTTTAAACTTGGTTTAAGACCTTTGATTTGCTTTCATAACAAATTAATGTCTTTTCTTATTTATTTTGCTATATGTTATTTATTTTGTTATATGTTATTGGTATTTGCAAAGATATTCTTCTATTGTTATATGTTATATATTCTCATTTATCTTATTTGTTTTGTCATATGTTCTTTGATATTTGCTCGATTATTCTTCCGTTACATTCATATTTATATAAAGTTGTTTAAACTGCATCTTTTTTTGGTATACTGTTGGGCTTCGACTCACTCTTCTGTTTTTTTCCTCCAGATATGTTGAAGTCCGATAAGGATTGAAGATAGGATTTAGCAAGAAGGAAAAACATTTGAAGGGCTTGAAGTTCTTTGGAGAGTATGGGGACTTTGAAGGATTTTGAATGTACATGATTAGTTTTGAATTAAAAAAGTTGAATATTCTGATAACGTAGTAACTTATATATTGCGACAAACATTGGATGTATAGTTGCTTCTGTATTGTTTTGATATTTTGATCTGTATTGGCCCTAGATGGTATTTCTATTTAGATTCAATATAGTAGTTAGGAGTACTGTATTGGAGTCATGGATAATATGGTAATTTGTGGTCATATGTGTATTGTATGATGAATTGTGATATTTGTTTACCTGTGTGTTTGTACAGGTTCTTCTGAACAAGTTATAAATTTTGGTTTCAATTCAATTATAGATGAAACTCTATCAAAATTTCTATAAATTTGATAAATATTAGTTTTATTTATTTATTGATGGAAGGTCTTTAAAGGATAAGGATCTGTTCCGACATATGGATGATGGAAAGGAATGATAGACGAAGCCATGAATGGCGAAAGGTGCGCTGGCAAGTTAGGATTTTGCTCGAGTCTGTTGAGCGATGGAATGATGGCAGCAATGGAGTGCTGCGTTTGCCTCATGATGGAAGTTAGTGTCGCGATTCGTGCAGTATTTTGCCGAATGCTTGCCACCGCTTTCTTCATCTCCTTTGACAGCTTTGCAATGGTATTTTCCAGCAATGCAAGAGCTTGCTTTTTGGCCATCGTTTCCTCTACTTTTGTCTCAATGAGAATACCATTTGATACATGCTCCATGGCTGCATGCTAAAGATTGATGGCAAAATGTAGATATTACTGAGGGGAGGGGAATTTTGGCAGAGAAAACAGAGGTAAAGCAAGAGAAACAAAGAAAACGAGAGCGCAGGAGAGAGGGAGAGAGAGAGAGAGAGATGGGGAAGAGGAAGATACGAGATGAGAAGCAACAGTTTGTCTCCCTCCTTCTCCCAGCATAGTAACATCACTATATACCACGGAGTATACACCCCAACCCTATCAGCCTCTACCTCAGACATTATCAACTACAACTAACAAAATACCACACTAAGACCATGGGAAGGGAAAAACCAACTAAACAGAATAGTGAAAGTGCATGTGTAGAGAAAGGGAGGCCTAACAAAATTAACTGAATATATACTATAAATTTAAGAGGTGGTTGGACGGCCTGCGAGGTGAGTGAGCTTCCGAATGTGTATTATTGAGTTCATAACAATATGGGAATAGGTGCTGCACGTAAGGAATCCATGTAGAAAGAAGAATTCGAATTGCATCCATGATACCGGCCATTAGAGTTTGCCTTACGAACAGTATCATATTCTGTTCTTTGAGTTTCTTTAGTGTAGTCATCATGAGAGAGCTTGAAAAGGGAAAGTTGATTCATACAATACCAAATCACAAGACATAAAAACCTTGTCGGTATTTAGATTTAATAAACTATATCCCTTAATTCCAAAAAAATATCCAACAAAAATATATCTCATTGCTTTGGATCACATTTGATACGACTCTTGAAAAAGAGCCTTGTTAAAACAAAGACACCGAAATACTTTTGAAATTCCTATTTTCTTATAATTTCTATACCCTGTTTTGTGATATTTTCAAGTAAAATTAATATTGCTTTATGAAAAGACCGTTTCGATCTTCGATGCACAATAATATTTCGACCACGTATAATAAATTAGCGGAAGCAGTACAAAAATTAAATATTCAATACACGTAAAGAATATTTATTTCTAGATGATACTAGCGATACGAGTATAAAAATAAAGTAACAATAATAATAATAATAATATAAGCTTTTTGGTGACAAAGGGAAAACTCAACACCCACGGTAATCGAGAAAAATCTTCCGAGTTTCAACGGCCAGGGAAGAAATGTACTATGAAAATCAATTTACAGACCGGGTGGTAACGATACACTAACCTAGCCGACTTACTCACGTCTTGTGATCCCACCAAGGAACTCCTTGAATTTGCCCACGGTAATGGAATCGGCCACCTTCCGGTCTTCACGTCGATCTTCCCTCTTGAGCCACTTGAATTGCTAAACAAGACCGGATCCCATTCTTCAATGTACCGACGTCACCAATAAATGTAGAACGGTAGAGGTGAAGGATTGACAAAAAGAAATGTTGAGAAAACTCATTAGAACATGAAGCACGATGTTATAATTTTGGTTTTCTCCAATGGAGCAAGATTAATGGAGTAAAAATTAGGTTCTTATCAAGTGGGCGTTCCAAACAAGTCTGCCAGGGGTCTTAGGGTTTCAAAAATATAAGACAATTACTTATAGATTCTCGATGTCATGCGCTCGAGTGCAGAACAAGCGCGCGGCGAGCGCACGGAAAGTTACGGAGAAAACCCTACCGGGGCTCGAGCGTGGAGGAGGCGAGCCGCGGGTGGGGGTTTCTGGAATTTGCGCTCGAGCGCAAGTGAGCGCCGGGCATTTGAATTATCCGCTCAAGCGTGTGTCAGGTGAGATGCAGGTGCGATGCATATTTGATCTGGGAACGGGACACCACGAAAATATATTAATGCAGCACTTCAATGAAATACAGCTCAACAATGACACATGATTATATATGGTCATGGAATATACCAATCATAAAATAACCCTAGCACTTTATATATTTGGCATTCACCATGATACGTTAAGAAAATTTTTTGATATTTTGGTCATTTTACAAAACAAAAATTAACAACATTTAGCAAAAAAAAAAAAAAGTGTGCTATATAAAAAGAAAATATAAATTCTTGGTGGTCCGTGAAAGAAAAATAAAAGTGATGATACTGTTTAAAAAAAAAAAAAAGGGAAGAAGATTTGTGTTAATAAATGATAAAAACACCCTTACAATCAGTGCAACGCCACGTCTTCTTCTTCTTCTTCTTGTATACTTGAGTGGGCTCATATTATGTTGCGAGCCTCTGTTACTCACGGCTTCCAAGGAGCTTGAATCATTGATTTATTTTACATAAAAACTCCCTAAATTTATTTGTGTGCAAGGTCTGATATTTGGAGATAAATATGTTTCAAATGGGAGAATTATAAAAACTGCAACCAAATTTTTTTTGTTTAGATTTAATTTTCAGCTTTAAGTTTACTTATTTCTGTTCTCAACTTTTATTTTAATACATATTTCTATTTTTACATAAATCTTACCCAAATCATTATCTAAAAATTTCTAAAATTAACATTCATTTGAAAATTTTATACTACTGAATTTGTGTAATCTCTTATGTATTAAAATGTCGTATTAGGTCATGCCAAACATGGTACGGTTAATTTCAATAGGTTGCTCTATATGGTGTTAGAGTTTTCTTTTTTTGGCTAACAAATCTAATGGTTTATCAATGATTATTTATACAAAACAAAACCAATACAATGGAAAAAACATTACTGCAGAAATATACAAATAATAACTCAATGATTTTGACCATTGATAAAATTATTTGATCCTTCCCACTCTGGGCCACTACCCAATCATTTCTGCTATATTCATTATTTTACGTCTAACAAATATTTATAAATATATTTGATACATTTTTTATTTCAAGTTTTTATACGGATTAAAGAGCCACTGATCATCCTTAACAAGGTCGTATTGAAACGAGTTCGATTTCTATCATTGCGAACCTGAATCCTATACACGACAACTAAAAATAAGAGGTCTAAAAATTGGGGAGGACTCATTCCCTAATATATCCTCCGTTAATAAAGTTAGAAATCCTTTCATGAGAAAGAAAAGATGCGAGGATGTTAAGACAATGCATGGAGGTACAAGGAAAGAGAGATTGAGTGTGGATCGGAGGACTAAGCTCCAATAGTTGCGATTGATGTGGAACGGCTTAGAGGTGCATTCGACTAAGAACGGCTCAAAGATAGAGATGCATTCGATTGGGAGTAGCTTAGAAGATGAGATGGTGCACACTACTTGGTGTTGCTTAGAGAGAGTGAGGAATCTAGCCGTCAAGGAGTGGTGTGGTAAGTGAGACGTGTACTCATGGGTTTGAGTAGTCTTGGAAAGAGGGACTCCTTTGCATTTTGAGGGGTGCTCGAATGCGTAAGTTCGTTTTCTTTGAGGGTTTGAGGAGGCAGGATTGCTTACCCCTTTTTGTACAGGTGAAGGGGTATTTACAGTCGATGGAAGTGATACAATCTCGCTTGGATTTCACGGTTGGAGATAGCTACCCTGCGCTAATGCATTAAGCTGTTACGGCAGTCGCAGGCGCTCGCCATGGCAATTGTTGCTGTTGGCCGATTATTCCTTCCAGTATTATGATGATTTTGGAGATCTCTGCTCGAGGAATACCTTCTTGGGAATGATTCCCTGAGTTGAAATTGCCATTATGTGTGGTGGACAATCTTGGACAGAATATTCTCCGAGAAATAACTACTATGTTAAGGAGATCGCGTTCCTATGTGATATTCGAAGGATATTTGCTGAGTTGTTTGGGACGATTATGGCAAGTCTCCGCTACACCTCCTTCCGATTGGTGAATTGAAGGAGTTCTCATGGGATAACCCTAGTTGCTTGTTCTTGGTTAGACGAACTCAGGTTGGCTCGCTTAGTATCGAGCCTTAGTGTGGCCGCGCCATAGGCTGCTATCCTCTGGGCACTTTCTTCATCTTTGGACTTAGTCTCTAGGCCAGCTCACTTACGGCCGTATCCATCAAAATCATATATTAATAGTTGTTAGTGTTCTTTTATTTCTCTTATTGTCATTCACTCTATCATATGTATTATAAAACAAAGTTAGAAAGTGAGAAATATCAATAAGATTAAAAAATTATATATTATTCATGCAAAGACAAAAATATGTACTAATTTGCTTTTTACATTCCAAACTCTTAAAGCTATTCTAATGAGATAAATTTATTATTATAAATAGGCAGTAAATAATATGATAGTTCAATATACGTTGATGTTTGATGAACCAATAGGAATTTACAATTATTTCTTATAATGTTAAACATAACATTTATTGTAACTCCTGCTGCTAACTTTAGCCACTAACGTAAATGTTATTATTTGTTAAGATGAGTACAAAGTATACATGTTAGGGCTTATGTTAACCACCTTGCCTCATCTCCACTACCCATTCCTCACTCTCCAAGCCCTCGTGACAGGTTTTAATACTAAGAATTGTTGGGATTCGACACTCGGATTTACCCATAACCCAATGCAGCAGAAAGCCCAAAGCCCCCATCGACCATCACCAATCAAAGTAGGGACAATGAACAAAGAATACACAATATTTTAACGTAAAAAATCCTTCTTAAATAAAAAAAAAAAATCACGGGACAAAATTCCTAAAGCAAATCCAGTATGTAAAATCGATTACAAACAACCCCCGAGATAGAATCCCAACAAGTCACCCGAGATAGAACAAGAAAAATAATATCTAGAGTAAGGAAACTCTTTTTTTCACTTTTTCCTTTGTTTTTCTTCTCTCATTCTTTTCACTAATAGTACATTTTACTCACTGATTTTACAAGTGTGGCGGTAGACGGTGAACGACGAAAGCTCCATTTTGCACTCTGTTCTGTTCCACTATTATTTCACGTTCCACTGTTGCTATTGTAGCCTTGGCGGCCACGGTACCGTTTGCCAGCCTTATTCTTCTGAAGCGCCTAGTGCGCTTTATAATAATGCCTTCCTATCTATTCACCTGCCCTGATCTTGCAGATGATTTATCACGTCATTTTCTATGCCTTCATCAATTCTCATGCTTCACCAAAAGGCACATGTTCAACCAGCTTGGATGCGTACCCTGCAAGTTAGCTATCTGCTTTTGGCGCATGCTTTACAAAGTCTATCAACTCAAAAATTTTAATTGCCTGCTCTGAAAAGCTTGCGACCTACTCCTTAGAGTACGATGCCCACTCTGCAAAGTCATCTACTAGCTCCGCCAGGTTGACTCATCTGAGCTGGCGTTACCGTTTTGCAGTGGCATCCTTGGTTAGCCTCATCTCAGCTTAGTAGGCCGAGTTATTCTTTCAGCTGGTCAACCACCCATTGACTGGCTTTTGCTGCCTGACTATCGGGCGGCTGTATTCTTTTAGCCTTACCTGGCTCAGCCATTGGCTCTATCAGCTCCATCTTTGGACTTGTTGGATCTGCCTTTGACCTTGCTCAACTCCATCCTTGATCCTGTTGGTTTCACCATTAACTCTGCTCAGCTCAGCTCTGCGTTTAGCCCTATTGGCTTCGCCCTTGGCCTTGTCTGATTACTCTAACAAATAGTCACTTCGAGATTTGCCCACTTCAACAAAAAGTCACTTCAATTTTTGTTGCAATATTTCAAATTTCGCATAAACCTTGTGCAATCTTCCAATGATATATTTGTTTGTTGAGTTATCCATAAGGGAGTGATAAAATTTAACAAGAACTACATACAATGTTTCATAGGCTACTTCAATATTGTTATAAGACATGTGTCCATTGGGTGCATGTACTAGATTTGGTTATACAAGATTTGGTTAACTATTTTAGTAAATTTGTGACCAGATATATTAGTTAAAAATTGAAGATTTAACAAAATTTTATAATCATAATCTATCAACAACTCTAGCCTGTAATCTCACTTGTGTTGCTCCAAATGAAACACTCGTAAGACAAAAATGTAAAATCCACTCTATAATCCGAGGCATGGTAGGTCACTTTTCTTTATTTTTAAAGAAGGCATAACACAAAAAGTTTGTTTCTGTTGAGGATAAATATTCCAAAATATTGGTTAACTGATTTTTCAGTGGAATTGTGAAGGTGCAAATTCTGGCAAAACCTATCAATTCAACTGTTACCTATACCTCATCCAAAATTTCTCAAAATTTTTGGAGAGGGTCACCGGTGAGCCAACCGGCGTAAGAAATATTCAACTATGCTTCCGAGTAATGTTATATCACTTTTAAGACACTCTTTAACTGTTTAATTTGATATATTATGTTGTATTTCTACTTATTTTATGTAGGCACCATGATATAGATGGACAGAATTGATATTTTATTAAATTATGTGACTAAAGTAGTTATATATTATTTTTATGTATTTTAATAATTTATTGTTTAATGGTCAAATGTTTTAAAATAGAATTGGATTTATACCTATATCTAATGTACAATTGAATATATAAATAATATTTTTTTATTAAAAATACACTACTTATAAAAATAGTTATTATAGTCGAAATACAGTTACAAAAAATTTACAAATTTATTTTCATTATTTAATATACATTCATAAAATTTGATAGAGTAATTGAACATTGAAAGATAGCGTGTCAAGAAAATTTAAGAAGAAATTAGACAAGTTTATCATTTAACCGACCTTATCTAATAATGCCGATAGTTTGTAATAATAATAATAATAATAATAATAATAATAATATAACATTGTTTTATAATTATTCTAATGGTTCTCATAATTATTTTAAGCATTAGCTCATTTTTTAAAACAATTTTATTATAATAGTGTATAAATAACTGTATAGTCTTATTCAATTGTTGTACTAGAATGAATACACAAAAAGATTTAAACAAGATAATTTATCGACAAATATAAATATTATACAAGTAATTAAATTATATTTAAGTTTATCTTAAAAATTCTTTAGTTTAGTTATTATGTTTACCTACTGTGTTATACATTGTTTGTAATACGCAGGTTTTATGAATTTCTCAACAAAATTAGGGCTTATTATCCTATCTCCTACTGGTTAAATATTATGTATTTTGCTTATTTAATATGAATTATTTCCTTAAAAAATAAAAATAGTGATCAAGTTAGCCCCGAGTTTTGGTTAGGGTTTGGGTTTGGATTTAACCGTTAGGAACCCGATTGTGAAATGGGCAGAACCCAATTTGACCTAATCGCCCAAATGATTTGCCACCTCTAATGAAATGACACTGTCTACCTTCCTCGCTCGCTTCTCCCTGTCCTCTCGGCCGTCCTTCTTGACTCTCGCTCCCTGCAGTTCCGCGCCCTCTCTCAAGCTCCTCGATTACCAGTGGACAACTCATCGTAGCTTGATAAGAATGGCTTCGACGGCTTCATCTGAAGCAGTGCAAGAGAAGATAATTGCTCCTTACGGTTCTTGGAAGTCACCTATTACCGCCGACGTCATCTCCGGCGGGGAAAAGAGTTTGGGCGGCATCGCTGTCGACGGTCGCAGTCGCCTATTCTGGCTTGAATCTCGTCCTTCTGAGTCAGGGTAAGTGGTGATTCTAGTTTCCACATGGAACTCACTTCATGTTTGACTAATGCAATGAGGACGGTCAAGGCTCAATCAAGATTTTAATTTGAAGTACATGTGGTAAAATCAAGTTGCAGAGGTTGGTCAAGGTTTGTTTTGTTAGGATTTGAATACCTTATTTGAACTGTGGACAAATAAATTAATAATTATAAATAATGAGATATATAAAATTTTATATAGAAAATTACTTTTTAATGAAGGAGAAAACTACGGGACTATATGGTTAAAAAATATCCACTTTGCAGTGTGTACGGTTATAAAAATTTTAATAAATATAATGGTATAACACCTTATAATAAATGAGTTTAATAATAAAGAGTATATGATACGAGAGAAGAAATATGACCAATAAAGTAATTTTCACAATTTTGAGGATAACGTATACAATGTCGAGAGAGAATGAAATACGATTTGGAACTCAATCGGATGATCAAATATTTCTTTTCTCTATTTTCTCTCTTTTTCCTTTTCCCACTGTGTCGGTACACAATGTCTCAAAAACCGTAAAGTATAACTCTAAAAATTGCATTAGAATCTTTTATATCAGAAACGACGCTCGAGAGCGTCCATTAGATACGCATTAGGCGTGAGCCAATTGACGCACGAGCGTCCCTCAGATGTACATCAGGCGCTGAATAATCTAAACAAATTTTGCTCATACACTCCTCGGACGCCTCTCAGGTGCTTCTGATATGGACAAATTGCGCATGTGCACCTCTTAGGTGCTCCTAGGGCGCTACTAATTTGGAAGGTTTGCGCACATATATGTATCAAGTGCCTATCATTGTGTAGTAGGTGCCTGTTATGTGCCACTCAACAATCTTCTCCAGATCAAACCAACGCATGAGCGCTATTGTGCGTACTATCGGACAATACATCAAATAGGCATAAAGAAGTGGCCCACAACCTAATACGTTTAATTAGGCAAAGTTTGTTATAAGAAAGTA